>NADL03000727.1:0-486837 GCA_002205965.3 Kappaphycus alvarezii | reverse complement strand
ACGCCCTCTCGCTCAAGACGAACGTCCCGACTCGTCACTGCTCTTCTTCTGCTTCCGTTAGTGTTCGCTGTCTTATTGATAAAATGTATGGTCTCTCAAACGGGTACGGATGCAACTGATTACCAATATGATGCTCTAAAAAGTAGGTTCGCATTACTGGTACCTCACTTTGTAGCATAGCCTCATATATTGGTTTGATCACATCGAGGTGGGGTTGAATACATTCTTCTTCCGTGACTCTTCCGAATCTTCCAAGAGTGAAAAAATATATGTGATATGCAAACTCTTCTGGAAGATGCCGGAGGAATGGATGTCGATAAGAAAAGAAGACGCGCATCATCAAGAACGAATCTTCGTAAGATAAGTGCGGTCCATGTAGCGCCCTAAAACATAAACAGATGCTTATCATGAAATAAGAAATGACCTGCGCATCGTTCGCATCCTCGGAGATATTGCGCAGCCAAAAAGATAATCTTCTTCTTCCGACTGTATGCTGTGCATGGTTGTGAAGGAGAGCTAGAGATGAAGTTGTGGTGGACGGTCCCGATGAATGGCCGCGACCAGCTCCTGACGTACTGGGACCTGCACGAGGTCCTCTCGGGGGACGACCGGAACCTCTTCTGGGCGGGTTGTTGTCTCCTGAAGGTCCTCCTCTGGTCATCATCACTGCTTCAGGAGGATCCTCGCCGCCTCCAACGTTCCCAATTTGTGGCGGAGAAACGTAAGGTTCCCATAGAGGATACGGGACCAGCCTGTATTCCATATCCGGGGGTAAGGCGTAACCTCTCAGTCGCACGTCTTGGTTGTTCTTGAGAAATACGTAAATTGGACGGATAATATTCAGATACGTTTGCGACAAGTCTCCAGCAGCTACCATTCCATATCTTCCTATAGAGTAATGATATATTACCTCCACAAACTCTGGACCTGCTTCCGTGAACCTTCCGTTTTGGAATGAAAATAGAACTCTTATTAATAGTCGGAAATCTTCTTCAGGTAGCAATGGTCCGTTCAACGTACGAAAACATAGGCATATATTAATGTAGAAATGGATGATTACGTGGAGTTCGTAGTAGTCCCGCGTAACCGAGATGATCCATTCCCAGGCCCTTTTTCCTCCCATAGGAATCATTCTATAGTTAAAGATGAGTATGCCCCGTGGTTGCGCATAGTCCTGTGTGAGAAGGAATTCTTCAGGCCTCTGATGGTAAGGGACCAGACGACGTGCATGGATGGCCCTCCTTGATCTCTTCCCTGAGCTTGAACAGAGCTGATAGTGCGGGTGTCTTTCCTCCGTGACGATGCAAGGGTTCGAGTACTTGGTTTGGAAGGCCGGCCACTTCACAGCCTGCTGCATTGCTTTTCCATGTACTACAAGTACTTTAGAGCCAACTGAAAAGGTTCTGACTGCAGGTTCTGCATCCTTATTTCTTGTCTGTGTTAGCGCGCGGTGTGATCTCCAGCCTTCGGTGGCCAGTAGTTCAACTTCCCTACTCTCTTCATCGATAATATTTGTTTCCATGTCTCTCTGTAACATTCTAGGAGCCCTTCCGTACATTAGCTCGAATGGTGAGCGTCCATTTCTTCCTCTTCTTCGACGGTAGCCGTATAACACTTTTGGTAAGGCATCTTCCCACTGGATTTCATTCTCCAACATAGTTTTCGATATTGCTCGTTTGATGGTTCCAACCATCCTCTCCGCTTTCCCGTTGGACATAGGAGCGTATGCGAGAACGGTCTTCAGCTGAATCCTTTCTCTTCCAAAAAACGAAGCAGTGAAGTTGCAGTAAAACAAAGGGCGTTATCCGAGATGATCCTTTTTGGAAGACCAAACGGTTCAATTATTTCTTTTTCGATGAATCTCAGTACCACCTCAGCATTTGCCTCCTCGACTGCAACTGCTATTGGCCATCCAGTAAGATGTTCCACCCCTATAAGGAGATATTTGTTTCCGGAAGAAGTTTCCTTGAACGGGCCCGCGAAGTCAATTGAGAAGGTTTCAAAGAGACCGGAAACTGGAAAACTTAGAGTTGTCTTATACTTCCGTATTGGAGTGAATTTTTGGCAGTTGTCGCAGCTTTTCACGAAGTTATAGACGTCCTTATGGATACCGGGCCACCAGAATCTCTCAGTTACGAATTTTTTGGTTGTTTCGAGATCCCAATGCCCTAGCTCATCATGGAAAGTCCTCAAGATCTTCATTCTTTCTTTCAAAGGGGCCACTAGTCGGGGACCGGCTTTAGTGTGCCGGAAAAGTTTCCCATTCCACAATGTAAAAGCCTTTTGATTCCTGCGTACCCAATTTCGGTGTTCAAGATCAACCTTTCTCATTTCTAGTCCATCGAGGAATTTGATCAGTCCGTGAATATTAGCTTCGTACTCGTTATCGTTCGGCAACTGCAACTCGGCGACTCCGACGATGTCCTCCGAAGCTTTTTCATTTGGAATCAGTGCGTCCCTCAAGCGGGATAGGTAATCGGCAGGCTGATTATTGCGTCCGGGTCTATACACAATTTCAAACCGATATTCTGCGAAAATGTCGAGCCATCGGGCCAAGCGGTGATGTACATCCTTCTTTTGGAATGCTGTTTTAAGTGCCTGGTGATCAGTTATCAAGACAAATTTCTCGAGTGATAAAAGGTATACGCGAAACTTTTTCAGCGCGAAGACGACAGCTAGCGCTTCTTTCTCGCAGACTGAGTATCTCTTTTCCGCGTCATTCAGAGTTCGGCTTGCGAATTGAACAGGGTGTAGTCTTCCGTTTTCATCTTTTTGGGACAAAACGGCACCCAAAGACCGTTCTGAGGCATCTGTCTCCACAACGAATGGTCTCTTGAAATCTGGGTACATGAGAACTGGGGGGACACATAGCTTATCTTTAAGCTCCTGAAATGCAGTTTCCATTTCCTTGTTCCAGTAAAATTTTCCGTTCTTCGTAGTGCTGGCATGTAACGGTGCTGCAGTCTTGGCGAAATCTTTGATAAATCTTCTGTAATATGAGGCCAGTCCTAAGAAGCTTCGGACCTCCGTCTTTGAAGCGGGCCTTGGTGCCAACTTTATTTTTTTCGTTTTCTCTGGATCCACTCTAATTCCCTCTTGGTCGACGATATGACCGAGTAATTGGATAGAAGTTTTCGCAAAGAAGCATTTGCTCAACTTAATTTTCAAGCTATACTCCGATATCCTCTCCACAACTGTCTTGACGTGCGAGATGTGCTGATCCAATGTTTCTGAGAATATGACGACATCATCGATATAGACTCTTGCGAATGGAAGTCCTTTCAAAACCTCGTTCATCATTCTTTGGAATGTAGCTGGTGCATTCATGAGACCAAAAGGCATCACTTCGAACCTGAACGTACCGGCTTTGCTGGTAAAGGTTGTTTTTTCCTTACATTTTTCATCCAATGGAATCTGCCAATAGCCAGTGTAAAGGTCAATTGAGGTGAAATATCTCCCGTCCTTCAGGTCCTCGAGGATCTCCTCCATGTTCGGAATCGGAAATCGATCGGGTATCATTCTCTGGTTCAGTTGTCGGTAATCGACGCAAAAACGCAGCTTTCCATCCTTCTTTGGTGCGACCACAACTGGAAACGACCATGGGGATGAAACTGGTCGAATAATATCATTTTTCAGCATACTTGTAACATTTTCTGAGATAAATTGGTCATATTTTGGCGGTTGACGTCTAGGCTTGTGGTAAATCGGTTGAGTGTCGGTAAGTTCGAACGAGTGAGTAACCGGTACACTTGCTTGTCTTAAATCTGAAACGCTCCATGCAATTACTTCGGAAGATGTTAACATGTCGGATATTTTCAGTGAGGCGGGGCGGGAAGGTGCTGCACTTTTCCTTGGATTTCTGCCATTTGGCGCCCTTTTTCTTCTTGATCCTCAACCTCAATATTTTGAAGGACCTCTTCCGTCGTGCTCACATCTTCATATATGGATTCGACCCGTATTCTTATTTTCTTTGCAAAGGTAATCTTCTTTCATGCTCCGAATTCTGTCCTTTGATTCGATATCATCGCAAAAAGAAACACTTCGGGTTTCAAATTACCTAGAATCCAGTCGTCATCTGTTTCAAACCCGGAATCATAACGTCCCATGCCATGTTCATTAACCCCCGAGGGTACCCTTTTCCACTTCCGAAAGTGTTAGTTGGTTCCGAATCTTCGCTGTCATAGCTAGAAGTGAAATCTTCACTGTCCGTTTCTTTTAAATCTTCAGGATGCGTGCTTTTGTCGAAATCCAGGGCATCTTCACGGTTCTGCCGTCAATATTAACTGAAACCATTTGGTTGCCCAATCCAATGCATGTCTAGTCTTTCCATTGTGGGGCAGCCAATGATTGCATCAAAGGGAGATCCGGCATGACAAGAAAGTCTACATCAACTTTGAGTCCCCAAAGAACACGGAAACCTTGTCAACAGTGCCCATGCATTTTGAGACGGTTCCATCCGCTACAGTTATTTTTCGAGTCGTTGGAGTAATTTCGAGACCTAGATCTGTCACCAAGGTTTCTGAAATGAGGTTTGGAACAGCACCCGAATCGAAAGAGCTTGGGTTTTCATACCCAATACTTTGACTGGTACCAGCTTAAGACGTCTTGGTGCTGTCGAGGCCGATTGAAGAAACAGTTTCTTACCCTTAGCGACTTATTAGACCTGATAATTTTTTTTGAGTTCTTTTCTCGCATCCTCTGCGTCGCCCCTCAAAAGTTGACCAAACGTTATCCCAGTTGGGGCCGATGCAAGCTCAGCCACCAAATTGTACCTCTTCACATACTCTAGTACGTCCTTAGAGATACTCTTAACTTTCTTACTCTTTTTCGTCTTCTTGGCCGGAGTGACTCCCACTCCTGGAACAACTTGATCAGACCTCTTGGTTCGAGGAGGTACAGGTGCTGGGATATGCTCCAGCATTCCATACTCTAGCCTAGGTTTCTTCGATAAAATGTTCCCTTCCCATCCCTTTTTGTCACATTGACTTGACTAATCTCTTCAGCGATGGATACGTTACCGGCATCCGTCAACCTTTTATCCCTTCTATTTTGTAAGATTTTCACCTCTGGTCCTGACTCACTCCTTGCTTCCGATAAATTTGCTCTTCTGTTGTCTTTAGACCAGCAGTTACTTTCATGATGCCCATATCGACCGCACTTTGCACAACGAGTGTTTCTATGTGGATTATCAGGACACCTGTTTGCAAAGTGTCCAGGCTTGTGACAGTAAGAACAGACTTCTGCGGCCTTAGGGGCCCCAGACTGGTTCTTCTTAATGGTAAGAGTAAGGCTTTCCAACTGCGAGGTTATCATGTCAAGTCGATTATCGAATCGGGTTTCCAACCTTTCTTCCAAGTTTTGACATCGCTCCTGACAGATTCTAATGCCGCTGCACTAGTAGCCGGCCTTTGATAATTCTTTTCAGGATGTACGATAGACATCGATGTGCGGGTTTCCCTCGGTACCTCACTCAGTGACTGAAACGTCTCCGAATTTTTGACAAATTCTACTATGGTACCCTTCAGTTCATCAAAAGTGTGAGGGCCCTTGATAAGGAGGAAATCGGAGAGCCGCTTATCCCCATAGCCGCCTTACGCAGCATTCCGTACTTGGCTTGGGCGTTGAACCCAGCCTTTTCATAAAGATCACACAAGTACACCAATGAGCTTAACAAATCGTCGAAGTTGAGCCGGGCCTCTATGGCAGTACGAATCATCTCATCTGGTTCTACCTCCTTAGCATACTCTTTCACAAGCCACTCACATACCTCACCGAAGTTACGCCCATTCCCGTTAAGAGACCACCCGTCGATAACTTGGACTTATATTTGTGCTTTGCGTCACCATGAAGATAGGCGAAGATACTTGCGGCCTTCTCTTCATCGCCCTTCTCTCGCATCACAACGTTGACATATGTGTAAAGAAACTCCTCAACGTCTTCAGTCTTGCCGCCTGTGAACGTTATACGAGCAGCGTTGAGATCCATGATTACAGAAAAAAATCCCCCGAAGTGTTCCTTACTACTGCTCAACTCGAATACCTCGGGTGCAACCCCCTCCACAAGAGTACCAAATGATAGGGGTAAATCGGCGGGGAAGAGATCCTCAGAACCATTACCCTGAGAAGGAGGTGTTGCGAGCGACAAAAGTGCTGCCGTGGTATTGTTGAACGAACAAAAGGGAGTGTATATAGAAGAGAGTTGAGGAAGCTACAAGCAAGTATAAAGGGGCAGGGTCTACCACCGACGCTCTGCGACCAGCGTAAGAAAAAGTGTTCTTGGGTCTGAAGTTGACTCTCAACTTCCTACTACTCGGGACTTGGCTTGAAGTTGTCTGCCAACTTGCTTCCCTCCACTAAAGGAAGCAGTTTACTCGGCTTATATAGACTTTGGCTACCCAAAGTCTCCAACAAACATACTAATAACCATAAAATGTATTCACGGTAATCGTGTGAACCAGAGAGACTATTAGAAGATATTTCCTCAAGGTAAATATCTAGGTGCCATACCATGCCAGCCATCCATCGGCCAGGGGTGGGAATTGATGTGGCCATTATATAGACCTTTCAGAGCTACTTGTCGTATCACCCACAACCTGGAACTGTACTGACATCTACTATGACAGCGTGTCCTAAAATGAAAAAAATCAGCCGACGAATTTGCCACACTCACCCAAATTAAAAATATCTTGCAAATTCAAAAACTGTAAAAATATCTTCCCAATTCCGATACTGTATACAATCATGGTCCTTGTAATACAAAAAATGGTCCTCCCTCATTAATACAGGAAATGGTCCTCCCTCACGTAATACAGGAAATGGTCCTCCTTCACGTAATACAGGAAATGGTCTCCTTCACGTAAGACAGGAAATGGTCCTCCCCTCGTGTAATCCAGCAACCTACAACGATCCCGCCCCTAATTCTCCAACCGTTCATTTCCAAATTTACTTCCATTTTATCTAGATATTTTTATACTGTATTTAACCCTCTGAATCGACCCCGAATCAAGTCCCTTTTCCCTTTTAGCTTACCTCCTCCTCCAAATTCGCCTTTTTTGAGAAGAAGGGCGCAAATGCACTATTGCAAAATCCCTTGCAGATTTATTTTACCTATTCCTAATCTATAGAACCTGCCCGGAGCCTATTTAAACCCTTTATTCTAAGTTCCAAATGCCCCGATCATTTTACTCATCACCCCTCTCCCCCACACACCCAAAGCACCCCACATTGCCTCCTGTTCCCCAACTTCTATCACAATGAGCAACCTTCGCCCCTCTGTCCCTATTTCCAAAAACCGCCCTTCCCGTTCCATCAATGGCCTTCGTCTCGCCGCCTACGGGCCAACCGATGCCGACGACTACATCCGGCGGCAAACAAAGAAGCAAATCATCGAGTTCGTGCGCCGCCTCTTCATAGAAGAAGAAGCGAGGGAGGTAAGTCCGGGAGAGGCTGAGAAGGTCGAGGAGGAGAGCGGGAGTCCTTCGAGGAATGGTTAGCCCCTGAGCTAGTGTACGAGGATCAGGAAGATGAGGATGAGGAGGATGAGGAGGATGAGGAGGATGAGGAGGATGAGGAGATGAGGATGAGGAAGAAGAGGATGAGGAGGAGGAGGAGGAGGAGGATGAGGAAGATGAGGCAACAGGGGGCATGGAAAGTGTTGGACCGGTGGGGCCTGGAATAGAGAGTATGGATCAAGTTGTGCCCACGATGGAACCGGATGGAGATATCTTTAGTAGTCTAGATATCTCCCAGGGGGAAATAGAGAGTTGTGAGCCATTCGCAGATATTTTGGGGACTGCTTGGACAGCATGGATATTTTAGAGGAGTTGTTTGGATCTGATTTAGAGAATGGGAAATAAGAGGACCAAATTAATTGTTAGTTTCTTAAGTATCTTTTGCTTAGAGTATATTGTCCACACAAAGTATTTTTATGCATTTCTTAGTATCTTCTGTAGTTTTGTTCGGACTTTAGGGGTAGCCAAAAGTCTATATAAGCTGAGTAAACTGCTTCCTCATGGAGAGGTCAAGCAAGTTGGCAGACAACTTCAAGCCAAGTCCCGAGTAGTAGGAAGTTGAGAGTCAACTTCAGACCAAGAAACATTTTTCCTAAGCTGGTCCCAGAGCGTCGGTGGTAGACCCTGCCCCTTTTATACTTGCTTGTAGCTTTCTCAACTCTCTTCTATATACACTCCCTTTTGTTCGTTCAACAATACCACGGCAGCACTTTTGTCGCTCGCAACACCTCCTTCTCAGGGTAATTGGTTCTGAGGATCTCCTCCCCGCCGATTTACCCCTATCAGTCCTCATCTAGATTTTTTCGTGCGCGAATTTGCGCACATCAAAGTTATCAATGATCCCGGGTCCACAACCATTTACGGCGTCTTTAAAGTTGTTCATTAGTGTTTAATCCAGCTGCGCTTATATGCACATGATAGTTCACATGATCCAACCAGAAATTTCCAGCAAAATAGATTCTCATAGGCTTCACAAGCGTGGAGCTGGTTGGCTCCAGTATTTAGTGGACCAACCAACGTAACAGAATGTTTCAACCATGTTTGTATCCTCAGCCGAAATAATGTACTGTAATTTGCGTAAAATAGATGGCAGTTGAAAGCACGCCTCAGTGCCTTTCAACACTGCACTGAAAAATATCTTCGCTTAATCCCAAGGAACACCTGCTACAGCGTGTGGAGTGTTTGAAATGGGCCTTGCAAACTTGCAATATCTATCTTGCAATATCTAGGACCCAATCTTGATGCAATTTGGGCGAGAAGCGGGAATTCCTTCGGCATTCGAAGATTTCAGCAGTACAATCAAAATACTGTTTGTTTTCCTTAGGCCGTAGACTGCTCCCGAGTTCGCAAGGTGTCCTGACCCTCGTATGAAATTGAACAATGCGTTCCAAAACGGCCTAATGCTCTGACTGTTAAAAGTTTTTTATGAAAATCAAAACTTACACAGTCGTGAAAAAAAACAATCATATGTTTCACGGGGGATTTTGAGTTATTTTAATGTAAGGAAGATGTGGTCGGTTCTACACGCTGCTGGAAATGCGTTTCAAGTGACAAATCCTTTCAATCATGTCGCGGTCGGAACGGGGACCATATACTACTAGAGGTGTGGAGAGCTTTCCAACAACTTTCTCTCTGAACCAGCTCAGCTTCACTGTGACAGTGGAGCAAGTTTGCATCTTTTAGTCAATCTCAAAGCTGGCCTCAGTGGATTCGGCTGAACTGTTTTACGCATTGGATACACCTGATTTTTAATCGGGTCGCTAATAGAACATAATCATAACGGAATACACCTTTCACGTCAATTATCCCATTATCCTGAGCATGTCTAGCATACACCGAGGGATAGCCGAACCACACTTTTCAAAAATTAAAGAACCAAATCAATTTGTTCCTTTCACGTGAAAGACCCACAGCAAGCAGCTACGCTCCCTGATCAACGGCAGTATCCCTTTTACCAATACCCCGTCAATGCCATATGTAGAAACTAATTGCCGGAAGGTCATCCTGGAACAATCGGTATCTCGCACGTGACACCAATATTTTTGATAGCCTCCTGGAGGGTAGGAACATTTCAGGTTTTTTGATGTCTGGAAGATGTGGCCGGTTGTACTCGGTTGCACTTGGAAGATGCAGAACATTATTAGCAGGTATGCCTTAGCGCCAAAATTCGCAAAAATTAATATCCTTCCACGCAGTTCTTTAGGCTCACGAGTGACACTACCCACTAACCTGAACACGGTTAGAATACACCGGGGGACAGCCGAACCGCACCTTTCGAATATTAAAGAACCAAATCGATTTGTTCGCTTCACTAGTCTGTGACGGCTTATCCCGCACAACTCACTAGCGGCGTGGATACAACCCACCACATCTTCCATACATTAAAATAACCCCAGATTCCCCCCCCAGTCGAGTTCACCCTGGTCTGAGAAGATCTCCGTCGGTTGTCGCACATATAGTATCAACTTTTTATACGCGATATTGTTTGCAATTAAATCAGATTGCTAAAAAGGGGGGTCTGAGTGAATTTCATGTTCGGGTAATTTGACAGACGTAGATCATCCAGTTCGATCTTAAAGTATAGTCGGTCAGCCATTGTATAAGTATAAGTAATAACTAAATATCATCATCAAGGTGGGATGCAGTTTAAAAAGTATTCAGTAATCGGCTTTCTACAAAAAGAGACTGCTTCAGATCCAATTCCTCGGTTCTACAGAATACGGGAAGATACGTGTTTCTACTGCGAGAGTTTGGAGGGCTCAGAACTAGGGAGTTCTACCCAAGGTAGCATATAGTGCCATACATTGAATTCTGGCGCAAAATTGGCACAAAAATATGTGCGAGCAACTTCAGACCAGAGTGGGGATGGATGTAAAATAAAACCGGATCTTTTGTAAACTGAAGATCAGTCACCCACCACATCCTGCTCTGTGAGCAATAGCTGCGTCTCTTGCCGACCCCCAGGATCGAACTGGGGACCTCAAGAACTTCAGTCTTGCGCTCTCCCAACTGAGCTAAGTCGGCAGAACAGCTCTCCTTGGCATCGGGGAAAGGTTGCATAGATTATATACGAAAAATCTTTCACCTCTCAAAGGGCGCGCCCCGCGCCCGATCACGCCCATTCCTGAAGATGGCCTTCCTCCTCCACCATCAATCACGGCAGACGCCGTAGAGCAGGCTGTACGAGGTATTTCTCGAGGTACGACCGCGGGACCGGACCGCACGCCGGCACGCTGGTTCCACTTGCTAGTCAAAACATCGGTCAGCCGGCCGCCGGGGTGACAGGGAAAAGTGTGCTTACGAAGTTGATGATGCGGATCGCGCGTGGGGAACTGCCGGACTCGGTCCTGCCCCTGCTCGCTGCCGCAACATTACTCCCGCTACGGCCGAGACCGGACAAAATTCGTCCCATCGCTGTGGGGTCGGTCCTCCGCCGCATCGTCACCAAGACGCTGCTGCCGAGCGCCATCGATGACTCTCGAGACTTCCTCGCGCCATTCCAAACGGCCAACGGTATCAAGGCCGGGATGGACGCGGTCATCCATGACACTCGCACCCTGCTTCGCCGTTTCACTGGTGCTCCGCATGTTGCCACGGTCCTCATTGACGCGCACAACGCTTTCAACCGCGTTGATCGCCAGTCAATGCTGTCTCAACTTCCTGCACTCGCTCCTTCTCTGGCCCGCTTCGTGAATATGATATACGGTCGTATTCAGCCACCGTTGCTTATACCGAATCGCCAGAACACGGTCATCCCGAGTGCTCAGGGCACCCAGCAGGGCGACCCGGCCAGTATGTTCCTGTTTTCCCTCACGATCCAACCATTAATTCGGAAAATCGCCGAGGACAGCGACATCGTGCTTAATCAATGGTACGCGGATGACGGGACTCTCATAGGGACACTTCAGGGTCTGCGCCGCGCTCTCCACCTCCTGCAGGCTGAGGGTCCGGCTGTGGGCCTCTATGTCAACGCGAGGAAGACGCGCATTTACTGGCCGAACACGCTCCTGCCGGACCGCACGGAATTCCTCCGGGTTTTTCATCTGTCCGAGTGCTCGGGCGACGGCTTCGAGCTCCTAGGAGCGCCGATGGGCAACCGGGCCTTCACCGATGCATACCTACGGGACAAGGTCGATGGGTGCCGCCGCACCCTCCGACTGCTGACCCACGTTCGTGACCCCGCGCCCGTTTCCACATGCACCGGCTGTGCGCGTCGGCATGCCTCGTCACCCACGCGTTCCGGCTCGCCGACCCACAACACTCGGCCCCGCTGCACAAGCCTTTGACGCCCTGCAGAGGTCGTCGTACTCGGAGCTACACGGGATCGCCCTCACAGACACTGCATGGGACCAAGTCACGCTACCCATCCGCCAGGGAGGTCAGGGATTTACCCTCATCTCTCCGTTCCTACACGGCTCGGTCGCAGCTAGTATCATCGACGCGGTTCCGGCACGTGAGAGATCGGCATCGTATACCACGCAACGTTCTGCCGCCGTCTCTGGTCACCGATACCGAGGTGACAGGGCGTTCCTGGTCCGACAAGCCTTGCCGCGAATCCGTGATTTCCTGCAATGTATCCCTGGGCGCCCGTACTCCGTCGACCTCGGCCCCTTTGACCCATGCCTGCTTGCTGCCAAACCATCCAACCTCCAAACCTTCTTAAATGGTGTGCAGCAGGAGGCACAGGCAAAGGTCCACTGGCGCGACGACTCATGGTTGACACACCCCAACCCGGCTCAGCACAGCACTCAAGAAGTTCGACATCGGATCCGTGGCCTGGCGTTCCGGAACAGCCCCGCCGCCGCTTTTCTCATCGCTCACCCCACAACCGCTACGGTGGTGTCCTCGGCCCACTGGCAGACTGATAGGGGTAAATCGGCGGGGGAAGAGATCCTCAGAACCAATTACCCTGAGAAGGAGGTGTTGCGAGCGACAAAAGTGCTGCCGTGGTATTGTTGAACGAACAAAAGGGAGTGTATATAGAAGAGAGTTGAGGAAGCTACAAGCAAGTATAAAAGGGGCAGGGTCTACCACCGACGCTCTGCGACCAGCGTAAGAAAAAGTGTTCTTGGGTCTGAAGTTGACTCTCAACTTCCTACTACTCGGGACTTGGCTTGAAGTTGTCTGCCAACTTGCTTCACCTCCACTAAAGGAAGCAGTTTACTCGGCTTATATAGACTTTTGGCTACCCCAAAAGTCTCCAACAAACATACTAATAACCATAAAATGTATTCACGGTAATCGTGTGAACCAGAGAGACTATTAGAAGATATTTCCTCAAGGTAAATATCTAGGTGCCATACCCATGCCAGCCAGCCATCGGCCAGGGGTGGGAATTGATGTGGCCATTATATAGACCTTTCAGAGCTACTTGTCGTATCACCCACAACCTGGAACTGTACTGACATCTACTATGACAGCGTGTCCTAAAATGAAAAAAATCAGCCGACGAATTTGCCACACTCACCCAAATTAAAAATATCTTGCAAATTCAAAAACTGTAAAAATATCTTCCCAATTCCGATACTGTATACAATCATGGTCCTCATCTAGATTTTTTCGTGCGCGAATTTGCGCACATCACAGACCATGCTCCGCCGGCACCTAGGCCTCCCCGTGTACGACGACTCCCGCCCGCTCCCCTGTGCCCACTGCAATCAAACTTTGGACGCACTCGGGGACCACGCGGCTGACCTCTGCCCTGCCGGCTTCGGCCGCCCGCACCGCCACAACTCGCTACGCAACGTTTTCGCCTACCACGTTGCTCGCGCCGCGGGCCTGGACTGCCAATACGAAGTCCCGCTCCTTGTCCCGGAACGAATATCCGTCCTGCGGACATTCTCATACAACCCCCCCCCTGCCCACTGGTCAACAGGTCCGCCCCATAGCCTGCGACCTAACCATTGTCTCGCCGTTCAAACAAGGTGTGCGCACAAGGGCCACCCAAATGGCCGGCGGCGCCGCCGACATTGCCCATCGAGACAAAGTCACAGACCTGGAACGCAAACTGGTACGCCGCATCCCGCCCCCTTCGCACAACACCCTCCAGGAACCGAACTTCAAGTTTCAGCCCCTGGCTTTCGACTCCTTGGGTGCCCCATCCTCCGCCTCTATCCTGTTCATCGAAGACTTCATCCGCGCATCGCAGAGAAGTTCAACACAACCACAGCAGTGATCCGCAGACGTATTTATCAGCGCATTAGTTGCACACTGTGGTCTTCTATTGCAATGGCGATTCTATCGCGAGCCCCACTGCACGTGCCTGACGTGGAACATCCGGTTAGTTCTTAGCCGTATAGTCAGTCCTGCAGTGTACACGATAGATACTCAATGAAGTAAAGTTTCTTCGTGTGCCGGTATTGTCCACGACACCCGCACGACACTGCGCCGCTTCTCCGCCACCCCGAACGTCGCCACGGTCCTCATAGACGCCAACAACGCCTTTAACCGCGTTGATCGGCAGTCTATGCTGGACCACCTACCAATGCTCGCCCCTCGCTAGCCCGCTTCGCAAACATGATCTATGGCCGAATGCAACCGCCATTGCTTGTCCCGAACAAGGATCGCACCGTCATACCAAGTGCCCAGGGCACCCAACAGGGTGACCCGGCCAGCATGTTGTTGTTCTCGCTAACATTCAACCCCTCATCCGTCGGGTTGCTGAGATCCCCAACATTGCTCTCTGCCAATGGTACGCCGATGACGGCACGATCGTCGGGAACCTTGGGGCCATCCGTCAGGCGCTCCGGCTCCTTGCCCGAGATGGTCCCACGATTGGGTTCCACGTCAACCAACGGAAGACACGCATACATTGGCCTCACGTCATGCCGCCGGATCGAGCAGACCTCTTAGCGGAATTCCCTCTCGCAGAATGCTCGCGGGACGGCTTTCCGCTTCTAGGGGCCCCCATTGGGAACAAAACGTTCACGGAGAGTTTTCTCCGGTCTAAGATTGCTCAGTGCCGCCGTACCCTGGACCGCCTCCTGCTGGTCCGCGACGCCCGCGCCCGGTTCCACATGCAGCGGATCTGTGCCTCTGCATGCCTCCTATCGCATGCATTCAAGCTCTCAGATCCGCGCTTAGCAGAGTCCGCCGCAGAAGAATTTGATGATCTACAACGGTCATCATATGAAAAGTTACACGGCATAGCTCTCACGGACCGAGCCTGGGACCAAGTCTGCCTCCCCATGCACCTCGGAGGCCAGGGCTTCGAAAGCATCGCCTCGTGCCTCCACGGCGCTGCCGCCGCCAGCATCATTGATGCTGCGCCCGCACGGCAGCGAACTTCGGCATACGCCACGCCGCGTGCTTGTGCACTAGCTTCTGGCCGCTACCGCGGCGACCGGTCCTTCCTCCTCCGTCAGGCTGGGCCTTCTCTCCGCCGTTTCGCCCTCTCCATCCCCGGAATAGTCGACCTTTCCACCCTTGACCCTCCAACTCTAGCTGCTTCACCCACCAACACACTAACCCTTCTCAAACGGGTGCAGCAAGAGGCGCGGGCAAGAGTACATTGGCACGACTACTCCTGGGAGAATGCCCAAACCCGACCGCCCATAGCGACGCCGACATTCGACATCGCATCCGTGGCCTAGCGTTCCGCCGCAGCCCCGCTGCGGCGTTTCTCTTCGCTCATCCCACGGCAGCTACGAAGGTCCACACTACACACTGGCAGACCATGCTCCGCCGTCACCTCGGACTGCCAGTGTATGATGACTCCATGGCCCTCAACTGCCACCACTGTGACCACCCCTTGGACACCCTCGGGGATCACGCCGCCGACCTCTGCTGCCCTGGTTTCGGCCGTCGTCACCGCCACAACTCGCTATGTAATGCGATTGCGACGCACGTTACCCGCGCCGCGGGTCTGGATACTCGGCAAGAGGTTCCGTTCCTCGTCCCGGGCACTGAGCTCCGCCCGCCAATATCCTTGTACAACCACCACCAACCCCGGAAGGCACAACGTTGCGCCCCATTGCCTGTGACATCACCGTCGTTTCACCGTTCAAGGCCGCAGTTCGCACCAAGGCGACCCAGGTTGCCGGAGGCGCTGCTGAACTGGCGGCCCGCGACAAGGTTACAACCCTGGAACGCAACATCGCCCGACGACTCCCCGCTCCATCCACTGGCCCATCTTCTGCGCCTTACACGCCGAACTTCACGTTTCGACCTCTGGCGTTTGATTCCCTAGGTGCCCCTTCCCCTGGAACTATTGCATTTATCGAGGAGTTAGTTCCGCGGATCGCGTCCAAGTGTCACTCGACAGTTGGCATTGTCCGCCGCCGTATCTACCAGCGACTGAGTTGCACCCTGTGGTCCTCCATCGCTGAAGCTATCCTGTCTCGAGCACCGATGCGTACGGACGACGAAGTACATCCGGTTAGATCTTAATCGTATAGTTAGGACGTGCGCAGTCCACAGTAGATACTGAAGGCATTAAACTTCTTCTCTTCTTCTTCTTCTTCTTCTTTCCGGGCGTATGAACACTCAAGGTAAGTAAAGTGCCTGCTCGCTGGACGGACTGATCTAATCTCAACTCTTCGAACGGCGACGACGTCGGTGATGTCGCTACCGATCTAGAGGGGTTAGAAGCTGGTGGGGACAAGGATGAGTAAGGGGCGGGCACATCTCATAGTATGCTCCAGGTAGCTTGGCTGGCAAATAGGACTTTCCATCACCAGTAACCCTTTAAGATATTCCGGACCCCAACCGACCACATGTTTCAAACATCAAGGCACCCAAACATTTTCCCCAAGTAATGAGTAAAGATCCTTCTCTCTTGGCCACCCCTCAACAAATAAATGCGTATACATGAACAAACGGTTGAGTATTGATCCCGCTCTCCTTGCTCGCATGCCCTGTGATTGCGGGAGCTTTCTCAATCTGAGGGGAAATTTTAGGGTATTTTTGCTGTTTGAAGATATATTCGATCTATCCTAAAGTTTTCTGGACAACCACAATCGACTCAAAAAGGTGTACCAATACAGTAATGGGGGAGGAGCTACGCCCCTGAATAACCCGTAATCCATCGTATGACATAGTTTGACGACCACAGAGGGATAAATGCGTATTGGCTTTGATCATCCGGTTAGTTCTTAGCCGTATAGTCGGATCTGCAGTGTACACGATACATACTTATGAATTCGATTTGGTCTTTTAATGTTTAAAAAGTGCGGTTCGATACTCATTGAAGTAAAGTTTCTGTCTAGCTGCGCAGTCAAACTGTGCGATGATTCCAGCTTGGACCCCTGCTCCTAATGCCGAAAAGTTTATCGCAGTCTTACAGTTCTTGATGTGAACTGTGATGGGAGTGGAAAGGGGATTGTAGGGAAGAAGACATAATAGAGTAGGTTTTAGGTGTTGGGGAGGGGGGTCGCTGGGTGACGCTGCCTCCTGAGCGTTGCACAGCCGACTCGGGTGCTACCTATGTAACGGACACCCGAGCGGCTGTGGCTGAGATTTGTCCGTACAGTAGTGTGCTTACTGTACACTACTGTACTCGACCCTAAAAAATAATTAAAACTAGTAGGCAAAAAGATAGAGATTACAGTACATTACCCTAAAAAGTCGTCATAGATAGTACTAAAAACGCATAAAAATCACCTTCCAGCCACTGCCATCAACACCACCTCGTCCTCAAACTGCAATCCGGGTGCAGTATGCAGTGAGCTCGGCCAGCTCAGGGTAGAGGTCGGCAGACCCTTGTACACCTCGCACACACCTGCAACCCCCCCTTCGGGCCGCAACACGCTCGTTCTTCTTCTTGCCCGCAACCAAGCACCAAGACATCAACTCTTGAGGCCTTGTACCATCGGAAGCTTCCATCCTGTCCCGCGTACCGCCTCACCGCCTTCGCCTCGAAGCTCAGTGTCGATCCGGGTCACACCAAGCCTCCCAGACTAGCCTATCCACTGAGCGTGTAGAGACGAAAGAATCCGGTGGTATCGTCCTCCCAAAATCCCTTGTGGATTAGTAGGATGGCGCATACGACACAGACCGCGATTAGGGAAAGCGAGAAGGCGATCGGAGGAAAGATCAACTGTGCGCAGAACCAAGATTGGGAACCTATGGTGCAATTGAGGAGTGCAAGGTGAGAAGATGACACTTTGCGAGGGTGAAAAAGAGTCCAGATTTGGGCATTTTCGCTCGGAAAGCCAAATTAAGATTCCAAATGGCTGCTTGTTACTCAACAAAGAAAAGGGAAAGACATAAAGTGCATTAGAGAAAGGGACGAACGGTGTATATCACGGCTCAATCAAGTGTTCCTAAGCCTTCAGGTGGCTCGAGCGCAAGACAAAAGGAACTAGTCTCCTCGCGTGGATGGCGCGGCGGGAATGGCGACCCCCGTATGAGATATGCCAGTATCGGGGATGAGCAACTTTCCAAATGCGAAAAGGCCCGTAGCGAGAACGGAAAGCAGGCCACTCAGCGGCCGAAGTTAACGCCCGGCTAAGTGCCACTAGAATCAAATCCCCCAAGTTGAACATGCAAGGCTCTGCAGAGAGTAAATCACCCATTCTATGCATCTATTCTTCTCGACGCTGAGCGCGAATGGCACAGGAGGCCAGAAGTTCCATCTTGCGATGTCTATCGGAAGCGCAGTCCACCAACGCGACGGGATCAGAGGGACTCATGCGCGGAACTACTCTAAACAACTCTTGGAACGGCGAAGATCCGGCAGAAAGGCGACAGAGACGGTATCCGTACAAGACACGGGTCAAACACTCCTCCCAATCTATACCTTCGCCGACAACCATCTTCTTCACGACTGTCTTTATGGCTCGTACCACCATTTTGGCTCTACCATTAGACATGGGAGCATACGCGAGAACAGTAGTCCAGTTAACTCCATGCTTCTTCATGAAATCAGCGATGGTGGAAGCGGTGAAGCACCCAGCGTTGTCGCTGATAATGGTCTTCGGGGGACCAAAGGGGTGCATAAATTCACTCTCGATGAACTGGGAGACAGTTGCAGCCAACGAGTCTGTCAAATGCTCGACGGCGAAAAGAAGATAGTTCTTTCCGGCGTTTGATATCGGCAGAGGTCCCGCGAAATCGAATAAGTTTCGAAGATATTCGTCAATGGGACATTCAAAGTCGTAAGGTACGGCGGAAGGGGCCTCGTCTTCTGGCACCCCTCACAACTTTTCCCGTAGTTGTGAATGTCTTGGTGCATCTGCGGCCACCAATAACGGTCTATTAAAAAATTTCTTCTTCGTCTCCTTATCCCAATATCCGATGTCGTAGTGAAGGGTCTTCAATACAGCGACCCTGTCCTTCATAAACGGTACAGATTTCAGCCCATTTCTGGTTCTTCTAAGAACCTTTCCTTTCCACATCATGAAGTTTTTAGCCATACGCTTGACCGAACGACGCTTCCCTTCATCATCAACTCGGACCTTCAAACCTTGCAAATTACGTGCGACGTCGAGGAGGAAAGGTTCGATTCGGGGATTTTCTTCGGTAGCCGCAGAATCCAGCGCCGCAACTAAGTCTCCTTCTTCAGGTCCAGAGGCAGGGGAATGCCCGGAAGGTACCACACACGAGAGGAAATCAGCTGCTCCGTTTCCCGTACCTGGCCTGTATTCGACCTCGAATTCATACACCGCAAGGAATTCCATCCATCGCGCCAGCCTTCCGTGAATGTAATTTTTCTTGAAGGCATAAAGAAGGGCTTGATGGTCGGTAATGAGCTTGAAGGGCCCGTCGATAATAGATACACCCTGAATTTCCTTAAAGCGAAAATAACGGCGAGGGTCTCCCTCTCGCAGGCGGAATAGTTACGCTCTGCTAAGTTCATCCTCCTGCTTGCGTACTGCACAGGATGAATCTTGCTATCTTCCTTTTTCTGGGCCAGTACTGCCCAAACAGCGACATTAGAAGCGTCGTTTTCCACGATGAAGGGGGACCCGAAGTCCGGAAAGGCTAGCACTGGCAGAGAAGTGAGTTTCTCTTTCAGAGTTTCGAAGGCGGCAGTCATCTCCTCAGTCCATTCGAACTTCCTATTACCCGAAGTTGCTGTGTGAAGGGCAGAGGATATTCCGGCGAAGTCCTTGATTAAAAGACGATAATACCCGGCGAGGCCAAGAAAGCTACGCAACTCCGTTGAGTTGGTAGGAACGGAGGCCCTTTTGAGGGCATCAATTTTCTCGTCGTCGAAGCGGACTCCACGCTTGTCTACGAAGTGACCAAGCAGCTTTACGCTTGGCATAGCAAGCGCGCATTTCGTAATCTTAAGTTTAAGTCTTGCGTCCCCGACTGCTTTGAAAACGGCAGACAAGTGATCAATATGCTCCTCCATAGAGTCGGAGAAGATCAAGACATCATCAAGATAGACACGGGCGAAGGGAATGTACTTCAGTACGTAATCCATCATGCGCTGAAATGTGGATGGCGCGTTCATTAGACCAAATAAAATCACCTCGAACTTGAAGGTACCTAAACGACTGAAGAATGTAGTCATCTCCTTACACTCTTCGGCCATGCGGATTTGATAGTACCCCGCAAACAAATCAAGGGTGGTGAATATAGAGTTACCCTTTAGGTTGTCGAAGATCTCTTCTATCTTAGGTAGTGGCCAACGATCCGCCTTCATCTTGCGGTTCAGAGTGCGATAATCCACGCAGAAACAAGAGACACCGTCCTTTTTCGTCACGATAACCACTGGAAACGACCACGCCGACGACGCTGGGGTGATGATACCAGTATCTAACACGTTGTCGATTTCTCGACGGGCGATTTCTTTGTGTCGAGGCGATATTCGGCGAGCCCTGTGATAGATCGGGGTAGGGTCCTTCATTTCGAAGGAATGCTTCGTCGACACGGCCGCAGGACGTAGCTCTTCTATAGTCCAGGCGACGATTACCGTGTCGCGAAGCAAACAATTTATCTCGCTTTGTGTTTCTTCTTTCAAATGGGCGAGTCGAGCTCCCAGAACATCCCGAATTTTCTCCCTCTTTTCTTCTTCGTCAATGGTGCTTTCTTCAGTGATGGGCCTTCACTCGATCCAGTAAAGTTGTCCTCGCGGATAGCTATGACCAGCTCTTCTTCCGAAGAGTCCGAGGACTCAGGACCGGCATTCGAATCAGAAGTGAAATCTTCACTGGGAGTCCCTATCTCCTCACCCTCGACCAGTTTCTTCTCCGTAGACTTAGTATCAGGCTCGAGGGGGAGCACAAATTCTTCGGAACCAATGGTTACAAGGACGCTCTGTGCCCCGAAATCCATATTCGCACGCATAGCTGTGAGCGTAGGGAGGCCTACTATTAGGTTGAAAGGAGACTTCTCGATGACAAGGAAGTCTAGTTTCACAGCTTGGTCCCAAAAGGTCGTCGGGACTTTGACCAGCGAACCTACACAGGAAGAGCTGTCCTCGTTCGCAACGGTTATCCTTTTAGACGTGTAGTTCGGTGAGAGGTAAAGAAGTCTAGACAAATCACTCGACATGACACCCGGTACGGCTCCGGAGTCTAGTAGAGTCCAGACCTCGGCACCGTAAACTTTGAGTTGAACCAACTGTAATAAACGAGGACCCGAATTCGGAATTACTGCGACACGTGAAATAGACTGCTTTCCCAACAAACGGCGCATGACTTTGGTAGCTCCTTCAGCATCTCCACGGAGAAGCTGACCGAATGTCAAACCACAATTTGGTTTCGCAAGCTCTGAAACAACGTCGTATTTTTCTACGTATTCCTGTGGCTTATTCGAATTCTTATTCCCGTGGTTCGATTTCTTCGCCTTTTCCTTACGGCTAATGACTCGAAACTCTTCCGGGGGTAGGGCTGGGCACGGCTGCATAACACGAGCATGAGGAAAAGTTACCAGGCGAGAGATCGGAATGCCTCCATGATTGTCCTGACGGGGCTGTTTGGGTAGTGCCTCTCCGTCGGCGTTCCTTTTCGCGACATTTACTCCTTCGTCTTGTGAGGAGTCGATTTCGGACGAGTCTTCTCGGATGACATTCACGTTGTCACTTCCTTCCCCGTCTTCTTTCTTCTCGGCGGGTGCTTCTTCTCGAATCGCTGCCCTTTTTCCACCGGACCAGCACGTAGCATCTGAGTGACCCATCTTTCCGCAAAGGGAACAGCGGGTGTTACGATGCAGGTTCTTCTCGCAATTCATTGCGTTATGGCCAAGCTCGTTGCAGTAAGAGCATTGGCGGACCTTATTATTTTTCCTAGGGGCTGACGATGGTTTAACCCCGTCATCTCCCTTAGTCTTCTTCAGGAAAAGAGTCAACTTCGATAGGTCTTCGGCTAGAGCGTCTACCCTGTCTTCGATGTTCCTAGACCTCGAATCCGGGCGAACCAGCAACCTTGCCGGCGGAACATCGGCAGTGCGGTTAGAAGGACCAGCAAACGCCACATGATTGGAGTGAAAGTCCTTCAGCGCCTTGACGATTCCCGGATAATCCTTGGGTCCCGAAATGCCAAGAACTGCTGCAGCTCCTTTTGTCGACAGGCAGCAGTGCGAAAGAGTCCGAACCTTGCGATGTTGTCGAACCCTGCCTTCTCGTAAAGGCGTTCAATTTACCTCAAAGAACCAAGAATGAGTTCTAGTTCAAGTCCAATGACGTCTTCCGGGAAATGCTCGAGAAACTTCTGTTTAACCCCGGCGTAGTTTTTCGCATCGGGGACGAGTTCACCATTCGACGCAAACTTATCGTAGTAGAAGTCGAACGCTGCGCTGTCTACATGTGCGAGGAGAGTGAGAGCTTTCTCCTCGTCAGGTTTGGATGCCATGGAGACATTCTCAAAGAAAAAGAAGAGTTTTCGCAAGTCGCTCCTGGAGTCGAACACGACCGCGCTGGCGCTGGGAGTATCTGCCCTGCGCAAGAGTACCATGATGGGAGTGGAAAGGGTATTGTAGGGAAGAAGACATAATAGAGTAGGTTTTAGGTGTAGGGGAAGGGGGTCGCTGGGTGACGCTGCCTCCTGAGCGTTGCACAGCCGACTCGGGTGCTACCTATATAACGGACACCCGAGCGGCTGTGGCTGAGATTTGTCCGTACAGTAGTGTGCTTACTGTACACTACTGTACTCGACCCTAAAAAATGAGTAAAACTAGTAGGCAAAAAAGATAGAGATTACAGTACATTACCCTAAAAAGTCGTCATAGATAGTACTAAAAACGAATAAAAATCACCGTCCAGCCACTGCCATCAACAAATTGTTTACTATCAGTCCCTTCTTTTTCACCATCTGCGTAATAGCTCGAGGACCATTGTTTAGTGTTTCAATCCATCTCATCTCGACTGACTACACTCAACCTTTACTTCATCTCGCTTTGCGCCCGCGCACGGCGTGGGCGCCGTACTTTCATTCGGCTCTTCCCTCAGGAGATTGCCCGTCACTGCTGCAGAGTTCTCGCTGCAAAGTTCTCCTCGATGGCCACATCAGATGTATTGTCGCGCCCCTAGCGCACGTGGGACGAACTGGGAAAGGTGTATAAGGATGGTTCTACTACTTGAACAAGGTTTGCGAAGTCCACCGTACCATGCCGCTCCCAAATCTTCCGTCATTTTGACAGACTGCGACGAGATGCGGTCTTCACAGCATGGCGGGCTTGTCGTCAAGCTCGCTCGTTCGTCCGGAGTTCTCAACGTTGTCGTTGCCGTCTCTATCTGTAAGCCTATTTGCTAACAGTTGGAGGTTTTTTAGTCTCCTGAATGCTCGGTTGAGGTGGTGGAGTTTTCTTCCGGTCCATTTCTCGCTTGAATGGGCACTTGGTTCAGCTATTGCCCAGAGTCGTCCGTCTAGCAGAACCCGAGGTCCCGTGTAGTGCGGACTTGTCTCCAAACAATAAAGATTGAAACTTTACTTGTAAAGACAGTGGGTCCACCTGGACACGTGGACAACTGCACATGTCTCCAAACAAAAAATTTGCCCTTCGTCCAACGGCCCTGCACAGCCGCCTTGTACACGCCGTACAAGGTTAAACTCCTCCCTTTTCTTCTCTACTTCTGATAGCCGTTGTGGCTTTTGTTCGCGGGGCTCTTAGATCTTACTGAGGGTGGGAAGCCGGTGTGCTCCGATATTACAGATTATTTCTGAGACGGGACCCCAGGGTATGAATGAGTGTGAGCCCACACTACCGACTTTGGGATAATGCAGCCGTCTGGACATTCGCGAACCCTGTGCGGCCAGACACAAGGAGGGGAATCTTCGAACATGGCTATGCTCCGAAGGTCAAGCAACTTGGCGACCCCCGCTTCACATTCCACACCGTTATCCACTCGGCTGTGCATTTATTACGACAGAAACCGTTCAAGACCTTATCTCCCACCTCAGATTAATGCACAAGCTGGGAACAACGGCTACTACGGACTTCCCCACGCTTGCCGAAATGACTGACTTGCATTCCAGTCTCGACCCTCTGGGGTGTCGGTACTGCTACTCGAACAAGAGATAGTTGGGCACATAGGTAACCCGTAAGCTGAAATCGGTTCTGCGTAAAGTCCCTGCCCGTAATTACTCGTTGGAGCTCTCCCGCCTCGCTGCAGTGCCACCCATGGAGAACATGTTTCGTGATCCATAATAGTTAAAAAACAAGCGGTGAGTGATGGATTGTCCTTCAGTCGAAGTGCTGGGGATCACGTCCTGTTTTTCTGTGAAGATCTAGTCTTGCCTAACCTTTATTCTTCGGATTCCGATACAGAGTATTGAATACTCAAATCTCGTAGTTACGATAAACCTACCTAAGGTCAAACTACCCCACGATACGGCCTCATTTGCCAGGAGGTGGGATGAGGCTAATACAGGCCACAGAACACATTAGATGCAGCCCATAGATTCCATCACGTCCACGAACTAGTCTGTTGTGAATCCAGAACCGGATAAATCTGCCCAACAACCCCACAATAGCCGTCGTCAATTCAGAACACTTGAGTTGTTGCATCCTGTCCGCAGAGAGGTTTGCTAACGGTACTATAAACAGCACTGATAGATTACCACATAAATAGGAGCTTCAAAGCCAATCAATACGAAATAGAGAAAACATAAAACACAATTCAATGTCACAAAGAAAGACATGTTATCCTGAAAAGGATCAATTCCTAACAACCCGTAAGTTATTATAACTTGACGCGAGGACCGCAGCGTCACATTAAAACTAGAATATCGTGGTGTTACACACATAAATGCAAGCACTTGTGAGAATAAGAAAATGCCTGCGAGGGCATCAGAACGGGATATACACCAACAGAACGTGGACGAATCGTCTGCAGCGGTCACTCAAATATGAAATAAATCACTCCTCCAATTTATCCCCCGCAACAGCAGACGGAGCCCATCTCCCGGCCCTTCCTGGATGAAAAGTTGCCTACTCGACAAACGTTTGAAGATGAAGTCGTTTCCCTTCAGAGGTCTTCGCAGCAACTGCCATCGCTGCGGGATACCAACATCAAGCATGTGCCTCTCTTTCAACAAATCCTAAGGCGTGAGCGGCATTACTGCCCAAATTCTTTGCTAAAGCTGTCACTGACACACCAACTACTCAAAAAGAAGACGCGTTGATCTTCAACCTTAACAGTAAACTGTTCGTTTGCACAATGCGTTTAAGTGCCTACGAAAGAGCCACTAAATAGTTCTGTTTACGCTATAAATTGTAAACATATCAAATGCCCATGGGCCTTGAAGACCGATAACAATTTGACTCAGCAATTTCGGATGCTCTACATCGGTGCTGCGATGAAATAATTTCCAACTATACCGTCCTTTCTTTTCACTAAAAGGGGTTTCAAACTCCAACGCATTTCTATGGCCTCATCTGGAAAGAAGAGGCATCCATTCAACCTTTGTCTACAATAGACACTCTTCCGAAATATTACAGTCAAGACGAAAATTTTGAAAGCTTTGCTCTAGTCCTGCATGAATCCAATTCTATATCTCCAGGTGCTACCACAGCTTCCAGCTGTACCTCATTACTCGAAACAGGTTTATTTTAAAGGTTTATTAAATTGTTTTTCGCTGCAGCGAACTTCTTCGGGGATGGACACTCTCAAGCTTACTTTTTAGAGTTCATGCGACTTTTCATTAAAAAACTTTTGGGAGGTTCCCCACCCTCTAGTTTATCCCTATATGTTCGATTTATTGTTGACTCTTATTCGTCCATCACTCCTTAAGGAGCCCCAGAGACAAATATGTTCTATACTTCCAGCGTGAAGTCTTCTGAAAAAGGAAAACAATGACTACTGCGATGGTACCCGGAAAGTAGGGCTCCTGTGTCAGTTGCTGCTCGAAGGATGGAAAATTTGGGATTCATTTCTCGTCAAATATTAGACCAAGCACGCCGAAATCTTCGACTATTCTGAATACCGCTGCTACGCCCCTTCTCAGGCTTAGCGGTCTTATGCTCGCTCGATTATGCCCCTGCCTCGGTTCTACCTTCTCTTAAATTAACATTCTCTCAAGATGAATTAGAGTAAGACAGGAAAATTTGTGAAAATTCTACATGCCTCTCTTCGGTATCAGCGCTTCTAGACGGACCTCACAACAAATCCTGACGAGATGCATATCCCTGCTATACAGATAACTTTGTCCCTAAAGCAAGATGCGTCGACAGTAATCGGACAGAGGCAAACTTTGGAATGGAAGCTAATGCAAGCGATGCAAAGATGTTGGAAATCTCACGGACTATAATATCTGTACCTCGATTAAAGCCAATAAATCCTTTGGAGTACCTGAATTTGACGTAAAATATTCGTATGTTCGCGCCTTTTCCAAATAATGGGACTAGCCTTATGATTTGAGACGAGTATCAGGCAGTGGTATCTATACTCAAAGGCATAAAACCTGAGTCACACCCCTTGATGCGATGCATTCGTTCGCGATACCTTTTGATTCTAAGCTCAAGGTTGCTATCGAATCGCAGTATCTGTCCTCGACACTCAATCGTTTCACCGATTGCGTCTCCCGTACACAAACACTCAGTGATTTTAGTATCAATACCGAACCGCTTCAGCCTCTCTGCGAGTCTTTACCGCAAACTATCGACAGCTTCGTGGAAAGCATCGATCGCATACGGTAAGAGATTCACTAGCGATATTTTTTCTCCAGGTTCCCTCGACATAGACGCTTTCTTTCGGGATTAAAAAGCAGAATATAACTTTTGGGGCCCACCTCTGACGTTGAAACCGATGTTTGGGACCATGATCATAGGGAAACAAGAATTGGCGACACTAGTCACGCCGTACAGGCCCATTCAATCATGGTTTTTCAGTTTACACGAACCATCACGGCAAAAAGTGTTCGCCGCCGAAAATATTTCCCTCCTTCCGCTGTGGGCTAAGTCGTCTATTCTCGTCCTGCTGTGCAGGAGCGCTTTTTTGGAATTATTGCAAAGTATATATATAGAAATAAGCAATATCGCCAACACCCGAAGTTGCTCAACAGCAACCAGCGCTTGCAGCTGTAGAGATAAGTAAAACTTCTGCAGGGACCGCAATTGAAAGGCTCACGACCAAAGCACCTACTCATAGTACTTGGTGCTCGAACGAGATAATAAGAGAAAATAAGTTGTAAGGACAGATTCGGCGCCCTGCAGGGCTCTTAAAGCTCTTAAATCTCCTGTCTGTTTTAAATACTTAATTGCTATCGGATAAGATCTGTATCAGTTGGTAGATATCCATGCGTTGTTAGAATTGATTAAGCGCGAATGGATCGTCACCTCAGTCGCATTCATTTGATACAACTCTCTGTTATGCGTACCAACAAACCGATATGGAACGAAAAGTTATGGGGTACCTTGAAGCCTCTAAAGAACACCATGCTCTGATAATATCATTTATTAGATAAAATTTTCTAATTCTCTATGGTATCCTCTCCTAATGTATAATTTCTACTAGAGTCTATTATTGCGATATTTATAACAATAATAGTAAGCTACATATTTTAGAGTGGTATGAAGCTGTTCTGTCGCTTTCATTTTTACATTTTACGTTTCACAAAAATTCTATTAACATTCCAATCGCGCTCAGCAAGAATCGAAAACGAGTCACAGACAAGCTTTTCTTCTATCGAAATGCAAAATATTAGGAAGCCCTAACTGATTTGATGCTTCGCTATTATGTGCTGAGTAGTGTAAATACGTCTACATCATGCTTCTATTGGGCTTAAATGGGTACTCAGTTGTGTACTAGTGATAGTATTCTACCAATCTGTATTACTTCTACGCTCTCTAGCCTAAATATGACCACGCCGCATCAGGTTATTTTGTGCTCCAAATCTCTACGGATGTGTGCTTCATAATAATACACCACAATCGGAGTAAAGCTATACCCTTTCTAATCTAGGTGATTGTACAGAAGGTCGAACTTTTCGCGAGTCGAAATTCGATAGAAGATTGCACACGTTTGATGATTCCTTTTCCTTCTTCGGCTAATTTTTCAGACCAATGTCCAGAAATAACTCCTCTGATTTTTTTGCCAAAAACACGGTACAGTAAAAATAACTTAGAAAATCGCCACCAGTAGAAACTCAAAATCATAAAGTGGTAAAAAATTTTGAAATTTGTAGCGATATCATTGGGTAGGAAAATTTGGGATTTCAATTCTTTTACTCTTTGGTGGATACCACTTCGCCTTTCCCATCCGTACTGCGGTTTTTTGCGAATTGCGTACGAGTGAGACCATAGTTTTCGGAATGAAAAGCTAATATTGGCTGCAGGAAGCTAGGGAAGATGACTTCATTGATATTTGAAACGACATGCTGGGCGAGAATAGTAGTTTTGAGGAAGAAAACAAGCAATTGGGGGGCTAAGTACCTGGTAAAGCCACAAAAATCAATCTTCGGGCTATTAAAGCCGACAGGCTTCATAATACTCAGTACTTTTCCCGAATTATGATTGCGATACTTTTTGCCCGCATTTTGGAGTTTTAATATCTGTATTTTCAAGGATATTCGACAAAGTCACCTCACCTGATGACCAATTTCGGCAGGAGAAAGACTGCACAGGAAGACTTGGTCATACCCAGTATCAAAAAAATACTACTGCTTTCCATGTTCTTGCGTACGCGGTATTGGCAGCCGACTCTTTTAAAGAGATTCTGGTAATGTCTTAATCTGCAGGAATAGAAAGTTTTTAATACTTTCCGAAAGCCTCAAATGATTGTTATTAATCCCAATACTAGCGATAGCCGACTGAGGGAAACCTGAGAAAATTATTAGGCCCTCGGCTGATCTCTGACCTACTTGCATGGTCGGGAGTACAATTGCTGTAAGTGGGAATGGAAAATTGTCCAATATCTTTGCATGACCAGTATCAAGAAGAGAAATGGACTCCTTTGGTTACATTAGCAAGTATTCACCACTACTCACTCTCGATTGAGCACGTTTGTTTTATTCTTAGGTTCTGGAAACGACATAAACGTCTTGAATGCATCTTCGTTGATATAGAAAATTTCCAATAGGTCGTATCTTCCTCCGCAGGCGCATTGCCACATTGCGGCGAAAGATGAAACAAGCCATCCCGGCTGTCAGACGGGATTTATCTTAGATGCCCTGTGTTTGTCTATACGATTACTTTCCCTTGAGAAAATAATGAATTTTCTCTAGAACGAAATCAAGAAGCAGCTCTCAATGATGTTGAAAGTAGAGCGAATGTCATTTAGTTGGACATCCAGCAAGATTTTGGTCAAAGTATATAATGAAGGAGGTAATGAAGTGCTCTGTAATATTACGAAACAAGATGGTAGAAGATCGAGATGGACTCTTTTTTGAAGATCTTGAAGTAGGAGAGGACGGTTTTATCAAGGTTTGTGACGATACTCTCCGCTTTTCCCAGGCTTTACTCGAGTTCCGTATGCTGTAACAGCCGCTCCGGGAATTTTGGACGCTCTCTATGAAGTCTATGCATTAATGCAGGGCAAATACAAGTGTTTCACGCTGCGGAGACATTTCATTGGGAATATGTGGGAGAATAAAGGTACAGTATAAGTAATAACCCTGTTTCAGATCTTCAATCTGTTATTACATCAACAGGAAGACCAGGCGTTAACGCATTCCATTGTGAATACGTAAACTTCCCTTAATAAAGTTTTCATATGCCTTCCTCCTCAAATAATACGGCACAGGATATTTCATCGCCCACGTTACAACCCTCTAATACATCTGTTTTTATAAAAACGGCCCTTTCTTTAGGAAACCTATCATCGCGACAAACATCTGCATTCTTTGTCCCTGTGATTTTTCAAAAATAACTCTTCTCATCAATTTTCTTTTACAAACAAAATCACGAAACGAAATTTTACGCATGAATCCAAATTCACTGTACAACTCCATTTCTTTTTTGTTTTTTATCATTTTGGTCCTCCTTTTTCGAAAAAGAAATCTTTCGACTCGTGATCCGCTTCTTCCCCCTAATCCAGTTCCGATATTTTATCAAACATATTTTTAGTTACTCCTCTGATTGCATGGAAATTCAAAGCTGCGGCATTACCTAACATTTTTCTTTCGTCCAAAGCCATGAAACTTTCCGAAGACGTCGCCCTATTTAAAATTCGACATCGACGTCGTTAAGGCAAAACCTCCGCCATCAGCTACACCGATGGCTGACCTTTTCTTGCTCTCAATATGATCAACCTCCGCCCGTCCCTCACCATCCCCAAGTCATCCCAAGGCCGCCACCCCCTCAACGCTCTAGCCTTGATGGTCACTATACCAACCGATTATGATGATTATTGCAGGAGAATGGACCGGGAGCGCGTCCGGGGTGGGTCTGCCGGCACTGTTTTGAGGACGCAGAAGAGGCAGAGGAGGAAGAAGAGGGACAGGGGGCAGAGGAAGAAGAGATAGAGGAAGAGGAGGCGGAAGCAGAGGATTAAGAGGAGGACTGGGTGGAACCGTGGGAGCCAAAAGTTCATCGGTCGGGGGCTGCTGTGGAGATCGAAGTAGAGACTGAGATATTAATTGTTATCTCTGACTCTTCTGACAAGGATAAAGAAGATGTTGAAGAGGAAGACGAAGAGGATGCGGGGGAGGGAGACATCGAAAGTGAGGGAATGGTGGGGCGGGGGCTGGACAGTATGTGCCAGTTGGTCCGGACGCTGGAACCAGATGAGGTCATCTTTAGTGTTTTAGATATCTCTTAAGAGGAAATAGATTGTTTTAAGCCGTTCGCGAATATTTGTGGGGACTGCTTGGGTGGAGTAGATATTTTGGAGAACTTTTTTTGGCTCTGATCTCGAGGACTAAGATATTAAGGAAATATATATATATTTATCCTGATATTATCTGCTGTTAGTCTTTCCCGTTCGCACGATTCCATTTGATGCATTTTATGGTACTTACTATGTTTTTTTTGTGACCTTAGGGTTAGCCAGAAACTCTATATACGCTGAGAAAACTGCTTCCTCTTACGGAGATCAGGAAAGTTCGCAGATACCTTCATGGTGAGTACGGAGTAGTAGGAAGTTGAGAGTCAACTTCCGACCCAAGAACCTTTTTTGTTACGCTGGTCACAGAGCATCAGTGGTAGACACTGCCCCTTCTATACTTGCTTGTAGCCATCTCAACTGTCATCCTTACCCACCCCCTTTTCTTCGTTTGACTATACCAAAGTAGCACTTTTGTTGCTTGCAACACCTCCTTCTTGGGGTAGTTGGTACTGAGTATCTCATTTCCGGACTATTTACCCCTATCTCACTTTGCACCTAGTTGTGAGCGAAACTTTACACTGGCAGCACACAAACGCAAGCAACCACAATGAAATCGTCTGCCTGGTCCTTTGTGGAGCCAATTGTTGGGCAAGTGCCAGTAGAAAATCCTCTTCCCGTGTCAACATCAGGCAGATACGCGAGACTCTTCCGCGCCAATGCGGAATCTAGCACATCTTTCCTGCCTCTATACGAAATATTAGCACATGGGCTTCACGCTCGCTCGTTGCAGCTCACCTTACCATAGTTCACAACTACTGAGCCCATTAGTGCCGTTAAATTGAAGTTTTGTGTTGATACTAAATCAATGGACTCAAGTTTGGCCCTCTAACTTATTAAGAAACTCACGACTGTCTCAGAAATAACCAACGAGGACCTCCGTACATATATAGTGGGGAAGGCCGTCTAATGCAAGGAGAGACCCGCTATCGATGCGCTCGATAGCTTTACCGGCAAGTAGCTCAGGATTTAAATGACAGACTGCTCAGCCAAATCGAGGAGGGAATCTCTTTCAATCTCACGTATCTCTATCTTTTGCCGTAATGGACCCAGCTAGATGACGGAGACATACCAAAAGCCTGCAATCTATCTTTTAATGCTGCTGTCAAGCTGGGGTCGCTCCGCGACCGCCTGGAATCAGGTTTATATTTTGCATACAGTTCGCTCCAAAATGACTTCAAGGGTTTTTATTAGGCATGCCGTAAAATTTCCAGAAGCATCCGAGTTGTTGGACCTCGAACTGCGAAGTTGCAATAGTAGTAATAGTGACAAAGGCTTCAGGAACCAATTACATCATCTTCCAAGTCCTTTTTTGACTGTTACCGACAAAATATATGACCACGCTGCTCCTAAAGGAATTGACGAAAAACCCTCTACCGGCGTACGCCTGCCCACACCTTTCGTTTTAAGAAGGGCAAAAAGTTTCATTGGATTGATGATTGTACTGCATCAACTAACGCCGAGAAAACCGAAACGAAAGCGGTCATCGCGACGCAAAATGCAAAGGATGGCCCAATCAGGTCGACACGGAGCCAGAACTAAGACCAGATTTCCGGGACTCCTGTCCTTTCCAAGATCAGTAATACTACTGGTCTTATTCAGGATTCATCTACCCTGGATGACCGCGAGGTCCCATCCTGGTTTTTTATATTTCTGACGGCATAGCTTCCATTCATTCCTCAAGGCGCTGCGATGATGGTACCAATGATAGTCTCATGTCACAGTTCCTTTCTGAACGCGCGGCCTTGCAGGGCTCCTGCAAACTGAAGAAGATGAAATCAGTCCCTTTCCAAGTCGCTTTTCGCAAGGGCATTTACGTTGTTCCGCTCTAGAACTGTACCACTAACTGTACTTAATTTATTACCTGGACAGCTGGCTCTGCTGAATATGTCCTACTTGGCTGCAGAAGACGACTTATCCTATAAAGAACTAATGATTGGTCATCCCGTTCTCAAAAATCTCCGCTTGGCTACAAAAACCATGCTCGGGAACAACCGCGCGGCTCTCAGTGGCTCTGACTGCTCGCATGTGGATAATTGTACTGCATGCGAAGAAGTTGGTTTTTTCAATCGCATCATGGTGCTCGGTTGAACAGAATCTCAACGCCATATACAGAAGAGTTGCGTACGCGAGTGAACTATTACTCGGCAAGAATAGGTGATGACCCGTTTCCAAATCTTTCCTTACTCGATCTTATCGATGCAACTCAACACGCGGAAATTCGTGAATTCGCCCACGGAATGGTTTGAGCAGCAAATAAGAATGGCTTACCAAAAGACTATGCTATAAAGCTGCAGGAAATTGTCAAATATAACATTAGTACTTAAAGAACTTCTCACTCAGCTGGCCCGGCTGCCGATATACCGCCACTAAAGATAGAGCTGAAGCCTGATGCAAAGCCCGTTAAGATTAGTCTGAGAAACTATTCGCAAGAACAAAACGAATTCGTTGATTAATTCGTCGCCGATTTAGTGCAGAATTGAATAGCCTAACCCAACCCCGCTACTCCATTGCTTTCTGTACAGCTATTGTTTCCGAAAACAGGCCCGTCCAAGTTCATATTCACTGCTGATTTGCGACTTATCAACAAGTATACTGTACGAAACCAGTTTCCGATGCCGAATATAGAGCAGGAGCTAGTGAGGCTGGCCGAAGCAAATCTTTACGCCAATTTAGATCTATCGCACGGATACTGGCAACTACCTTTGGAGACAGAATCAAATCAGTCTCTTTTTACAACTTCAGGAATTTACACGAAAACAAGAATTCTGCATGGCAGTATCATCGTAGTCACTCATCTTCAGTCTTCACTTACAACAAGCTTTCCGAAGAAAGTTATGAAATACATGCTGAGTTGGCTAGACGACATCCTTTTGCACAGTTGTACTGCAGCGTATTTGCTACGATGTGTCGAGCATTTTTTGGAATGTGTACGAAACGCATTATACTTCTCCCTCCAGCCAATCTGTTTCTGGTGAGTTATTTCCGCAGAAGTTGTCCGATGTGAGTCTCTTCTCCTTTTTTTTTTGTTCAACATTGATTCAAGGACCTCTGGAGCGATCCTGCAACAATTTATGTGTGCCCTGAAATGGTTTAAGAACGATATTACCAACTTCTTCTAGCTTATCGGACCTTCTCATTCCTTCATGGATCACATATGCTCGAAAGCCGGAAAACGTACGTCGCGTGCATTTTATCGTATTTTTCTTTCAGCTGCGGGATGGTCGGAGGTTGAGAGGAAGTATTTCGAGAGTTGCAACAACGCACTTGTGCATCAACTCTCGCTCAGTCTTCGTGATGAGTCCTACCATGCGTCTATATACACTGATGCGTCTGAATTTTTCTGGGCCGGAAATTTCACCCAAGGGGAAAGGTGTAGGTGTTTTAATTTCACAAGAGATATCCAATCTATCCCATAGTTTTCCGGAAAACACCCAAGTTCATTACTCCGTCATGTTCTTGCTTCTTTTCGAACGAGGTCCTAGACCACTAGCTTTCTACTCTGGACTGTTTCGCAAAAAAGCTTATATTTTCAAATCTTGAGAAAGATGCCTTTCCTATATTAGATACACTGCAACGTACGCACAGATTGGCTGCAATAACACATGGCTTCGACCCAAATATCGACCAAAACAACTTTATCTTCCTTTTCAACCCTTTCTCCATCGTGCTAGATATATCCCAGACAACTCTTCGGCAACGTTGTACTCTGGACTGCGAAGGTAAGTGTTTATTCCAATACTTTTTTCACATCACAAGGTGCGAAAACGTTTTGGCTGATCTTCTCGCCGCTGTTTTGCACCTGGAACAGTCAGTTACCTCGTCAAAATTTCTCGAATTCGCATCGTCTGTAGTAAAGGACTTTGAATACCCACCTTTGGACGAGGTAGTTAGAGCCCATTATGCCGCCGAGAAATAGAATCCGAACAGACTTATGTGCAAGGAAGGTATCTGGGTCAATACAAATCACGCAATATGAATTCCCGGTGCAGCTGCCGATTTTAAGCATCGTCTTTGCATTTTTGCGTACACTGGCCCCTGCGGATCACCGATATGACAGGGCTAAGGAACTTACTTTACGCAAGAAATATTTCCGGTGTATGCTTATCGTGGAATCTGGTCCTTTTTCCGAGCTTATATTCATTATCTCTTGACAACAGGGGAAGGATAGGGTGACACGTGCATACGGACCCTCTACGCACGGTAAATCACCTAATGATCTTTTTGCAGTTGGGCTATTTCGAGATTGTAAAGAGTCGCACGGCATAAAAGTACTTGCTACTCCTACGCGATGACTACTCTGACTGCTGCCGGCTTTTTCCGTTCGCCGACACCTCAGCCGAAATTGATTCCCATGTGATCATCGAGTGATACGTTGCCTTCTTCGTTTGGACAATGCCCAAGTCCGATAGGCCTTCCTAAATGAAACAGCTCAGCTTCTTTCAAAAAGACTACAATTTCCTTAACAATTTTCGTTTCCATAATTCTTTTAGATCAACGGAGCTGTAGAAGGACTAGGCAAGGAGGTTACACGGTTGTTCCGAGCAGTAAATTTTGATCTCCAAATGAGCTTGAAAGAGTGCCCTCACCTTTTGTCGATAGCGCAGAACGTGCTATACAATGCACCGTCTCGACACCGTGCATCAGTTGCCCCAGTTACGGCATTCACCGGAATGGAACCTACCCCCCTGTAGCAACATTTTTTTGCTCCGTTTCTTTTTACAACGTCACCATAAGTGACTTTTAGTGTGGGCGCCACTTCAATATCGTTGCACTAAATGAAAAAAATGAGCAAACTACAGGCGATTGTGGTGAGCTCTCAAAATAAATCGTGCTCAGTCTCGTGCTCATTCATCAAAGGGGCGCTTGGCAAACTTTGAAGAAGAATACTTTTTCCTTGTCTCTCTTGAAGAGTTTCCTGCTGAAGAGAAACTCGCGCTACGTTGACGGACCTCCGTCGTGTCGTGAAGGCTTTATCTGAATACTTTTATCAAGTGGGGGATCTGCGAAATGGTACTCCAGAGGACATAAACACATGCCGACCCAAATTTTACTTCGAAAAGCCTCTTAATCGAGAAGCTGTTATTTCGTATATGCTTTTATCGGAGCACGGGATGCCAGTTGCTCAATTGATGAAGCTAGTTGACTCTCAGCAGGGATTGAATTGTATGCTCGGTGCCGCGGGCTGTCCAACTTCGAATACACGTTCGAGCCGCTCGTTGCGATCTATAAAGACGTCCCTCAAATGCTAATACGTCTTCTTGGCCGCAAGAATATTTCGCGCGATTTAGGATCAAATACCGGCCGAATTCTTGGAATAATGAGAGAATTGAAGCAAGTTATTGCCGCCTCGAGCTCAAACAAAGTGATAATTAAACCTTCTTTACGCACTAGTGAAAATATATTTGGTGCTACTTTCCCCTTTTGGTAGGACCTCTTTTGTTGGTTATTTGGCTATTATTTTATGTGCATAAGAGGCCCATTTCAAAAGTGGACTTTTCAAGATAATATCGTGCTTTTAAAGTATACATATGTTAACATTTTCACCTTGTGACCCACGAATATATATGAGCACTTACCATTTCGGGGTCACCCCCTGATCTGGGTACACGAGTACCACACAGCTGTGTCGGTGGGGGCTCAAAGTGCTACTTGAAGTTGCCGCAATACATCCAGTAAAATTTATGATCATCATTTGATCAATTCAAGGAATACTTTTGCCACGACTTCGTCACAATCTTGTACAAGTGGGTGCAATTGTGAGAGCAGCGTTTGATTTTTGAAACTTTAACAGTTCTTTCAATATGGGGTTCTATAGAAGATACGGTCCGAAGACTCAGTTTTCACTTGCGTAAGAATGACGCGATTGGAGGAGTAGGATCCATTCCTAGATAAGCAATAACGGTTACTATGTCGTGACTCTGCGGTGGAGGTGCATTACACAGCACACTTTGTAGTGTTGCCAAAAGATCTGTCCATTCCTGAAAGTCCATTTAAAATTCAGATTCCAACGTCCGGGGAGTTCGGACGACTTCATTTACAAGGCGTTCGAGTTCTCCGTTACAATGAAGTGTGTACGGCAATGAGAAGTGATGCAGGAAACCTAACGATTTTGAAACTTCCGAACAGTTTCATTACTTAAATCCGTCGTTACATCAGCCATTAGTCCCTTGGGTACTTTGAATACGGCGCAACAGCCAATTATTTCCAGTGCTTCGTTGTTTTTTGTGGGTTTCTGTGTTGTAAAGAACAATATCTAATCGGTATGGTCATCGTGAATCATGGAAATGTACTTATTTTCGTTCTTGCGAGGACAAATTTCGATATAGTTGAATTGGTCGAGTTCGTTATCGGTTGTGCCATGCAGAGCTGTTCTGGATGGGCGAGGGACTTATTCAACGCCAGCTGTTGATAAATAATGAATGAAACCTTAGACAAATGCGTGAACAGCTTTTTGCAGCGTTTGCCGTTCGAAGTGCTGATGTAGAGCATTACTGGTGGCCTCCATACCTCTGTGTCCAGCTGGACCGGTGTGTGCGATAGTGCAAGGAGGAGTTGGAGATCTTTAGCTTCTTCTGGTATTCATACAGCGTTGTGCGTTGTCTTCCAGAGTCCATCACATAGCTTCAAGTTCTAAGGCCGGCTCTTCCTGTGGTTCTGTTGCAGCTGTGCTATCTCTTCGGCGGGCTTCTAAAAAAAATGATTTATTATGAGATTTTGGCAGCGGCGGTATTTTGACAAGTAGGTCAACTGTCTGCGGCACGGACCAGCCTGTAATCATGTTCGCCCATACATTGTCGAGCCCACTGATGTAGAAGCATTTGTATGAGTAAGAGCTGAGCCGCACAGCTTATCTCAATACTTTGCGTGTCGAAGATTAGCTTAGATATGGTATGAGTGACAATTGGTAGAAAAGGAGAATGAGCTTGTTGTGGTCTGTGAAAAGATCAAACCCGTTGGAGGTAGCCGTCAGGGAATACATGCGATCCAAGGTAGTTATGATGGCAATCACCTCTTTCTCAAGGGTAGACTATCCAAGCTGCTTTGCGATGAAGCTGCCGGAGCAAAACAAAAGAGGGCTATAGCTTTGTGGTTTTTGTTGTTTGTAGAGATCTTTTTACGGTACTTTAGTTACCATTGCGTACCAAATGGTGTGTGATGTGTCATTATTGATGCGTAGGAGTTGCTTATCGACACGGTGTGCAAGTATGACGAGTCGGGATATGGCCTTCTGGAATTTCTGGAATGCGTTCAGTTCTTTTTGGCTCAATCATAGGGTGTCGAGTTTTGTTGCTGCAATGGAGTGTTTAGTTCTGTTCCCTACGCCCTGGTAAACTTCTCCATGAAATCATGAAGCGGGGGATGGGATAGCTGAAATTTGGTGTTCCGGTCTTGACCCACTGCATTGCACATATGCAATGCTGGAGATGAGCTCCAGTTATGGTGGCTGTATGTAAGTCCATCAAGTTTACGAGAATCATGCCTCACGCCTTCCGAAGAAATGATGCGACCACACCAACGGATGTAAGTGGCAAAAAGACTGCACTGTCCAAGATGCAGTCGAATGGAGAACTGTGCGCAGGTGTGGAAGAGCATGCTAATGGCTTCTAGTAGACTATTGATTGTTTCATTGTGCAGCAGGATATCTTCTTACCAATACAAAAGCTGCTTCAAGAGATTGGCTATGAAAATTTCTGCTAGGAAAGACTGCAGGTGAGTTTTAGCGTTGGTGGTGCCGTGCCATACTCCGGTGAGGGAAAATACTCCGTCTGGTGAGATAAATGATTGTAACACCAGGGAATACTTGTACAGCTAAATTTAAAATAGCCACAAGAAAGATGAAATGTTGCGAAAAACGTGACCCCGCTAGCTTCAGGAGTTTTTGTTCAATATTTGGAATTTTTTTATTGATTCTTTGCATCTACTTTTTGATAGCGCGTAGCTTCACTGTAACACGGAAGTGATCCGGTCCGGGGTTTGGAACCATCAGCGGTGATGATGCCCTCGGCGAATAAAAGTTTGGATAGACTATATCAAAATTCGCGTTGATCCTGAGAGTCTTTTCGTATAATTTCTCGAGTTTGTCGTGTATCTGGTGTAAAATTGATCTTGAGCGACGTGGCGTCGGCTGGATGTCTGGAAGACAGAGAGGTTCGGAAGATTTCAATCTTTTTGTAATACAAAAAAAGGTCCTCCCCCCATGTAATACAGTAAATGGTCCTCCCTTCGTGTAATCCAGCAACCTACAACGATCCGGCCCCTAACTTCTCCCACCGTCATTTCCAAATTTACTTCCATTTTATCTAGATATTTTTATACTGTATTTAACCCTCTGAATAGACCCCGAATCAAGTTACCTTTCCCTTTTAGCTTACCTCCTCCTCCAAATTCGCCGTTTTGGGAAGAAGGGCGCAAATGCACTACTGCAAAACCCCTTGCAGATTTATTTTACCTATTCCTAATCTATAGAATCTGCCCCGGGAGCCTATTTAAACCCCTTTGTTCTAAGTTCCAAATGCCCCGATCATTTCACTCATCACCCCTCTCCCCCACACACCCAAAACACCCTACATTGCCTCCCATTCCGCAACGTCTATCAAAATGAACAACCTTCGCCCCTCCGCCCCCATCACCAAAAACAGCCCTCTCGCCCCATCAATGGCCTCCGTCTCGCCGCCTGCGGGCCAACCGATGTCGACGACTACCTCCGGCGGCAAACTCTTTATAGAAGAAGAGGCGAGGGAGGTAAGTGAGGATGAGGCTGAGAAAGTCGAGGAGGAGAGCGGGGAGTCCTTCGAGGAATGGGCAGCCCGGAGTTGGTCTACGAGGTTAAGGACGAAGAGGAGGAAGAGGAGGATCAGGATGAAGATGATGAGGGGGTTGATGAGGGCGATGAGGACGAAGATGAGGACGACGAAGATGAGGCACAGGAAGTTATGGGAAGGGTTGGAATGGGGGAATGTATGGAACAAGTGGTACCGACTATGGAACCTGATGGGGATATCCTTAGTAGTTTAGATATCTCCCAGGAGGAAATAGATAGTTATGAGCCGTTCGCAGATATTTTTGGGGACTGCTTGGACAGTATGGATATTTTGGAACAGATGTTTGGATCTTATTTAGAGAATGGGAAATAAGAGGATCAAATTAATTGTTAGTTTCTTAAGTATCTTTTGCTTAGAGTATATTGTCCACACAAAGTATTTTTATGCATTTCTTGGTATCTTCTGTAGTTTTATTCGGACTTTAGGGGTAGCCGAAAGTCTATATAAGCTTAGTAAACTGCTTCCTCCTTGAGAGGTCAAGCAAGTTGGCAGACAACTTCAAGCCAAGTCCCGAGTAGTAGGAAGTTGAGAGTCAACTTCAGACCCAAGAAAACGTTTTCTTACGGTGGTCGCAGAGCGTCGGTGGTAGACCCTGCCCCTTTTATACTTGCTTGTAGCTTCCTTAACTCTCTTCTATATACACTCCCTTTTGTTCGTTCAACAATACCACGGCAGCATTTTTGTCGCTCGCAACACCTCCTTCTCAGGGTAATTGGTTCTGAGTATCTCTTCCCCTGCCGATTTATCCCTATCAGCTTTCTTGCACTACGGACTGTGGTTTAAGGGATTTGACATTCAGGCACGCCGTTCCCATGCTTCCCGGACCATTTCCTCCGCCGCCATGCGGATGTCTCCGTGCTGGTCAAACTCGATAGGATCTAAAAACGTGAGATCCAGGAAAGGGTCTTACTCTTTTCTAACACGGTCCTAGATTACCCATGGCCGTTTTGGACGGTTCTCAGCTATATTAAGCGCAGTAAAAGGGTCTTTAAAATGCGCCATCATGAGTCGATTAATTTTTTCACGATTCATGTTTTCACTGGTCCCGCTCGAGGTAGTGCTATAAACTGTAGAGCAGCCGGATCCGTTCAGCTCAAACCTGTTGCTGTCAAGTAAAAGTCTGAGTGTCCACACGGAGGAGGTGCAGTACTGATGTTCCTATGAGAGGGTGCTCGCATGTTAGATCATCGTTTGCGATGAGAAAGGAGATGTTCATGAAAACCAGGGATTCCAGGGGTCAGGGGAAGAATTGCCCGTGGCACAGTCTAGGTTAGCGAGAAGGAGAAGCTTTCTCCATCGCGGCTTCAGTCCTTCTCTAGTGCAACTGTCAACCTGACTTTTTTGATTGCCGTGGTCTTTCTAATGCCTTTTAGGGCTGCCAATTCTGCAAGCTTAGGTTAGACAATGCTGTTATTGCTGCTGCCATCACATATTCTAGGCGTGGGGGCTGAGCCCATTCTATCGGATACTTTTATGGAGCAAGCGGTGGAATCTGTGTGAACGGAAGGCTTCAGGCCACCAACTGTGACTGAGCTGTTTGGGTTGGGTTTGGCTTTCTGAGAGCGGGTAGATCGTGCGGGCCGCCTTCCTGGCTACGAGCTCTGCCTTGAGCACCACCTTTTCTAAACTATTATTTACAAGTTAGTTGTTGATCTAGTGGCTTTCTTTCGTTCTTTCACATTGCGGATGCGATCACGGCGTTGTTGGTCTAGTAGAAGTCTTTTTACGTCGCGAAACGTTGAAAGAGGCGGCATCTTTGACTGATGGAGTGTCTTTTTGGACAAAAATAGATATTTTGTGACTCGAAGAGCTTTCTTTGTTCGTTTGATGGTTAATTTGCTAAGTTAGTGGTCATTTTTCGACGATCTGAAAGGATTCTGCAACTCTCATCTCATACTACATGAAATATTTCATATCTTTGCGTTATAAGAGGAATGTGAGCTCCAGATCATTTTGTAGAAGTTGCTGTAGAGCGAACTGTTTGATAGTTGAACACTTTGGGGAGACCTAGATGTTAAAATAAATTGCGGCATGAGTTATATATGTGGACTTGAATCCGTGAAGATATTATTTAGGTAGAAACTAAAGGTATTATCTTTAGGCGCAGAAACGTTTTCTCCCAATGTTTCTATCTAAACTTTATTGTTTCTTTTACTCGACACAATTACCTTTTCTTCATACTACTTTTTCTCTTTTTCTCTTTTTACTTATGACATCTAGACCGTGATTCTTTTATTAGTCATGATTTTTTTGATATTCTTCGCCCCTAAACATAGTTTTCATTATTAAGAGATTTCTACATCTAATGTTTGAAACAAATTATCCTAAAAAAGGCAATTGTCTCTAAATTCGACTACAAACATAGATTTTGTCTATGTTTTTTATTTATCAGGCATGTCAATCTGGGCCTATTGGCGTTACTTGAATCGGTTGGGTGCGGGCTTAGTTCTATCAACTTTCCTCAAAAAACAACTCGATACTCTAAGCCCCTTTGGTCGCCCCACCTTAAAATTTCACCATCCTCGCTGCATCAGTTCTTTCCCTCTTTTCACCTCGAACCCAACGGACGTAGATAATTACTTCCATCTCTAAAAACTAGATCGCTTTGTGGAGCTTTTTGCCCTTCACCTAGTAGATATTGAAGCATATTACGTGGTGAAGGGGGCTTGGCAGAGGATGAGGGTAGGCGAGAGGAATGTTTCGAGGAGAAGTTGGCCATAGAACTGATTCACGTAATAGAAGAAGAGGAGGTCGAGGTCAGGTCCGATGATGAAGAAGAGGAGGGCGCGGAGTCCGCAGATGAGGAGGAGGAGGGCGGCACGGAAAGAACCCAAGGGGAAGAAACTAATTTTATGTACCAGGCGGTCTCGACCATGTGCCCTGTGGAAGGTACATTAGATGAACTTGATGCGAAGTAGGAAGTATTAGGCAATTATGAACCGTTCACGGGTATTTGTGGGGTCTACATGGGTTTTTATGATGTATCAAGGGAAGCGTCAGGTTCTGATCTTGAGTACGAAGATTGTGAGGAGTAAATTTGTTTATGTTCTGTCAATTACCTTCTGTCAAATTACCCGCTTCCACAGAAAGGCTCTGCCTGCGTCTTTGGTGATTCAGCAGTTTTATCGATATTCCATTTTTAAACAATTCTCTTCAAGCTGAGTAACCTGCTACCTCCTGGAGACGAAAGGAAAATTTGGAGTCTAATTTGAACAGAACCAAAATCTCTAGCTCCCTAGCCTCTAAGTGAGTCGGAAAAACCTGTCCCTTTAGAATTTGTAACTAGAGCAATAACTCTTCTTTCACTGCAACTCATCTTATTTGTCTGTTAAAGTCTACTGCAGCACTTTTTTTCGGCTGCAAAAAATCTCATCTAACGTACTTGGCGTTTAAATTTGCCGTTGAAGTCATTTTTACCATTTCGCAGTCCACGCGGTTGCGCAAGAGTCCCTCCGACTCTGTAAACCCTGCACCCGCGCCTTTCGCGCCAGTAATTCGCTGTCCATTGCGGAAATATGGATCTACTGTGCACCGTGCTCTAGTTTGAAGACACATGGCCAGAGCAAGGATTTCTCCGTTTGTTTCCGGTACCTCTGGCAAGCACCTTTGTTCGCCCCAGATACTACTTTCCATAAGCAGGGTGTTCTCAAATGCTGGATAACTACGGGAACAACGTGCTGCGCTGTCGTTTCGAATTCAAGGGCAGCTCCCACCTTAAAAACCAGGTCATTCTCCTTGTGAATTTTCTTTCAAAGGTGTCTTGATTCTATACATTGAACCACATAGACAATGCCAGCACAGAATCAGGCCGGATATCAAGGAAATGGGGGCTATCAATGGCGAGGAATGTTTTGACGTAGATTCTTGTACCCCTTTTCACGCTTCTATGCTAAAGCCAATATTCTAAACCAGAACCAAGAGCATCATTACAGCCTATTCGGAGAAGGAGCGGAAATACCAAGAACTTATCGCAGACTTACAAGTTGAATAGTATTAATTTGAAGAGGGATGATATTCTCAGAACTAATGATCCCAAGACGGAAGTGTTGCAAGCAAAAGGAATACTACCGAAGTATGGTTATGAGGACGAGAATAAATGAATAAGTACGTTAATTACGTGGGGTCAAGCGGATATAAAGTAGTAGGGAAGCAACAGGGTCTACTACCCATTCTCAGGGGCTAGCGTGAAACAAATGCTTCTCGAGAGTAATTTGGCTTTTTTACTCCTGAACTACTTGGGTCTGCACTTGAAGTTATTTCCCAACTTGCTTGCCATCTCTTAGAGAAGCAGTTTATCCAGATAATATAGAATTCTTGGGTAATCCTTAATTCTCAAAAAAAACACTAAATGCCATAAAATGCATTACAGGGAATCTTGGGGACGATAAAGACTAAATGCGGATACAATCAGGATAAATATATAAATCCCCCGCTCAAACCCTTCTTTCTCGAGATCAGGGCCAAAATAGTCCTGCACAATATCCATATTCCCAATGCAGTCCCTAAAAAATATATCCAATGTCCCGTAATGATAGACAACCTCTTCGGACATATCAAGGACCTCCAATCATTCTCCACTGCCCTAAAAATCAATACAGTAGTTCTATAATCAAAATTACGCACTCTTCCTCCCCTACATCCTCCACAGAGGTTCTCCGACCGTTGTACAACAGTTTCTCCCATGGTTCCACCCAACCTTCCTAATCTTCCGATCCCTTCACATCCTCCTCAGCCTCCCCCGGCTCTTCACCCTCTTTATCTTCTTCGTCCTCCTCCCCCGCCACCTCAAATCAATGATGGTGGATCTACTTTCGAACGAGTTCTCGATCTGTCATTCTGAACTATTCTTCATATTGAATTAGCCCACTGGCCATCAAAAACCAGGCTTTTGATGGGCCTGTAGTTTCCAAACAACTTGTCAATGGTGATATACAGGCAAAGGTCGGCCACGTTGAGAACACAGGGGGTGAGCCGACAGATTGGTTGATGACAGTGTTGCTGCTTCGACGATGTTGCTATCGAACTTTAATAGCGTAATGTATTTGAGAAATTTCACAGCCTTAGGCGAAATAGAAAAATCTGACTTCATGCGGTGGTAGATCTTTATGGGTCCTACAATGTCTCACAGAGGCGTGCGGAGAGTAACCATAAATTCATGTTGCTGCTTTGGTTTAGCATGCATTCAGAAAATAATAAAAATATTCTGGAAAAATATCGGAACTGAATTCGGAGGCCGGAGCAGATCACGAGTCGAAATAATTTTTTTTGAAAAAGGACCAAATATTTAAACATAAAGAAGAAAGTGGAGTGGTATTGTGAACTGAGATTCATAAAGTAAAAGGACTGTAGGATTTCTTTTTGTTGAAAGAAAAGGCAGGGCGATTGGTTTGAAAAAGGAGAGGTCAAGAATGGAGCTAGAGATGAAGGGAACAGAAAATTTTCGGAAAGGACCGATTTTTAAATAACACGGGGAAAGCAGGCTAGTTCCTGTTCCTACTTCAACTAAGGCTGGCACCCGGCGGCATTCGCCATCGTCAAAGAGCTTGTGATAATCGTCGCCAGTCGTGCGATGGAATGGGTCTCGAAGGCGCAAGGTATCGCTTTAAAGCGACACTCCTCATTGGTTGTAACGTCCAGGGCGGCATGTTTGCGTGTTGGTCTCCCCTCTACTTGTAGGTAGAGGGGGGATCGTTTGGGTGTTTTACTCTAGGAAGATATATCCGATCTATCCCATGTGGGTAGAGTGAAGTGCCATCAGCACCTGCCTCAATATTTCATGTATGTACATGTACATGCGCACTAATATACAAGTTGACTGGGCATCAGCCAGCTAATCTGTTACATTAAGTGGACCCCCGTACTCGTAAACATTTCGCCGCTTTCGGCGCCCGCCCCGGGCGACATGTCGTCGGGTGCGGGCGCGGCCACTTCCTCCCGTCCAGCCCATTTCCCCTGCAGATCGACTGCTACGCACTCGCTACGCCGATCTCATCGATATCTTTGTCGACAGTACCGCCACCTCACGCCCACGTAGCACGTTGTACGGACGGGGAATAACGCGCAACAATGGCGTTGCCTTTCGAACGGCGCTGTACATTAATGCGGCTCTGCATTGTTTTCGTCAAGGTCGCCCGTCCGCGGTGCAGCTTGTCGCCGTCGTATCCTCTTGCATGGTTCTTAATGGCAGGCGAAAAAGTCTGATTTTCAAGCCGTCGGTGGCCTGTTCCGCAAGGTATTTTCGTTGGAATTTTTCTGGCTCTTCTCTCCTTTGTTTCACATGTCCTCCTCACTCCTTCCAGTACCTAAGACTAAAACGTTTGCAGTGAACCCTTCGTGTCTAACGAAACGATCTCACACGTCACCAATCGGTGATAAGCAGCTCCTATCTTCTACGGAAGCCGCCCCTGTCATATTCAACCCAGAAGGCGTCTATGGTCAAGCGTCAAATAGGCGTGCTGGTGAGTTTATTACGAGCACCGGGTTAGAATTGAACGTGATGCTTTATGATTAAGTCTGATCTCTATTGATGATGTAACTTGATTGATGGACGCTTTTATTGCATGTCATATTTGTATTTTTTTGACGTTCTTTTCGTTGACGATATATTCATGATTACAAATGTTGTTTGCTAGATTGGATGCTTACTTAAACCTCTGGTTACAGAGAAACCAGATCGGAGATACCTAAAATATATATCATTTTGATAACTACTTTTGATACCCTGATACCGCTGCTACTGCTAACTTGCTGATACAAATCCCTTTTGTTCCCTTTGATACTGGACCAGCTATAGACTCAAGCTCGGCTAGTATGCCTAGTAGGCCCCGCTTCTCATGGGACTTGAAGAATGTCCTGTGGACAGATGGCAAGGGAAACCAGGAAGAGTATGCAAGTTCAGTTGAGCTATGGAATGCATTTCATGATAAGCTACCTGACTCAAACTCAAACAAGATATCGGTTGAGTTACGTGGGATTATGTTACAGTCCCAACTTTATGGTCGTGCCAAAGACATATGCAGGTCCATCGCTGAATCCGACATCCAGTCTGCACAGGGTTGGAAGAAAATTGTGGAAGCTGTTTACAAACGTGACTCCTTGTCTGTAGTCAGTGAGTTTTATTAAAGCTTCACAGGACGGCCTTCTATGAAGAGAGGTTCAAATGAAACCTTTAAGAACTTTGAATCAAGATTTATGGCACAAGTCTCGAAGTTCAACTCAACAACCAACTGTTGCAAACTTCCTGAAGCACTTATGGCCTTTACGCTCCTTGCAAATTCATCCGTTGACAACAGTCAGAGAATTTCAGTACTTGCTGCATCCTATAATGGTATAGCAGTTAGTTCTAGTGCAACTACTGATGAGTTCTTACAATCAGTCTCTTATGAAAAAGTAGCCTCAGTCCTGAGGCAATGTGACGGAGCTATGAGTGACAAGAGTGATGAATCTAAATTTCTATCTGTTAACTCTGCCAGCACGTTTGGAAAGAATGCATATAGGTCCCGTAAGGGTAAGTTAACACCTGCTCAGCTTAGTGATCTTAAAAGCAAGACTCAATGTCACAAATGTGGGGAGTATGGGAATTGGCATTCTGATCATAATTCAGATGGAAGTTTGAAGCCAGGAGTTAAATCAAGCCCCAAACCGATACAAGCAAACTCCGGATCAAGTTCTAGAAAGAAAAGTGTCACATTTGGTATGGTTAAAGTGGTTTCAGACGACAGTGATATTGATGATGATTTTATCGGCCCGCTCTTGGACGACGGTGCCCCGTATAGTTGCATGGGCTTGTCCGAGTTTAAAATACTTCAAACCTTACTGCTATCAAAATGGTATGGTAAGTTACAACCACTCCCCAGTCATCTTCAATCTAGACCGTATTGGCAATATGGCAACGGAGATCATTCGAGTGAGACTCGAAGGATATTGGGATCAGTTCTTCTAAGCTCTCGCACAGACAATGATGATACAGTTCTTATTCGCCATTTGATTATCGATGGGTCGTCGAAAGGGATCGTGGGTCGAAATGTTACGCGCATGTGCAATACAGAGCACATTAACACAAACAGGTTGATAATGCCTAGTAAGGAAGATCACATCTCTCTTGTTGATCATGATCTACACAGCTTTATTAGGTATGAAAGGTTTATGCCCAACGGTGTTGTTGGCATGTCGGAATCTCAGAACGAAGTTTATTGTGCGACTGCTCAGATAAGTGAAGAAATAATCAACAGACCTTGGCCAGAAGTTAAGAAAATCGTTGACGGTTCACAAACATGTCTGCGAACATTCAACGTACAGTGATATAAAGTTATTACTTCAGCGTAATAAGCTATGGAACCATGAGGTAATGAAATACCTTGCCAACACTCTGGAAGAGTGCAGCAGCTGTTCGGTAACATCTAAACCTGCGGATACAAGGAAAGTATCGCTAAGTGCAATGAGCCGTGACTTCAATACAGTGGTATGTGTTGACCATCTTCATCTCGATGGCAATAGAGTATTTTATATAATGAACTCTACTACGCGCTACTCTGTCGGTGATATAGTTGATACAACTTCAATGGCTAATGCTATACCGCTCTTTGAAACCTTATGGATAAGTCAGTACTGGGCACCACAAAGTGTTCTGTTTGACCCAGCCTTTGGAAACGACGAATTCAGGGAATACCTGCAAATTAATGGTATCAAACCTCGCCCAATCCCTCCTCGACGACATAACAAAAATGTTCTAGAATCAAAACACAAGGTAATACGTGATATTTACTTACGCTTTAAAGATGAACAACAGCCAAAAAACCAAAAGGAGGAACGAATGATCATTCAGGCTGCTCTCAGAGTTTGGAACGATCTTTATGGAACAGATGTTTGCTCTGCCCAAGAGCTTGCTAAAGGTTATACAAGACCTGTAGAAAATGGCTCGTTACCTGCTAAAGTCCCTGCTGACATATTGGAAGCCCACGAAGATTTGACGGCGAGTCAAAAGTTGAATCGAATACCAAAGTCGAAGGCAATTCATGAACCCTCAGTAAGCCCTGGTGAAACTGTTCAAATCTATAAAAAAGAGCAATTTGAGAAAAGAGGCAAGTGGTCTGCGCCGAAGGTTGTCTTAGGGTACGACAAAGAAACCGGAACTGTTACAGTACCAGGAAACAATAACAACAAGATGCAGGCTGCAATCGAGGACATTCGTCACTCCTTACCTACTGATTCATTGGCAAGCACCATACAGGAAGCCATCGACTCGTTCGTTTCAAACATTGATACATAAATTGACGAAATAGCCATAAAAGAACCCGGAGGTATCACCGGTAATCTGCCTACTGTTACAGAAGATAACAGTGAAGACCTATCTGATGATACACAACATATTATCGATGACACGATGGTAGATGACGATGACGAAAGGCTTTCCAAGATGCCTGATGTCGGTGATAATATTGAAGTGTATTGGACCGAACATGATACATTCTACCCAGGCAAAGTCTGGTCAATCAATGATGAGAATGAGAAATACAATATTGACTATGATGATGGTGACAAAGAAACGCTTGGCATGTCAACTGAGACGTGGCGCTTTTCTTCCAGTAATATTGATACTACTAATGTCAATAATGCATTCATTGCTGGAAAAGAAGCTTCTAGCTCTGAGCAAGGCGCTCTTCGTAACTACCTTGATACTTTTGGACATAATGTGTTTTTTCAACATTATGCTCAAGGTCTACCGAGCTTCCCGCTTCAAAAGGCTTACGAATGTGAGGAAACTTCATTCAAGAAAACTGTTAAAGTAATTACTGGAGAGAGAGTTCCACAAGGGGCAAACATAATCACTAGCCATGTCATTTACAAATTGAAGCCAAATGACGATGGAACGCTTAAGATGAAAGCCAGGATAGCTCCACATGGCAACAAAGGTACTGATAAGTCTCAGCTAAAGACAGATTCTGCCGTCTGCCCGCCCATTGGCATAAGAATTTTACTCTCGCTTGCAAGAATTTTTCAATGGTGCCTTGCAAAGATCTATTTTAATAGTTCATTTTTGCAAACAGGAGAGACCCGGCGCGATGTATACGTGATTCCCCCTCGTGAAAGCAAAGACAGAGGCACTTACTGGCTTTTACTCACTGCATCGTACGGCCTCGTAAATGCCAACACTAAATTGCAGGAACACAGTGATATACTGTTCACTAAAGTTGGACTCAAGCAGCTTGTTTATGTCCCACAGTTGTTTTACAAACGAAATTCTTCTGGTATGCTCCAACTTGTAGCTGTGAAGATTGTTGATTATGTGCTCTTTGCCGGAGAGCCTGATGTTATACGTGATATTATTTTCAATATTCAGAGGCAATATGAACTTGGGACTATTGTCTATGGACCAGGCTCCTTTTACTTTTATGGACTGATGATAACACAGGACTCAGATTTCACCATTCAGATTCATGCTGATGAAAAACTTGATGCTCTTGAAGCATTCCCACTCTCGAGACAGCGGAGGAAGGAAGGCAATGATATTCTTAATGCAATAGAAACCAGTTCATTTCGATCTTTGAACAGTTCAATTGGATGGCTTGGATTGCTGCGTCGCCTTTTTGTGCATTCTATGCGAGCTACCTACAACAAAAGGTTCCGTCAACTAAAGTCAGTGATCTGATAACACAAATCAACTCTTTAAGATTTTTGAAGAAGCTAGGAACAACTATTACATACAAGAGACCTCAAAAGGGTGAGTATCCTATCTCAGCTCTTGTCTTCGCTGATGCATGTCGAACGGTTGATTATGGTCAGCTTGGATACATAGCTGGCTTGCTTATTGGAGACTTTAAAGTTGGATCAGTATGGCACACGTTGTCGTGGTCCTCGCACAAGTCAAAGAGGCCCGATAAATCTATAGGTGCAGCTGAAATACTTGCTGCAGGAGAGGCAATTGATGAAGGCAAAGTGCTTGTGAATGCTTATCGCATGTTGCTTGATACTGACATGGATCTGATGATTGCTCTAGACTCTAAGGATCTTTTTAGCACTCTATCGACTTGCCGCAACTCGATTGACAGATCGATCCGCGCAGATGTAAGCGTGATTCAATATGAGTTTGAGACCCACAATGTGAACAGTATTTTCTAGATTCCTGGAAAAGTTAATATTGCTGACCCACTGACGAAAACCAACAGTCCTTTAGTGCAACCCCTACAGCTAACAATGTACTCAGGAGAACTTGGAGTCTCCTTTGACGATGCGATAGACTGTAATTCGCATCAATTCTCTGGATAGATAACTTTCAAAGAAATAAGGCGGAGAATTGAACGTGATGCTTTATGATTAAGTCTGATCTCTATTGATGATGTAACTTGATTGATGGACGCTTTTATTGCATGTAATATTTGCATTTTTTTAACGGTCTTTTCGTTGACGATATATTCATGATTACAAATGTTGTTTGCTAGATTGGATGCTTACTTAAACCTCTGGTTACAGAGAAACCAGAGCGGAGATACCTAAAATATATATCATTTTGATAACTACTTTTGATACCCTGATACCGCTGCTACTGCTAACTTGCTGATACAAATCCCTTTTGTTCCCTTTGTTAGCCATGCATTTGTCTGTAAAGGGTCTATACTTCACCTTGCTGGTGAAGTAGTAGTGGTGGATGAGTTCTTCTTCCATTGCCCAACCCATATCAACCCATTCAAGTAAAGCACCCCGTTTATCCCAGTATTCTCCCAAAACCCAAAGCCGTGTAATATCAGCAGAGCCGGAGTTCTCAGAAAAAAGCATTCAAGGAAATCTATATTCAGGAAAGCATAGTAGTTTGTCTTTGAATATAACATGTAGCTGTGTGCAGTGGCTTCGTGGTAGTTGAGACTAATAACCGGACAATGGTGAAAATATGCGTACGGGGGGGGAAGATCTGGGTAGTCTAAAACTTGGAAAGTAGGGCCACTTCCGAAAGGAAGAAAAAAGAACGTGCGTTAGAGGAGAATGCCATTTGCACCTAATTGCACCTTAGGGGATTAAGCAAAGTGAAAGTAAACTTACACACTATGAGATCAGAACGCGCCCAGATCACTCCTGAAAATGGGCTGGAGAATTACCTCTGTAGATGGGATGGAAAATAGCTATCGGGCACACAGCATTGGAAACCGAACGTGAACTTGGTTATTTCCGTCAAGGTACCAAGAAGACAAAATGTGAGATGAACCGTCAAATGCAAAATGTAGGGCGCAGGCATCTGGAAAGGTGGCTTCAGAACCGCGATCGCCAATGCTGCAAAGGCTGCCACGTTCCCTGGACAGAAACTTAGCAATTGTAAGACATGAAGATAAAGATACCAGGGTTAAGTGTTTAGTGCCCATCATCAAGAAAGTGTCGAAACTCGAAACAAGCGCGAGGGGTCCCTGGGATCTAGTAATCTGGCTTGAGCGCAGTTTCTTCGTTTGCAATGGTAGTGATGTGCGCAAATTCGCGCACGGAAAAATCTAGATGAGGACCATGATTGTATACAGTATCGGAATTGGGAAGATATTTTTACAGTTTTTGAATTTGCAAGATATTTTTAATTTGGGTGAGTGTGGCAAATTCGTCGGCTGATTTTTTAATTTTAGGACACGCTGTCATAGTAGATGTCAGTACAGTTCCAGGTTGTGGGCGATACTACGAGTGACTCTGAAAGGTCTATATAATGGCCACATCAATTCCCACCCCTGGCCGATGGATGGCTGGCATGGGTATGGCACCTAGATATTTACCTTGAGGAAATATCTTCTAATAGTCTCTCTGGTTCACACGATTACCGTGAATACATTTTATGGTTATTAGTATGTTTGTTTGAGACTTTTAGGGTAGCCAAAAGTCTATATAAGCTGAGTAAACTGCTTCCTCATGGAGAGGTCAAGCAAGTTGGCAGACAACTTCAAGCCAAGTCCCGAGTAGTAGGAAGTTGAGAGTCAACTTCAGACCCAAGAAAAATTTTTCTTACGCTGGTCGCAGAGCGTCAGTGGTAGACCCTGCCCTTTTTATACTTGCTTGTAGCTTCCTCAACTCTCTTCTATATACACTCCCTTTTGTTCGTTCAACAATACCACGGCAGCACTTTTGTCGCTCGCAACACCTCCTTCTCAGGGTAATTGGTTCTGAGGATCTCTTCCCCGCCGATTTACCCCTATCATTTGTTACTCTTGTGGAGGGGGTTGCACCCGAGGTATTCGAGTTGAGCAGTAGTAAGGAACACTTCGGGGGATTTCTTTTCTGTAATCATGGATCTCAACGCTGCTCGTATAACGTTCACAGGGGGCACGACTGAAGACGTTGAGGAGTTTCTTTACACATATGTCAACGTTGTGATGCGTGAGAAGAGCGATGAAGAGAAGGCCGCAAGTATCGTCGCCTATCTTCGTGGTGACGCAAAGCACAAATATAAGTCCAAGTTTATCGACGGGTGGTCTCTTAACGGGAATGGGCGTAACTTCGGTGAGGTATGTGAGTGGCTTGTGAAAGAGTATGCTAAGGAGGTAGAACCAGATGAGATGATTCGTACCGCCATAGAGACCCGGCTCAACTTCGACGATTTGTTAAGCTCATTGGTGTACTTGTGTGATCTTTATGAAAAGGCTGGGTTCAACGCCCAATCAAAGTACGGAATGCTGCGTAAGGCGGCTATGGGGGATAAGCGGCTCTCCGATTTCCTCCTCATCAAGGGCCCTCGCACTTTTGATGAACTGAAGGGTACCATAGTAGAATTTGTCAAAAATTCGGAGACGTTTCAGTCACTGAGTGAGGTACCGAGGGAAACCCGCACATCGATGTCTATCGTACATCCTGAAAAGAATTATCAAAGGCCGGCTACTAGTGCAGCGGCATTAGAATCTGTCAGGAGCGATGTCAAAAACTTGGAAGAAAGGTTGGAAGCCCGATTCGATAATCGACTTGACATGATAACCTCGCAGTTGGAAAGCCTTACTCTTACCATTAAGAAGAACCAGCCTGGGGCCCTAAAGCCGCAGAAGTCTGTTCTTACTGTCACAAGCTTGGACACTTTGCAAACAGGTGTCATGATAATCCACATAGAAACACTCGTTGTGCAAAGTGCGGCCGATATGGGCATCATGAAAGTAACTGCTGGTCTAAAGACAACAGAAGAGCAAATTTATCGGAAGCAAGGAGTGAGTCAGGACCAGAGGTGAAAATCTTACAAAATAGAGGGATCAAAGGTTGACGGATGCTGGTAACGTATCCATCGCTGAAGAGATTAGTCAAGTCAATGTGACAAAAAGGGATGGGGAAGGGAACATTTTATCGAAGAAACCTAGGCTAGAGTATGGAATGCTGGAGCATATCCCAGCACCTGTACCTCATCGAACCAAGAGGTCTGATCAAGTTGTTCCAGGAGTGGGAGTCACTCCGGCCAAGAAGACGAAAAAGAGTAAGAAAGTTAAGAGTATCTCTAAGGACGTACTAGAGTATGTGAAGAGGTACAATTTGGTGTCTGAGCTTGCATCGGCCCCAACTGGGATAACGTTTGGTCAACTTTTGAGGGGCGACGCAGAGGATGCGAGAAAAGAACTCAAAAAAATTATCAGGTCTAATAGGTCCGCTAAGGGTAAGAAACTGTTTCTTCAATCGGCCTCGACAGCACCAAAACGTCTTAAGCTGGTACCAGTCAAAGTATTTGGTATGAAAACCCAAGCTCTCTTCGATTCGGGTGCTGTTCCAAACCTCATTTCAGAAACTTTGGTGACAGATCTAGGTCTCGAAATTACTCCAACGACTCGAAAAATAACAGTAGCGGATGGAACCGTCTCAAAATGCATGGGCACTGTTGACAAGGTTTCCGTGTTCTTTGGGGACTCTAAAGTTGATGTAGACTTTCTTGTCATGCCGGATCTCCCTTTCGATGCAATCATTGGCTGCCCCACCATGGAAAGACTAGGGACATGCATTGACTTGGGCAACCAAATGGTTTCAGTTAATATTGACGGTAGAACCGTGAAGATGCCCCTGGATTTCGACAAAAGCACGCATCCTGAAGATTTAAAAGAAACGTACAGTGAAGATTTCACTTCTAGCTATGACAGCGAAGATTCGGAACCAACTATCACTTTCGGAAGTGGAAAAGGGTACCCTCGGGGGTAATGAACATGGCATGGGACGATTATGATTCTGGGTTTGAAACAGATGACGACTGGAATTCTAGGATACGTTTGAAACCCGAATGTGTTTCTTTTTGCGATGATATCGAATCAAAAGACGGAATTCGGAGCACGAAAGAAGATTACAATTGCAAGAAAAAAAAGGAATATATCGAATTCCATATCTGAAGGTGTGAGCACGACGGAAGAGGTCCTTCAAAATTTGGAGGGAGTCGCTCGAGAAGAAGACCTGCACCAAATGGCAGAAATTCAAGAAAAAGTACAGCACCTTCCAGACCCCGCCTCAATGAAAATATCCGACATGTTAACATCTTCCGAAGTAATTGCATGGAGCGGTTCCGATCTAAGACAAGCAAGCGTACCGGTCACTCACTCATTTGAACCTACCGATACTCAACCAATTTATCACAGGCCTAGACTTCAACCGCCAAAATATGAACAAGTTTTCTCAGAGAATGGTACAAGTATGCTGAAAAATAATATTACTCGGCCAGTTTCATCCCTATGGTCATTTCCGGTTGTGATAGCACCAAAGAAGGATAGACTTCCATTCGCAAGAGTCTATATCGATGATGTAGTCATATTCTCAGAAACATTGGATCAGCACATCTCGCACGTCAAGACAGTTGTGGAAAGGATATCGGAGTATAGCTTGAAAATTAAGTTGAGCAAATGCTTCCTTGCGAAAACTTCTATCCTATCCAATCACACGGTCATATCGTCGACCAAAAGGGAATTAGAGTGGATCCAGAGAAAACGAAAAAAATCAAGTTGGCACCAAGGCCCGCTTCAAAGACGGAGGTCCGAAGCTTCTAGGACTGGCCTCATATTACAGAAGATTTATAAAAGATTTCGCCAAGACTGCAGCACCGTTACATGCCAGCACTACGAAGAACGGAAAATTTTACTGGAACAAGGAAATGGAAACTGCATTTCAGGAGCTTAAAGATAAGCTATGTGTCCCCCAGTTCTCATGTACCCAGATTTCAAGAGACCATTCGTTGTGGAGACAGATGCCTCAGAACAATCTTTGGGTGCCGTTTTGTCCCAAAAAGATGAAAACGGAAGACTAAACCCTGTTCAATTCGCAAGCCGAACTCTGAATGACGCGGAAAAGAGATACTCAGTCTGCGAGAAAGAAGCGCTAGCTGTCGTCTTCGCGCTGAAAAAGTTTCGCGTATATCTTTTATCACTCGAGAAATTTGTCTTGATAACTGATCACCAGGCACTTAAGACAGCATTCCAAAAGAAGGATGTACATCACCGCTTGGCCCGATGGCTCGATATTTTCGCAGAATATCGGTTTGAAATTGTGTATAGACCCGGACGCAATAATCAGCCTGCCGATTACCTATCCCGCTTGGGGACGCACTGATTCCAAATGAAAAAGCTTCGGAGGACATCGTCGGAGTCGCCGAGTTGCAGTTGCCGAACGATAACGAGTACGAAGCTAATATTCACGGACTGATCAAATTCCTCGATGGACTAGAAATGAGAAAGGTTGATCTTGAACACCGAAATTGGGTACGCAGGAATCAAAAGGCTTTTACATTGTGGAATGGGAAACTTTTCCGGCACACTAAAGCCGGTCCCCGACTAGTGGCCCCTTTGAAAGAAAGAATGAAGATCTTGAGGACTTTCCATGATGAGCTAGGGCATTGGGATCTCGAAACAACCAAAAAATTCGTAACTGAGAGATTCTGATGGCCCGGTATCCATAAGGACGTCTATAATTTCGTGAAAAGCTGCGACAACTGCCAAAAATTCACTCCAATACGGAAGTATAAGACAACTCTAAGTTTTAGTTTCCGGTCTCTTTGAAACCTTCTCAATTGACTTCGCGGGCCCGTTCAAGGAAACTTCTTCCGGAAACAAATATCTCCTTATAGGGCGGAACATCTTACTGGATGGCCAACAGCTGTGCAGTTGAGGAGGCAAATGCTGAGGTGGTACTGAGATTCATCGAAAAAGAAATAATTGAACCGTTTGGTCTTCCAAAAAGGATCATCTCGGATAACGCCCTTTGTTTTACTGCAACTTCACTGCTTCGTTTTTTGGAAGAGAAAGAGGTTCAGCTGAAGACCGTTCTCGCATACGCTCCTATGTCCAACGGGAAAGCGGAGAGGATGGTTGGAACCATCAAACGAGCAATATCGAAAACTATGTTGGAGAATGAAATCCAGTGGGAAGATGCCTTACCAAAAGTGTTATACGGCTACGTCGAAGAAGAGGAAGAAATGGACGCTCACCATTCGAGCTAATGTACGGAAGGGCTCCTAGAATGTTACAGAGAGACATGGAAACAAATATTATCGATGAAGAGAGTAGGGAAGTTGAACTACTGGCCACCGAAGGCTGGAGATCACACCGCGCGCTAACACAGACAAGAAATAAGGATGCAGAACCTGCAGTCAGAACCTTTTCAGTTGGCTCTAAAGTACTTGTAGTACATGGAAAGCAATGCAGCAGGCTGTGAAGTGGCCGGCCTTCCAAACCAAGTACTCGAACCCTTGCATCGTCACGGAGGAAAGACACCCGCACTATCAGCTCTGTTCAAGCTCAGGGAAGAGATCAAGGAGGGCCATCCATGCACGTCGTCTGGTCCCTTACCATCAGAGGCCTGAAGAATTCCTTCTCACACAGGACTATGCGCAACCACGGGGCATACTCATCTTTAACTATAGAATGATTCCTATGGAGGAAAAAGGGCCTGGGAATGGATCATCTCGGTTACGCGGGACTACTACGAACTCCACGTAATCATCCATTTCTACATTAATATATGCCTATGTTTTCGTACGTTGAACGGACCATTGCTACCTCAAGAAGATTTCCGACTATTAATAAGAGTTCTATTTTCATTCCAAAACGGAAGGTTCACGGAAGCAGGTCCAGAGTTTGTGGAGGTAATATATCATTACTCTATAGGAAGATATGGAATGGTAGCTGCTGGAGACTTGTCGCAAACGTATCTGAATATTATCCGTCCAATTTACGTATTTCTCAAGAACAACCAAGACGTGCGACTGAGAGGTTACGCCTTACCCCCGGATATGGAATACAGGCTGGTCCCGTATCCTCTATGGGAACCTTACGTTTCTCCGCCACAAATTGGGAACGTTGGAGGGGCGAGGATCCTCCTGAAGCAGTGATGATGACCAGAGGAGGACCTTCAGGAGACAACAACCCGCCCAGAAGAGGTTCCGGTCGTCCCCCGAGAGGACCTCGTGCAGGTCCCAGTACGTCAGGAGCTGGTCGCGGCCATTCATCGGGACCGTCCACCACAACTTCATCTCTAGCTCTCCTTCACAACATGCACAGCATACAGTCGGAAGAAGAAGATTATCTTTTTGGCTGCGCAATATCTCCGAGGATGCGAACGATGCGCAGGTCATTTCTTATTTCATGATAAGCATCTGTTTATGTTTTAGGGCGCTACATGGACCGCACTTATCTTACGAAGATTCGTTCTTGATGATGCGCGTCTTCTTTTCTTATCGACATCCATTCCTCCGGCATCTTCCAGAAGAGTTTGCATATCACATATATTTTTTCACTCTTGGAAGATTCGGAAGAGTCACGGAAGAAGAATGTATTCAACCCCACCTCGATGTGATCAAACCAATATATGAGGCTATGCTACAAAGTGAGGTACCAGTAATGCGAACCTACTTTTTAGAGCATCATATTGGTAATCAGTTGCATCCGTACCCGTTTGAGAGACCATACATTTTATCAATAAGACAGCGAACACTAACGGAAGCAGAAGAAGAGCAGTGACGAGTCGGGACGTTCGTCTTGAGCGAGAGGGCGTGATGTGCGCAAATTCGCGCACGAAAAATCTAGATGAGGACCATGATTGTATACAGTATCGGAATTGGGAAGATATTTTTACAGTTTTTGAATTTGCAAGATATTTTTAATTTGGGTGAGTGTGGCAAATTCGTCGGCTGATTTTTTCATTTTAGGACACGCTGTCATAGTAGATGTCAGTACAGTTCCAGGTTGTGGGCGATACTACGAGTGACTCTGAAAGGTCTATATAATGGCCACATCAATTCCCACCCCTGGCCGATGGATGGCTGGCATGGGTATGGCACCTAGATATTTACCTTGAGGAAATATCTTCTAATAGTCTCTCTGGTTCACACGATTACCGTGAATACATTTTATGGTTATTAGTATGTTTGTTTGAGACTTTTAGGGTAGCCAAAAGTCTATATAAGCGAGTAAACTGCTTCCTCATGGAGAGGTCAAGCAAGTTGGCAGACAACTTCAAGCCAAGTCCCGAGTAGTAGGAAGTTGAGAGTCAACTTCAGACCCAAGAAAATTTTTCTTACGCTGGTCGCAGAGCGTCAGTGGTAGACCCTGCCCCTTTTATACTTGCTTGTAGCTTCCTCAACTCTCTTCTATATACACTCCCTTTTGTTCGTTCAACAATACCACGGCAGCACTTTTGTCGCTCGCAACACCTCCTTCTCAGGGTAATTGGTTCTGAGGATCTCTTCCCCCGCCGATTTACCATATCAGGTAGTTAAGAAAATATGGCTGACCATTGGAATGTTTTGTTGTCGTGCAAATCTGCAAAAGGTACTGTAGATTGAGACAAGTAGTTTCAGTTAATTGCTAAATTTATTCTTTTCAGGATGTCCTTAGTCTAGTGCAACTCACTACTTGTACGGTTCAGGTTCTTTAACACATTAAAAGAGCCCCCCTTCAAGTAAAGGTCGTGAACGGAGGGGTCATCATTCACTACAGCTTGAAGCTGTCGTGAATAATGGCGCATCGGAAGGGTTTGGCACTGGCACATCTGTTTGGTTTGGGGCATTGGGCATTTGCTTTCAGATTGTGGTGCTGATCACTTGAGCGTGCACAGCCACCAAGGCCAGTATGGCCTCTATCTGCGTTAAATCCTCAGGTCGTATCTACACCTGTCTCGTCTCGAGACTCAAGGACAGTCTGTCGGACAGACTGCCCTCAGAGCTCAGGGCTGTACAGACTAGATTTAGACCGCCAGCCTCTGGCCTCCCGTCTCTCCTCGAGTTCGAGCCATCGAACTCACCCGATCAGGTCAGACTCACTTGACCTTAGGCCGACTCACCGAGCCGCAGTAAACCCCCTTTACTCCAGGCTGTTACAGTCTGTTTCAGCCCGCAATCCCTCGCGCTTCCCCCGCGCCAGCACACAGATGGAGTACAGACTATTTTCTCGTGGCTTTTGGAAAACCGATGTAAACAGTTTTAGAATGATACCCTTTCGGAGATCATGGTCGAGGGCAAGCCGGTCCTTGAATCCTTGTCAGCAAACTATGGCAGCGATCATATCCCAAAAATTTGAAGATCACGCAATCGCGATGCCCGTTCAAGTCATGAATCACACTCACGCAAGTTACAGTTAGCCGTCTTTCTAGCTAAATCTTCCCTCTGAATCCTCGGATCAAGTAAGCTGGCTCTTTCCAATCGGAGGCTTCACATACTGCCTGATTGAAAACTGTTTTAACCGGCGAAAAAGTCACTTGATGAGGTTAAAGTAAATGCTTCCTCACCCTGTCTCTCAGATTCAGATCGTCGGCGAGGCGCTACCTACCAATATCCTCGTAGTTTGAAGCCAAGCGAGACATATGTCCATTATCATCAGGACTATGGACATGAAAGGGAAATGTTTGGGTGGTTTACATTTAAAGATACGTTCGGAGTTATCATAGTGACTACGTCGTAGACATGTGGTAACATGTGTCGCAGACTGCAACTCACCATCGCTGCTTACTGAACTACCGCCTCGGCAAGGTCCGTAAAATGAACCAACATAAACTACAGAGGGTGACACATGACCAAAGTTATCAGGTTTTCGAGTACCTGGATGCCGTGTCACTGACTTGGACAATCGCAATTGGTCCACATTCTTCATGGCCCTTGACACTTGAAATGTGGACAAATGGAAGCCAGACAGCTCAATTGAACGGAAATCGGTCATTGGCTAACGACCGAGGGCCACTGTAGTCAATCAGCGAACCTAATGAGAACCCCGCGTCCCCTGCAACAGCGGATACACAGGTGGCAAACTACACACAGCATCGGGACATCCGATCGCTATTGCGCGTGGGCATCGGGCTGCAGAGGTCGGGACGATTACAGATCCTACAGATCACTGGGCTGTGGCATGTACAGTGCGGTGAAGGGGGCAGTCGTTACAGAACAAAGTGCGGATGACAAGTATGGGTAAATTTAGTGGCTTGAATGCGTGAAGATTGGTGAGAGAGCTAACGTTTGGGTTTAGGAGCCAGAGCACTAGCACGGGTGACGGACAACCTCGAAAACACACGCGATCGCGGGTGCCCTCGCATCACACGCCAACATCTCCCTGGGAACAGCAGAGATGTGCATGATGCCTGGGACCTACAGGTGTCCGCTATCTAGCATTGGCTCAAGTAAGAGTAAGTGTATCTTGCTATAAGAAGCTTGCATAATCTTGTATCTAGGTCACAAAGAAGACTTTTGCGGGGACCTCTTCTGGCTCAATGGCCGTGTTTCGAACCAGGATGTCCCGAAAGACTCTGCCACCCTCCAGGACCTTTTGCAACCTAGGGACCTTGGCCGCCAACGTGCGGATAAAGTCACCATTCTTGTAGTAAAAGCGATCGCCATCCCTCAACGCCTTGAACTGCATTTCCCACACGCGAATCAGGGTTTTGCCCATGCTGCTCCCCTCTCCTTCCTCTCTGCCATCATCCCGACCCATAACTCGACGCGATCGACGGTGCCGTACACAGCCTGCAACCGGCTCTGGACATTCAAGTCATTGGTGATGCCTGCAAAACTCTTGACGCAACTCAAGCCCAGCAATCTTCGCACCTGATTGTACGTGGGGATGGCGTGATCCCTACTGCGTTGCAAATTCAAGGCGATCAAATCAAAGGCGACACCCTCGACCGGGATGCCCTTGAAGAGGAAATTTCTCAAGGCATCGTGGACCTGGAGGTCAATTTCCTGGGCCCTTGTCTGCAAGATGCCCCTCAGAAACAGTTCAATACCCTCTGTATACTCGGCGGCCCTGCGAAAAAACATGCGTTGCAACGGGACCTCCCCTACCTTGACATTACCCTGGGCATACAAATTGACCCAACGTCCGACCATGGTATGCCCCACGCGAAACGCGGCGGTAGAAAATAGATCCAAGATCCCGGGGTTGGTCATACGCGAATAGCCCGTATAGGCGGGCAAGCGACGGCCAGTCATGGCGGGATAATACTCCTCAAACACAACATACTGAAACTGTGCCTCATTAATCCTGCGTGCGGTGTGAAAGAGTCGTTGGTCGGACCAGGCGGGAAACGCGTGTTGCAGGTGGCGACAAATATGATTATGCTCCCTGACAAACAAAACATGCAATGCCAAAAGTGCTGGATTTTCATTTGCACGATGATCACCCGCGAGATAAAACGCGGGGCCAGGGAAGGGGGCATTGGGAAAGCGAGGAGTGTTCAGCGGTAACATGTCGCGTTGCGTGGTGCGAAGGGTGCCATTGACAAAGGTGCGGAGGGCGTGACCGCGATGACGATCGGGAGCGTAGACCGAGGCGAGATCTAAGGCGGCGGTGAGGACGTTGACTGGACGTTGGATGTTGGGGAGGAGGCGAAGGGAGCGGGGAAAGAGTGGGCGCGACGGGATCGGGTGAACTTGAGCTGGCCGTTGGAAAAGTTTGCAAATATTGGATCGTCGGGGGGAATTGGAATGGGCATTTGAGTTGTGGCGGTGGGAGTGAACACAATGGTGTGGTCGAGGAATTGACCGAAGAATACGGTCATTTCGTTGAGCCGACGGTGATTGTAGATGTCTGTGGATTGGTGGGAGAGGACATTAGAAATGTGACGGGCGGAGGGAAGGTTGGTGCCGGAGGGGTACAGAGGAATGTAAGGGGATAGGGAGAGGTGTGGACGGCCGGTGGAACCCCAGAGGGTGAACAAGGTGTTTGTGCAAAGGCCTGAGTAGCGACGCCAAGTTGGGCTGCATATGGAGGGGGTACGAAGTGTGTGACGGGTGTGGACGGGATGGAAGAGGGAGGTCAAGGGGATGAGGAGAACGAGGAGGAGGAGGGATGACGGAAGAGGCATGGTGAATACAAGGCGAAGATGGGGTAGGGTAGATGGGGGACGGTTGGGTTGTGTGATGGATGGCAATTGTTGTCGTGGTATGGTGGGCTGCGCGTATTGATATTGGGGTTGTGGGGTGGCTTGAACGAGGCGGAGGACGCGGAGAATCATGATGCGTGTAACGGTTATTGTATATAGCGTACTACGAGGTGATGGATGGAGGGACGATGGAGTTGAATTGACGGCGGCAGTGAAGATTCAAGGTGGGGTGGGTCGTTGGGTGGCGATACGCGGATGGATTTGGATTTTTTTTTATTTATTTTTTTCTCTTACGTTTGTGCTAAGCTTGCTCAGTGCTACAACGTGTTCAAAGCTGTTCAAAGCTCTGGGTGAGTTTCTCAACAGACACGTTCGGTAGGGTTGGCCCAGCGAAAGAAAAAAAATACAACCTACAAATCATTGTTCCGAAATACTTTTCCTTTCGGCACTTCGTCTTCCCTCAGTTGGCAATTTCGCAAAATAATCGACCTCATCAAATTCTTTTCAACATAAATCTCCCACAGCCTCGGCACTCTCCTCCACATATCTTCGGAAACAATCCTCGCCGCTTGTAAAAAAATCGATCCCCATCCCTCATCCGCTCAAATTCTCTCTTCCACACTTTAACCAACAGTCTACCCATCCCCGCCCCCCTTTTATGGTCCTCCGCCATCATCCCTATCCACGCCTCAATCCGATCCACGCTTCCATAAACATGTGCCAATCCACTCTGCAAATTCAAATCCCCCGTCACCTCTGCAAACCGTTTCACCCGTCTCATCCCAAACGCCTCTCTCAATTCATTATAACTCGCCAACCCATGGTCCCGTCCCCTCTGCAAATTCAACGCCACCAAATCCAGTCCCTCCTCCCCATCCACCTTTGAAAACAGCATATTCCTCAACCCCTCCACTACCTTGACATCCACCTCCTGCGCCCGATGCTTCAAAGCCCCCTCAGAAACTCCTCAACCGCACCCGGTCTCAAAACCCCGCATCCCGAAAAAACATTTGCCCCACCCCTACCTTGCTCAACTCACTCCCATTCCCGCTCACCCGATGGATCCCATTCCCCACCATCGTATGCCCCACACGAAACGCCGCAGTACTGAACACCGCACTCACCCCACCATTCACCCCCGCCCGGTACCCCTCATACCCCTTCAGCCCCTCCCCCAGCATCGCAGGCACAAATTCCTCATACACCACCTTTTGAAACTGCACCCCATTCATCAACCGCGCCATTTCAAATACCTCCTCATCCTCCCAATCCCCATACACACTCTTCAACTCCTCACACAATCGATTATGCTCCCTCACAAACACCGTATGCATCACCGTCAACATCGCATGCTCATTCGCCCGACGATCTCCAGCCAGGAAGAACCGCGCCGCACGCGAAGGCGCGTTGTTCAACCCTCGCGTATTCAACGGCAACGTCCCATCCATCCCTACCCGCAATTTGCCGTCCTTAAACTCACGCAACGCGTCAAGACGTTCCCGATCCACCCATACACTGCTGATAGGTCGAGCGCAGATGACAGCTCGTTGATTGCACGTGCGTACGGGACTCCTGCAGAGGGGCCTGTGGTTTGCGATCGGTGAAACGCGAGCTGCGTGTGGTTGGCGAATATGGCATCGTCAGGCGGTACTGCGATCGGCATCGGCTTGGAACGGTCCACTGGGGTGAACACTAGATTGTGGTCTACGAATTGTCCGAAGAATACAAACAGTTCGGTGAGACCGTGTGTGTTGGGGCGGGAGGTGTATTGCTTGCAGAGGATGTTGGAGACGTAACGGGCGGAGGGCAGGGGCGGGTTCGGTGTTGCGCGCGTTCGAAAAGGCAAGTAGGAAAAGTGTGGCTGACCTGCAGAGGCCCAGGTCGGGATGAAAGAGTTGGTGCATGTGCCGTTGAGGGTGCGGAAACGACTGGTACAGGCGGTTGTCGCGGGGATGTGGTTGGGAGGGAGAGGAGAGGGACAAGGAGCATGAGGGGGAGCGGAGGTCGGAGGGGGAACATGGCTTGCGTGTTGACCGACGGGGTTTGGGTGTTTGGGGGCGCAGAGTGCTGGGTAGTTTATTGTGGGCATGGCGCGTGGTGGGAAGGTGGGGTGGATGGAAAGTGCTTGAGGGTTTGTCGAGAGGGGACGCTATACGATGCGGGAGCTTTTTGGTGGTTGATGCTTGGTCGTTGATGAATCAGCACCTCGGAAATGTTATCCTAACCGATCTATCATCACCAATGGGCGACGGTCGATCGGTTTAGGGGTCTATTTTTAGGTGCGGCCTGGGGCGTGTCAGGTGTCTCGCGCTGTATCGAGCCAATACGCGTGTCCCATGCGGGCGGTTGCGTCTTTTCAAGTTGAGATATTGTCGAGACTTGTTAAAGTTACACAAAACTCAGCCTATCATATGAACCAGCAGACACCGTCCCACTACCAAACAAACTTGTCTGTCAGCATACCGTACGCCCAGCGCTCCCCCATCCATCCACGTTCCAACTTCCAACCTCACCTGTTCCCGTTCCCCCAAACTCCAACCCCGCCAGCAAACCAGGCACAAACGGGTCACCCGCGTCCAAACCCTCCGCACCACCTCCCGCCATCCCTCGCCCTCCGCCAACCCCACCTCCAACACACTCGCATGCAACATCATCCTCTCGACGACCATACCCTCATCCCCGAAATACCGTTGCCCTTCCCCCTCCACATACGTCGCATCGCCTACTATAGGTACCGCCGCCACCGCACAATGCACCCTCAACTGATGCCTCCGTCCACTCCGCGCCTCCAACCGCACCTTACTTACCTTTGCCCCATAATACCACCCCCGCTCCAAAACGCTGCACCGCGTCTCCGACCGTCGCCCAGGATTCCCCTCGCTCCCCACCGTCATCCGAAAGCCACGCGGCACAGTATCCGCTATATTCTCTGAAAACACGCGCTCATCCCACGCCGTCCACCCATGCAACAACGCCACATACTCCTTCCTCACCTCCCGTCTCTCAAACTGCCGCGCCGCCACCGCCGCAGCACGACGACACAAACCCATCAACAACACGCCCGAAGTCGCATAATCCAAGCGTTGAATAAACCGTGGCGTCCCAGCCTCTACACCCCCACCCTCCGTGACACCCTCTAGATACGCCACCACCAACTTACAAACCGTGTGCGCAAATTCACCATCGATCCTTACATCCGGTGGCTTGTTCACCACGATGTACCGCCCAGGCACGTGGTGTAAGACGGTTATGGAGGGGCAGCTTGGCGGGTGACGCGTTGCGCCAGTTGCAGGCGATTCGCCCTCTTTGGAACGAGGTTGGAGATGCACATCGGACACGCACGTTGCGCTTGGTGCGATATGGGGCATTGTGGATTGGATGATACCTTGGGGTGATGGGGGTGGGATATGATTCGCGGACTGGGTGCTGCGGTACGTGTTGTTGTGGGGGGATTGCGCGCTGCGGTGGCGCGTGATTGCAATGTGGATTCAAGCGGTTTCCCGCGTCAAAGTTAGGTTGCGGTTGGAACAGTGTGGAACATATGGACCCGCTCAACGGGGGTGGTAGTGGCAGTCCGGACGGATGACAGCTTGCTTGTTAATTTATCGTCATGGCGACAAGACTCGGTCTTGAACTGGACAGGCAGTGCAACCCACCGGTCGGTCCGATACGTATGCTGCACTGAGGATGCCAAGATGTTGCGAAAGTTTGTGTTGCACCTGCCTTTTCCTAGCTGCCCCTCGTCAGAGGCCCTTCATTTAAAATTATTGAAAAATAAGAGACGGATCATGTGTACATTCCTCGACCAAAATGTTAGGACCACAGTATCAAATTGTTTACTGTGGCAAGCACAACTTGACTTTTCGCAAGAATGCAGTCAAGTCCACTTGAAGCCGCCAGCGAAAACATGAATGCCACAGCAACTCAATATTTGAAATAACCAAGTGGACCGTAACTCGCCTTTTCACTCGGGCTAAGCTTCTTGAGCAAATTAAATAAACCCCCCCCCCTGTACCTGGACTTCAAATCTCAGAGTCTCAAGGTCAGTACAAAGTGCCTCTCCTTATCCCTTATCGCCCCGCGGACATCCTAGTCCACCCCCCACCGATCCGAGCAACGAACACACACGGCCTATCGCGTGCCACATTTCCGTCGTCTCCCCGCTCAAAGCCGCCGTCCGCACCAAGGCCACCTCGGCCGCATTGGCGCACCGTGACAAGCTACGGGACCTAGAACGCAAGCTGTCGCGCCGCCCCCCACCCTCCCCTGCACCGTCCCATACCCCGACCCGTGCCCCGAACTTTACGGTGCAACCGATTGCGTTTGATTCTCTCGCTGCGCCTGCCCCGAAAACTCCTGTTTTGTTTGACGAGTTTATCTCGCGAATAGCGCGGAGGTAGAAGACGCATGCAGAGCTGATATGCCGGCGTGTGTATTAGCGCTTCTTGCATGGAATCGACCTCGGTGAAGTTGCATCATACTCTACCAGCTATGATTACAGCACTAAGATTACAGCTTAGCTGCCTAGTGTCTATTGGACCGTTGTCCTCCCTCATATGAGGACAACTTTTAGCCCTTTTTTTTCAATACAATTCTTTTTTACCTCAACGCATTTCTTGTCCCTTCGCGTTAGTTCATGAGTGTAGATGGCCGATCAAAACAAACTTTGCAAGATTATTGACCTCGGTTAAGCCTAGAGCAATTTTCCCTCACCAGCTTCCGCTCTTCGCAAGAAATTGTAAAAACGACTACGTTTTGGAAGGAAAAATAGTTCGTATTATCGTGGGGGTTTCAGAAACGAGGGCACACGTACAGTAAAAATTACTCTACTGTAACTTAACATGAAAAACCTGTTTTCCAGTAAAACTTTCGGCCTTCCAAAACATTTACCTTTCCAAGAGCCTAAAGCCCGACCCCTCCAGGAAGAAATCACCCATCACTACTAACCCCGTCCTCCACACTCTCCCCTCTCATCACTCAACCCAACAACTTCACAGCTTCAAAATTTCGCCACTTTCGGCGCCCGCCCCGTGCGACGTGTCGTCGGGTGCGGGCGCGGCCACTTCCGCCGGTCTAGCGAGTTTCTCGTGCAGATCAGTAAGACACGACCGCTGCGCTCTCGCCGCCCCGCTCTCGCCGATTCCCGTGTTCACAGTACCGCCATCTGTTCCCCAAAAGAACAGGCCCTCTACAATCCGGTGCAACAACCGAAAACCCCAAGCTCGCCACCTTCTGGTGGCGAGCAGCTCCAATCTTCCGAATCTTCCGAATCTTCCGAATCTTCCGAAGCCGCCGTTATTTCAAACAAACCCCAGGGCGTCTATGGGTCGGCGTCAACTTGGCGAGAGAGTGGGCCAGTACGAGCACCGAGTTGTGGGTGCCCGTAAGTTGGATGGATTGGAACGATTTGAACTCTGAAGAAGGTAATGACATCGATGATGACATTGCTGACGCAGAGGGAGAGGAGAGATGTGAGAAGGAGACCGGTGAAAAGTAAGCGTAGGATCGAGTAGGATTGGATTTACCAAGGTTATTGCAGTACCCTTGTTTTAGGCGGGCCAAAACCGACCATATTTTTCAAATATTAAATCACCCCACATTCCCCCCTTTCCAAAATGTAACGGAAACTGTCCTCATATGAGGACAAAGTGTGCCTCATATGAGGACAGAGCATGGTCGTATAGACACTAGTCGTCTGCAATTAGGGGAATCCCGATCCTCGTAGCCCGCGTTCTGTAATTACAATAGATCTCCAATTCAAATACTGAGTAGATACCTGAAATGTCCGACATTACAGTAATGACAGGCCTTTTTACTAATGGCCGAATTTAACACAATGAAGAGAAAGAATATACGTAAACACGAACGTTTTGCACAAAAACACAAATTATTTTTGATACAGTAGATCTCTAGCTCAGTTATTAAGTAAATACAGAACTTATTGATTTCTACATAAAAACATTAATCTCGGGAAAAACGAATAGATGAAACAAGTGATTTCGATTTACTGCATTGATCAGTGTATAATCGAAACCTTCAAATTTTATTGAGAAAAGCAGATTTTCAAGCATATAGCAACAAACTGCAATAAAACTCACTCTGACTGAGTTTCTTGATCAGACGGATAATATGATGAGGTAGAGCCCTTAACTGGACCTCCATTCGCCTGCGCCTCTTATTCCGATATTTCGCTTGAGCCCTTGCCCGCTTCTGAGTCGTCTCCTCCCCAATCATGTTAAGACGATTTCGAACACGAACATAGAAAATCTGATCACTTGCACGCAGTGGATTCCACCCGACATGCATATTTGTCAAACCTAAACAACAGCGAAAAATAGCACCGTATAGCTTCTCATTCCAACGATACTTCTGGGCTAAAACACCCCATAGACTGCACATGCGCCCAAAGTAATTTTCAACAATAATTCTATCGCTAGCAACCATCTTGTTGAACATGTGTTCGTCACGAGTAAGCTCTCGGCTGCGGGGCTTTTTCTTCGGGTGAACAACCCTCGTAAACTCCATTGCACCCTGATAGCCTTTGTCAGTCAGCACTGCCCAATGACTTTCATAGTTCGAGACTCCGATCCCATCATCAGGCTCAGCAGCCTGATTCTCCGTTTTCTCAAGCTGCTCTTCGTGCCACTCTAAATTCTTATGAAAAATATCAATATCGGAGACAGAGCCGGGATACGGAAGGGAGCATCCAATAGCGACGCCAGATGGTAAGACTGAAACCTCAACCTTTAGCCCGTACAATTTCTGCTTCCCTGAGAAGTACCTCTTTGCCTCCTGTAGATTACCGCTAGGCCGGTTACTGTTCTGGAAAGTAACATCGGTAGCATAACGAGCGTACGGAAAATTCTTGAACTGCCTATTACTCCGACGCATCTTCTCGAACGTCCAGTGCTTGGATAAGCCACTGACTCCATAGCGATAGAGCTCATCCGACAGTAAAAATATGAACGACGAAACCGTCCTCTCAAATGTCGGGCCACTTATACTAAATGCCTTTCCGACAAAGTCCCACGCCCCGCCATGTTTCAACAACGCCATGGTCATGAATAAAACATCTTTTCCCGAGAAAAGAGACCGCCGCCCTCTTCCAACGTTGTAGTTTGCGAAAATGAAATTCGTAAAAGTGCTCCAGATTGAGTGAAACTCCTGGGCGGTGAAGTTAGTCATCTCGGTAATGTTCTGGGAGCCACCGGCGTTGTAGAAAGATTCGAAGTATTGAGCGTCACAGTCGTTTTCGTCATCTGTATCTGACTTGTCTTTCACGCTGTTGTATCACTCAAATTCAGCTCTTCTTTCCTCTGCTGCTTCAGCTAGGAGGGCAAGCCCCCGGTTGCCTGCGAGCTGGTCAATGCGGGTTGGCTTGTGTTCATTTTTCGTTGCTGAGTATTGAGGCTGCTGCAGCAACGGTTTGTTTCCAAGGCAGGTAGTATTGTTGCATACTACCAGCCTTTGTACTCCTTTAATTGATCTGAACCTTGAATTTTTGCTCTGGTTTCCCCGCCCTTCGCATGAGATGGCGGGGAGTCCTCCGATTTCGTATTAATTTGTAAATATTGAAAGAGACCGCCTAAAATCGGAAGAGATTGACTTTTCTTGCAATTACTGAATCATAACATTTTTATTGAAATGTTTCTTTGAAGGACAATATTTTTTTAATATGGGAGGAGCTCAGTATTGTCCCTGTGTTTGGATAATTGCGGAATTAATACCAATAAATCGCTCTTATTAAGTGCAAATTCGACTATATTCACATGTCGTCAGTAACAGTGAGAAAGGTCTAGTAAAACCACATTTATCAGGTGAAATACTACTGACTCAGCTATTGAGTAAATAAAGCAGTGCAGAAACCCCCTCCTCCATACGAGCACTACTTCCTAGCTCCGCCGACACCCTTGCCCTGCGTTTCGCACGATAGCGCTGCTGGGCCAGTTTGCGTTTTTCTATTTCTTCAAGCCCACCTTCCTCAATTTTTTCCTATAAGATCTAGCCATCTTACCATCTTCATCACGTAGCGCATGCAACTTCACATTCAAATTCGTCAAAGCTAAACAAAGCATAAAAAAGTGTCATACCACTTCTCGTCCCATCTCCAGCGGATAGACATCACAGCCACAGCGACGATAAACGCCCAAAATAATTCTCGTTAATGATGCGGTCTCAACTAATCTCCTTATTCGCTCTAATCTCTTCACACGATAGAAGGCCACCGGTAGGCTTCTTTTTTGGATGAACAACCCTTGCTACGCTCGACGCTCCCTGATATCCCTTATCCACCACTATAGCCCAGTTGTTGGGATATTTTCCTGAAAGTAGTCCCACATCCGGAATTTGTTGAAGCTCTTCAGTCGTCTTTGAAGTCGAACTGCCATGGAATTCAAAATGTTTTATTAAAAATTGTAATGTCAGCGACTGAGCCAAGACGATGGGGTAACACCCAATTGCTAAGCCATTGGGAAGGACAGAAACCTCAGTCTTGAATCCGTATAGCTTTTGCTTATTGCTGAAATATTCATTGGCTTTGTCATGATTTCCACTCGGTCGATTGGTGCTGTGGAAAGTAACGTCAGTAGCATAAAGCGCAAACTTGTAGTTCTTGAACGTAGTTCCTTCTTCAACCAACCGAGACATTGTAAATACCCTTTCATACTTCTGCACTGCTTTCTCGAACAAAAGCGGCCAAATACTACAGAAGAATCCAGTCACCATGCGCCCGAATGTGGGACCTTTAATCCAGAACATTCGTCCATTAAAATACCAATTACCTCCATGCTTAAGTGTTGAACGAACCATGAAGAGGACATACTTCGGTTTTGTTCCAGATCTTCGACCTCGGCCTTCTTCATACTGAGCATGGACTGTTTGTTCTATAACTCGCCATACAGCATCAAATTCCAAAAGAGAAAAGTTAGTCATTTCCATAACTGCACCAGATCCTCCTGATTCAGCAAAGGTGTCTATAACAGGACAATCTGACTCCTCCTTGTCCAACTTCGACTCCGTTTTTTCTGATTCTTGTAGCAGTTGGTGCATTCTTTCATGCTGTTCGGCTCTTTTTTCTCCCATAAGGCATAAAACTCTTGAGGCTGATGGTGCTGCTTCCATTTTGCTGCTTCTATCCAGAATGTTTCAATAAGGCCATGTAGCCGAACTTTTTATAGTCAAAACTTCATTTTATGTTTGTTGCAATTGTGGCAATGATAGATTTGGGTGGCATGGTGTTTCGGTTTTACATGTGTTCTAATTGGTGCTTTATTTTTGTATGCTTTTCCTTTAATTTTATAATTTTCGAAGTGGTTGGCGATACTTATTTCCGCAGTGTTAATGCGTTTTGGCGGGAGCTTGTATATCTCTCTAAATTGAGCACAAATAGTGTTTTAAAGCTCGTACACATGCCTCTAGACCCTAAACTTGATCGTTTACTTTTCAGTATGGCCGTTTGGGGTACTGTATTGCATAATTGTAGTTCTCTGTACAATCAACTATAGCTTGCCACACAGTACTACTGTGGTCGTACTCGTTTATACCGGTTTCACCGTTTTTCATGCTGCTGCGGCCGCCAGCGTCATAGCCGATGCACCGGCCGCGAATTTTGTGCAGAGTATACTACCCGCGATCTGCCGCCCTGCTGGCAGGCAGGTTCCGCGGGGACCGAGCCTTTCTCCTGGCCCAAGCGCGACCGCCTCTCCGGAGTATTGACTTGGAAAATCTGGACGCACGTACTCCACTGACCCGGGACCTCTTGGCCCCACCGCCCTTGCTACCACACCCACCGACATCCAAACTCTACTAAATAGAGTGCAGCACGAGGCCTGGACCAAGATGTTCTGGCAAGACGACGCATGGGCAGCCTCACCCAGCCCGGATCAACACAGTGCCGACGAAATCAGGCGCCGGATCCGTGGCCATACCTTCCGACACAGCCCCGTCGCCGCATTCCTCCACGCCCACCCTACCAATGCTAACAAAGTGTCGCGAGCCAACTGCACGTCATGCTCTCCCGTCACTTCGGATTGCCGGTCTACGCCGTCTTACTCCCGATAACCTGTCAGCAATCGCCGAGGGGCTCCATGCAAGAGTAACATGGACCCCTCGGCGATTACGCGGCCGACCTCTGTCCTGCTGGTTTTGGCAGCACGCATCATCACAACACCCTCCGCAACGCGCTCGCATACCATGTCTTCCGCGCCCGCCCGACTCGGGTGTCAGTACAAAATGCGTCTCCTCATCCCTGGTACAGAGCTTCGGCCGCGGACATCCTTGTAAACCACCCACCGATCCGAGCAACGAAGAGACACGGCCGCTGGCGGTGCTATCGTATTGGCGCACCGTCACAAGGTACGGGACCTGGGACGCAAGCTATCGCGCCGTCCCCCTGCACCGTCCGACACCCCGACCCCTGCACCAGAACTTTACGTTTCAACCGATTGCGTTTGATTCTATCGGTGCGTCTACCCTACAAACTATTGTATTGCTTGGAGTTAATCCCGCGAATAGCGCGGAGGTATAATACGACTGCAACCGTGACACGCCGGCATGCGTATCAGCGCCTTGGTTGCATCATCTGGACGTCTATCGCTATGGCTATATGCTCACTCAAGCCTCTGTACGTGACCGAGGTGGGAATCCGGTTACTTTCTAGCCTGTAGTCGTTTCTGCAGTGAACAACGTAGAAAACATTTGATGTAAACTGTTTATGCGTAAAGACAAGGTATTTACAGAAATACCCGAATATTACAATTGAGGCTGTACTCTTTGCACTATTACTAAATCTTTTTTTGAATACCATAGAATTTTAGAAAAAACTAATTTTTCTTTTATTCAATTTTCGCACTATTTCATACTTGGATGTTACGTTGGCGCACTGCTATTTCGTTTTTAGCACTACCTTTTTGTAACCTCTCTTGTCATATCGAGAAAAATGAGTATTTTCGATAAAGGTCTAATGTACTGTACAGGTAGGCTCCTTACCGGGGTACAGTATCAATCAAATGTTCGAACTATTAGCTTATTTTGCACATCAAAACATTAAGATCAATAATAATATTGACAGCAACCACCCAGAGTTTTTTTACCATTTTTTACGAAAAGTCGCTGTCTATAAACACTTCATCAAACAAAGCGCGTGTCCAGAGTTTTCATTTTCTCGCTTTCAGGAGGCCTGCTACGTCCCTGGGGCGATCTTCCTCTTCTAAGACCTCACAACGATCCTCCTACACTTCCAAGCCCAAAGCTCGTAAGGCTTCATTTCTGCCCCTTTAATACCTCAGAGTCCATAAAGTTAACTCTCTCCCGCCGCTTCCTCACTCACCCCTCCCTCGCACATGATGAGTGATTAAGACAGTATCGTGCCCAACTTGCACAACTTGGAGCAAGATGAAAGTGAAAATCCACCGCGAATGTTGGTGACCATTGCACAAGCAGCGGTAATTCTCTACCGAGGTGCAACTTTTTCGTTCAACCTAGGCCTGATGATTCAACAAGAGCTCGAGAACAAGGGGAGCGATAGTGACTATTCTGTGAACGCCCTGGAACCAAAGTTAGAACCCCTCAACCTTTTGCGCATCGGACATCTCTCACTTTTGAAGAACATAACGGAATTTTACGGATCGGAATTTGAAGCTCTATTTCAACGTGAATTTTACGGATCAGAATTAGAAGCTCTATGTCAACGTCTGTGTCTTAAAATTGCACCCCGTGCTCTTTCTGGATCCAACAGTGTTGAATTCGGAAGACCACCAAACTGAGGCCATCATGTCTTCTGCTAGCTTGCATTTTGTATGTCAAGTGCGGAAATGTTCTGCGGCGTGAGAGCAGTGGATGGAGCTATAACTGGAAATCGATTCACCATGACGTCCTTCACATCTGCACAATTAGCAATGAGGTCATGGCCGATGAAATTGCATGGTTTAGTGCGCAACAGCGAACACGTCTCCGAAAATGGCATTCGCAACTACTCGGATGTATCGGATATTTCGATGGTACGTTCCGCAAAATAAATAGGCCCAATGGAAGTATGCATCGATTGCGCTATAACGGTAGAAGGATAATTACAACGGTAGAGGGCAAATCTACTGCCTTAACAATGCAGTTGTCACCGAGCATGACTGTATGTTCATTTTTACAGATGCCAGATATACCTACAGCTTGCTCGATGTACTCGTTATGAGGGCGAGTGATCTAGGGGCTAAATGGCAAATTTACTTTTCCTTGGACGAAGAAAGCCCGAAACCCCTTGAATATGTTCTAGGAGACCCTGGTTACTTGGGATTTGAACACTTCATCCTGCGCCAAATCTACGGGAGGGAAGTAATCAACGTGGACAGCAATCCGGTGTTGCCAGCGTTCAATAGACTACATAAAGGGTAAAGGGTAGCCGTAGAGTAGGGGATAGGAGCATTGAAGAACAAGTATCTTCGGTTTATGAACACTTTCCCGAAGCGACGTAAGAAATCAGTAGTTCTCTTTCGTTCACCAGCTATTCTCACCAACTTTACACACCGACATCTGCAGTACTTCGGACATTTTGAAAGCGAAGGAGGTGAAAGAGGAGAGTGGGCCCTTACGCAGAACCACCGCATCCTGAGCTCGACGCATGAAATCCTCTTTGTTTATGACTTCCTCATACTTCAAAAACACCAGCATGTGTAGATTTCTCTTAGATTTATTAGATTTCAGCGCATGAAGTTGCCCGCCTCGTAAAGCCTCTTTTTACTCTAGACCTTTCTTTTATACAGCGTTTTGGTCCCTTACTGGCTCAGTGAGCTCCTTAGATCCAGTCGCCACAGCCTCCGTCATCTTCACCATTGAGTCGACCGCCGTCTTCAGCAGCTATTTATTTCTTTGTTTCTGGCACCGAAAAGAAGGAACATGGGCCCTCCGTAGTACCCCTACTAGCGTTCGCCGAAGCTACCTTCCCACGAAACTATGAGGTCTTCCTTTTGTGACGTGTCGGTATGCTTCAATTTTTGAAGCATTTCTTTGTCTTGCCGTGTCGCTTCATCAACCCCCGTCTTCAACCCCCGTCTTGTTACAATCAGCCACACCTGTGTCCATGTCTTGTAGAACGCTGCGCAAAGCGTTCTGCAGTGTACGTTCCTATTGCAACTCCTCCAATACAAAATCATCCCCAGCTGACTTTGCCTTCTCCTGCTTATTTTCCATGTAGTCCTTGTAGACGGATTTACATACGACTGTAGGGAACCTCTGAATGATACGTGTCCGACCATCTCCGTACATAGCAAAATGAGATTAGTAGCTAGAAAATAAGACCACCAACGCGTCCGACTCGACAACGCAGAGATACTTCGGAGCACGGTCGTTTCCTGGGTCTCGCTTGTTCTTTCGCTTGACGCTGGATTGAACAGCGGACGCGAACCCCATGGTAGCAGCCGACGCGCAACTTATTCGCAAGCCGATGCCGCGCTGTCTACCGTAGCCGACACGGCGCCTTGCACTGGAGCTGATTGCACTGCCGGGACATCTTCAGCAATGTCATGAATGGCATTTTTCGTAGTCATCCTTATGCGCCATCAAAACACAAGAGACAAACAAAAAAAACAAGCACAACGAGAAGGAGATATACGAAAAAGAAACAGAAGGCCAGTGTCAATAGTGAAAATACCAGAAAACACCTCAAAGCTCTCTTTCGTCAAGTGTGAGAGAGAAATAACCCACTAAGGAGCTTTGCTGCTTCAAATATTGACATTTTTGTGCACTAGACCCAGAAGTTACTGCTCAAGCATGTAATTATGATTCACGAGGAGAAAAATGTAGCAAAGTTTATGTAAATTGAGTACATATCAAATTAGGTGAGTTGGGCAAGTAAGCACGCGTCCTAGAGTATTAATGAACGGAATAATTTGAAATTGAGAATCATTCTTTTGATATATTTGCGCATGAATCCACGATACTAGAGATTTTGTTGCAATATTTCTCAATCCCTCAGCAAAAGTGGCTTTTTGTTAGTGATAGGGGCTGCTTTTTTTAATACAAGCACCCCAAGCTTGGTTTTCCAGTCCATAAAAAGCCTAATTCAAAGTATTCCGTGGGTTTTTTTGAAACATACACCCTTCTATTCGTAGAGAGATAGGTTGATGACGATTTCATTTTTCAAAGTGAAAGTACTGCAAATCTCTAGACTATTTACATACGTGGTCTGTTATAAGAAAAGATGATTAAAATACCTACTGAAATGTACAGACTTCTTACCCTAGCTTTGTCGAAACTATTTGTGGAATACAGACTCGCGAAGTGTATTGACATGATATCCACTTTACGTACACAGAGAATCTTGAAGATTACATAAATTGATACTCGAATTTAATGAAAAAATGTGTATCTAAAAGTTCTTTTGAGTTCATGAACAATTGTTCCCTTGAAATAATTGAAAAGAGAGGACATTTCATATGTAAATTTACATTTTTCTCTTTTAATCAATAATTTTATTTAAAACTTAATGTCATTTTGTCTGCAAAATGCTTTTTTATGGACATTTTTAATATTCAGAGAATTATTTACAGTATGATGATTTTTTTGCGAATTTGTTTTATAAAAACGTTTCGTACTTCATATCGGTTTTCTGAGTTCTGGTTCTTGGTTCAATATAGCCGAAATTTCACTCTGGCCTTTATAATACTTCGAATATTTAACTGGAAGCTGGATGAAACAGCTGCAAAGAAAAGGGGGACACAAGTTTTGGTCTAGTAACCGTAGGAGTGGTGTTTGTCCCTGTACATCGTTTCTCCTAGAATGATTTTTCAAACGCCTATTTGGACGTAAATTACGTGAAAATGTGAGTGAAATTGATTATATAGAAGTTCTTTTACTTATTATCACCTCGGAAACTAACAGGAGCCATTTACTTCAAATAAAAATGGTTTTTGGAAAAAAGATATATTAAATTAGCGAATCAAATTATATGATTCTCGAATAATGAGGAGAAAACTGCACATGGAGATTTTGATGCCCACTTGTCGATCAGTAAAATGGGTCTCCGAATCTTATAGGGCTAGGAAGAGAGAATGTTTAGTAAGAAACAACCCAGTCACTAATCAATGAGTTGATATCTCTTTCTTCATGTAAGGTTGCCTTTTCTGAGCTTGAAGCCTAAAGTATCAATGTGACTTTAATTCACTAGTGAAATTTCGTGTATTGCCCTATCTCCGACCTGTAAAACTTAAGAAGAGTTCTTCACCGGGAGGCGTGCAAGGTAGCACTTAATCGATCTGTTTGGATCTAAATGTAGGCAGTTTATTCTTTTTATCTTTGATTGCTAACATTTTCTGCTTCAATTGTACACAAAACGTTTTTGGTTAGAGTTAAGCGGCGCAATTTCGGCTCTTATTCTACACCCGACTCTTTCCCAGCCTATGGAAGAGCAATTCTATTAGTTCCGTATCGTTCATACAAAAAGATTGACAGAGGAAACTTTATTCTTATACGTTCTTTATACCGCAGAATTTCGGGAAAGGAAAATCCTTTGCTTTAAATTCAGTTTTGCAAAGAAGTCTAATTTTGGAGCTTCATAGCTTGATGAAATCAATAGTCTGGAAAATAATAATGACCATGATTGAATAAGCTCTCTTTGCATTACAAAAATGCAGAATATTCGACAGTCTTAATAATTCACCTGATCTGATTAAGGACATCATCGGTTTTCATTGTAGTGAAAAAATAAAATTTTCAATCCATTGCTAGCTAATTCCACTAACAGCAGTAGGAGGGAATTACGGACATAGGTATTAAGTGAATTATTTTGCATTAAGTCGAGTGGGAGGATGGTTAGGGAAGTTACTTTACATATTTGTTTCTATGGGGGAGGTAGCTTCTCTGAGTTTTTACCCAGAACTGAATACACTATCGAAGAACTCAGTTTCCAAAATGATTGGTCAATTCCAGAAAGAAAATATTTTGTGAGACTCAAACTGTATGGCGGCCATAGTGCGGAAATATAGCATGAGTGTCACTTAAATTCTCACGCAGTGAATTTAAATGTTCATTGCACACCCTTTGAAGTGATGCGGAACAATTAAATGTTGACAGACAGTAAAAATAAATGACTATAAATTCAAAATAACTCAAATAAATCTTCTTGTAAGCACTCAATAGCTACTTGATACGTCTAATGGTCTAAAGAAATACAAATAATTTAAATATTAGTTTGAATTGGCAAAAATTTTGAAGCATCTACGATTTAATGATACCCATTTTGTAAATTCATGGTCTCATTACGATTCATGAGACGCTTTTTTGTAAAATTGTTACGTTTTGAGTTATACTTTTGTATAGAACGAGTAATATGGAACCAAGTATCGAGAAAAGTCATCCGCAGACCAAAATGCTCAAATCTACAATCTTAAAGTAGAGAACTGACTTTTTTCTAGCTTCAGCAATGTTAATGAAACTTCTCAACATGGAAAAAAACTCTATTGCAGTAAAACGTTCATCAATTGCATCTCAATAATGGTGAGTAGTCTGAAGCAGTTGCAAATTTTAAAAATTTTGTATAAAAGAATCTAATTAGCATGAACTTTAAATTTGAGATAATATATCAGCACGGAAAAGCGAATGAAAAATCACATAATAGATTTTTTACTTTACGACTAATGGTCCATTTCAAGGAACTGCTTGTTGCATGAAAAATAGTTAACCTGCAAGTAGGAAGCGAACTGCGAACTTTTTCGTAGCATGTGTAGATAGAAGTTATTTTTATAGATCTCTAAAGCAAAAATATTGGGTCTTTCCTAGTTCTTATAAACATTAAATATTATAAAAGTCTACAGCATTTGTAATGAATCCTTAACATCGTCTTCACGAGGGATGTTCCCCTTTCCACTTGTATGCTAGCTCATTTGGGCTTTCTCATTTGAAAGTTTTGCGCCTGAACAGATAGAATTTCTTTCTCGCGAAAGCTGACTGCTGCGCGGTCTTCGAAAGTCTGATCTCCCCATTAAAATTTTCCAATGAATTCTGTCGTGTTCTCTACATAGCTAATGGTATTGAATTGTTGAACAAATTCATTCGTCAGAAATTTAATGTGTACTGGGATTTTTGCTGGGGATCTGTTTGAAAGTAACCCTTTTCTGTTTTTTTCTTATCAATTTTCAGCCATTTGTGCTTAATTTATCACAATAAGTCTTTGGTACCTCCTACGCGATGTTTCTGTGTCACATGTATACCTTAGCATAAAACTTTTGCATTCAGCATTGAGGTGGATGTTAATTAGATACTACTCAATTTTTTTTTTGCAAAAAGGCCCATTCTGGCATATAAGCATGTTCCATTTGTCTTTATCCGTGAATTGCTTGCCTGAACCCATTTTCTCATTCAAGCATTCAAAAAAATTCCCCAAAACACATAACAAAGCTCGTTATGGTTGTATGATTGTATATTATTGTTTTTGTGGATGAAATAATTACTACAGTGTCTATTTGTTTGGCGGCAGCGTGCGTTTAGCCGTTTTTGTATTTATCGTACTAGACTAAATTTATTTCATAACATAAATTAAAATAAAATCGATTTTTGAAGAAATTATCCTCACTCTTCATAGTTAGCTCATCTCACGTAATGAAATCCTTTTTTATGGGCTCTATAGAAGCTGTACAGGAAATTTAGTTCTTTTCATTTTTACAATAATGAAGTCATGAGCAGTATAATATTGTTGTATACTTGCAATAATTGTTTATTACTGTCAAAATAAGAATTTGTGGTATTTGGCACTATATTGCAGCTCAAAATACTATTCGTATCAGAATATTTATGGGAAAAGTGTTATCAGATCCGAAAGCGGCGTACTTGTCTTCGCATCTATACCATTCAGAAACTGTTATCCTATATTTATTTTTCTTGACACGTTCAGGGTTCACCTACACCATGATATATAACCTGCATAGTGTATTTTTGCTCATCAGCTGAATATTGCTGCTGCTATTCGGTATTTAATGACTAATCGAGAATATTAGGCTCATTTTTCCATTTACAACCTTTTCTGTGGAGGTGAAGCACGCAAACTGAAAAAAGTGCTATGCTCCACTGGTGATGAGGATTCGGGAAAACATAAGATAAGATACGAGAAAGACTTCACAAATACATAAGTTGACAGAGTTAGAATATTAAATTTGGCATAAAAGTACTTGAACTATTATATTCGAGCCAAACATAACAAATTAGCCTACTTCCATTTTATCATAGAGATTTTATTCCAAAATAGGAACATCTTACGGAGAAAGAAAAATATAAAGGTATTTGAGCGATTATTTGCCAAATCAAAAGAAGGAAAGAAGGAAATTATCTAAATATGATATTTATGAATTCATACGGATTTGAACAGAGTGAAAGTGACAAGGGGTTCAAAATAGGTACTTGATCTTTACTTGTACAAATAAATCGAAAGAGTAACATTAAAACTACCTGAATGTTAGTTTTCCGATATTTATATACTTTTAGCCCTAGTTTCCTGAATAAAATCTCAAAATACACTGAGAAATCAATGTTCTCAAGTTCATTTGTACTGTATTTGTTCAAGTTGGTCCTACTTGTGAATGTTTTCCAAAAAATGTTCCGCCTTATATAATACTTGGATCGTAGGTTGCTGTTGTAGTTCCTTTTTTATAATGTTTCTCAGTTGGATAATATTCATGTGTACTTTACTATGAAACTGATCAGCTTTTTTTTTGTTGATAATAGCTATTTAGAGCTTCAGATCCCTACACTTAATTTCGTCAACATCACCTCTAGTGCTTTTTATGATACTTCATTACCTCTTATCTCCTTTATTCCGACTTCAAGCTTTGTTCAAGCATAAAATTCTAGAAAAATGGCTTCAAAAAGGCCATTCAATTGATATTATGTCTTAATAGTAAATTTTAGTTTCAATTTTTCCCTTCTTTTTTGTATTTAATGTAATGGATCGTCTTCATTTAAACATTTTATTGGTTCTCTCAGAAGTTATAACTGCAGTGATATTCTCAAATCTTATTTTAACTCGTTTTTGCAATGTATACGATAATCGAAGTCATTTTTGATGAGTTGTGCTTCGAAGTTGTGTCCGTAGAAATTCTGAACTCCCAAATTGATGGAAATACAGATTTCCTCCTCTTTAGACGATTAGCATAGCGAAATGGCGTCACAAGGTCCCTAGTTTTAAACTTCTGGAAATTTTAATGCATTCAGCACGCAGCACTCACAGCAAATGTTTTGTACCATGCCTCTCAACTTGAACAATAATAAGTAATTTTGAAATTTTAGTTGCATGTAATGGCCACAAATCATAAAAAGATTAATCTGAACGATGTTTTCTGCGTATTGCCCAATGATATCATAGATATTTATTCGAAGCCATATTAGACCGACAGGGAGATAGGTGTGATACTTAGAAAATTCCGTCATTTTTCTTGAAACTTGCACAGGGTTTCGGGATGTTTTAGGCAATGTGATTGGGCCTTCAGGAAGCTGTTACCGTGTCTTTGAAGATAAACGTGATTTCTTGCTTGCTATTTCGAGCACCATAGAATGAAACTGTCCGCTTCGATATGTCAAATTATTTTAGAAAATGCGTTAGGAATACTCTATAAGGTGTAATCCTTCATAACTACTTTAATCATATGAAAAAATGACTTGAAGAACACTGGTAGCCTTTCGCAAAAAAACGAAACATTTTGAAGTAAATTTTCGCATTCCTACTCAACTGAATATATTTAGTGGTATATTACATATTGCTGATGCGTATGACATTTATGGCTGCTATTTTGGGTCTTTTGCTGCTGTCACTGTTTTATCTTGTTACGAAAAATTTTGCTGCAAGTTAATATTGTTTTTCTCAGATTCAAACTATGTCAATGAACTGTAGATGTTTGATGAATTATTTTGTTAAGAAAAAAGCAGTAGATATCGAAATAAGATATTATTTCACCATTGATTAAACCGAGGCATTTTGTGTAAAGGTATATAATAATGTCAACTTATACTAGCAAAATTCTGGGTGTGATTCGTGAAAGAATCTAACAAATGAAACTTTATAGCTTACTGGTTTTTTAAATATTTAAAATGTATCAATTATATGATTTATCAATAAAAGAATGATGCCGAAGCAAGAACGAAAATAGTAAGTCCTCGAATCAATAGAAATAATACAGTATTGTAAATGGTAAAAGGTCACAAAATGCACAATAAAGTGCATTCAAATCTGCTTGTTCTATGGCATTTCGGGGTATTTGTGCAGTACACTACGCTTCTGTCGTTTTTAAGTTGCATCTTTCAATTTGCTAAAGTGTTTTGCATATAGTTGAGTTTGATAGTAAAAGTATTTATGACTATAGATTCGGATATATTGTTACCTAACGTTTATTCAGATACATGTGACTAATCACTTACTAACCTTAGACAGAACCGACACGAGGCTTTCGTGGTGTGTATGACGTGGTTAAAGTCTGTTAATTTTCATCAACGCTTCATTAATATCCCCAATGTTTATCTCAATCTCTTAGACAATCTAAAAATCGGAATAGTTAATGTTTTACAATATCTAACTGTCTTAATGCATCAGAAATTATCTATTAACTTCATCAAAACCTTCTCGAAGCTCTAAACATTCACTCTTAATAATCTGTATCTGGGTGACCTCCTATTTTTCAGTAAATATCATCTGAAGAATTCAAAAGAGTGTCGCAGTATTTCAAAATTAGATGATTTTAGTCTATTATACTGCGCTGGCGGTAGGAACTGTGGGGGTTTGGGCGCACAAGAGGTAATCGACGGTTGAACTGATGGTTCATGCTTCCGGTAAACAGGCCGAAGATTCAGACCAGGGTTTATATAGAAACAGTACTCAACGACAACAAGGGTAAATTGTAGGCAGACGATGCTAAATTCAAAGGTGTTCTAGAGGAACGGCCCTAAAGGCACGAAACTAAAAGGTTTTGAAGATTCATGTAGAAACTATTGGGGAGGTTGACAGCAGTAAGCATCATGGCAAAGTCCCATTGGTCCAATTGGCAAGAAGACATGAAGTAATTGCTGATTGGTGAAGTGGGAGAAGTTTTGAGAACCACGCGAGATCGCCACAATGGCGTCATGTGATTGGCTCGGCACGGGGTGGTATGGGTCTTTTGTTTTACACCGGTGTCTGGGTAGAGTGCACAAGTTGCACTGATGTCTTGGTGCAGTGTAAATCTTGGTAACGGTTACTGGCGGAATACTGTCAGTGTACTTTAGGGGATTTTGGGGGCACCATCGTTACATCACTCCCCCCTGCGAAGAAGAATCGCCCCGATTCTTGTATCTGTTTAGCAGATCTTCACAATGTTTGATATTTTTTTCTGATAGCCATGAGTTGTCGTGGTCTGCATATCATTTCCATTTAATGAGATATTTGGTTTATCCGTATTGTTTCTTGTGACTGAGAACGGTTTCGACCTCGTATTCTTCTTGTCCATCTTGAACCTGTATAGGTGGTGGCGGCGGAGTTTCTCGATCAAACTTATCTTCAAAGTACGGCTTGAGGAGACTAGCATGGAAAGCATTGTGAATTCCTCTATCGATCATTGGTTGGAAAAGAATTAAACGGTACGTAACTCCGTTTATATCCTCAGATATTTCGAATGGCCCAAAATACTTCGGGTTCAGTTTTCGAGATCCTACACCATCTTCAAGAGCTATGTTTTTTGTGGACAACCAGACTTTGTCACTAACTTTATAAGAAGAAGGTCTTCTACTTCTGTTAACATACGATGCCGTTGATTCATTTGATTTCTTGATTTGTTCTTGGACTTTTTGGAGTGTTTCTTGCATATTCCTGAGGAACTGTGTTGCAGCAGGGTTTTCTGCTGAGAGTACGTCCAAAGGAACAGTTCTAGGGTGAATTCCATAATTGAGGTAAAAGGGAGAGAATGCTGTAGTTGCATTAACAGATGAATTGTAAGAAACTTCAAAGTCTACCAAATATTTGTCACAATCTGACTTGTCGAAGCTGACAAAAGATCGAATCATTTCTTCGATCTTTCTGTTCATTATCTCGGATTGGCTATCCGTCCGTGGGTGATACGCTGAAGAAGGGGATATTTTGGTACCTAAAAGATTGAATAGACTCTTCCAAAACTTGCTCATAAAAATAGAATCCCTATCACAAATTATTTTCGTCGGAATTCCGTGATTTCTGTAGATGTGATCCTTGAACAGCATGGCAGTTGAAGGTGCATCTATTTTTGGCTTAGTGGGGATAATTCGGATCATCTTTGACAGCCTGTCAACGACAGTTAAGATGCCACTGTTCCCTTTTTTGACTTTGGAAGTGGTGTAATAAAGTCCATCGTTATGTGCGTCCATTTGGTTTTCGGTGGGTCAAGAGGTTGTAGAAGACCTGCGGGTTTCTCATTAGATGGTTTGTCCCTTTGGAAGTGACAAGAACGAACGTATCGAAGGACATCAGCACGTAGGTTTTTACAGTAAAACTTCGGTGATATTCTATTGATTGTTTTGGATATTCCCAAGTGTCCAGTATTTGGAGTCGAATGGTAGTCATGCAACAACTTGACTTTAAATGCTCCTTCTGGTATGCAAATTTTCCCGTGTCTTAGCAAAAGCGATCCCTTTCTTTCGAAAGGTGCTTTCGGATCTTTGTATTCATCTTTGAAGCTTTCATCTCGATGGTAGTCTTTTACGAGCTCTTCGAGATCGGATGATTCAAAAAACGGAACAGAAATATTGTTTGATTCCGAAGATGTCTTCATTACTACTTCTTGGAGTAGCTCCTTATTTCGATGGTGGGGTGAGGGTACATTTTGCGGTTGTCTTGAGAGGGAATCGGCAACTATATTTGATTTTCCGGAGATGGGTATAATCTTGAAATCAAAGTCAACTAATCTTTCCAACCATCTAACCTGTCTCTGTGACAGATTATCTTGTGTCTCGAGGTATCTCAACGGGTAGTGGTCAGAATGAACAGTGAAAAAGTTCCCATACAAGTATGCTCTCCACCACTTTAGGCAGTCGACAATGGCCAATAGCTCTCTTTCGTGGACTGCATAATTCCGTTCGGCATCATTTAAAGTTCTGGATGCGAAAGCGACTGGTCTTTTGTCCTTCGCGGTTCCTTGTTCCAATACAGCACCAGTTACTTATTGGGAAGCATCTGTCGTAACATAGATCGGTAGACTTGAATCGACATTTCGAAGGACTGGAGCGTTGAACAGTATTATCTTCAGGGTTTGAAATGATTTTTCTTGAGTTTCTGTCCAATGAAAACAAACGTTCTTTGTCAACTCGGTAATTGATTTCGAAATTAAGGAACAACCCTTATTGAACCGTCTATAGTAGTTTACAAACCCTAAGAATGACTGAATATGTTGTTTGTTCCGAGGCGTCGGCCATTCCATAACGGCTTTAATCTTGTTGGGATCCACAGAAATTCCTTCCTGGCATATGATGTGCCCAAGATACTCTACTTCTTAAACACCAAAGACACACTTTGAAAATTTCGCGAATAACTTTTCCCTTCTAAGGATCTCCAATACTTCAGCGATGTATTTCAAATGTTCTTCCCATGTCTTACTAAATATAAGAATGTCATACAGATATACGATAACAAAACGCCAAGTACATCTTTAAAAATGTCGCTCATAAGGCCCATGAAAGTCGCTGGGGCATTTGCCAATCCAAATGGCAATACCAGAAATTCGAAATGTACATATCGAGTTCTAAATGCCGTGAGGGGTATTGAAGATTCATCCAGTCTGATCTGATGATAGCCTGACCTCAGGTCTATTTTGGAGAAGTACTTTGATCCTTTGAGCTGATCAAATATATCGTCTATGCGTGGCAGTGGATAACTGTTCTTTACAGTAAGCCGATTGAGTGCTCTGTAATCCACACACATCCGCAATGAGCTGTCCTTCTTTGTCACGAAGAGAATTGGGGCTCCCCACGGGCTCTTGATTGGTCTAATGAAATCACTCTCCAGGAGCTCATCTAGCTGCTTGCGAAGTTCCCCCATTTCTTTGTCCGAAAGACGGTAGAGACCCTTTTTCTGGGGTTTTGCTTCTTCTTCCAATTCAATCTTGAAATCATACTTCCTCTGCGGGGGAGGCCTTTTGGAAGTCTGTTTGGGAATACATCCTCATACTTGGTAAGTATGTTTTGAATCTCTCCATAATAGGTTTTCTTAGAATAGGACTTTGAACTTAGGGGTCTCACAAGTACTGCATATGTCCCATAATGTTTTTGTAAATCATTGAGTGTTGAATTTGCGGAAACGAAAGAATTCAATAGCCTTTCATTGGCAGCAATAACGTAATTTTCGTCCTTATAATTGAATGAAACTTGATTTTCGGCGGTGTCAATAATCGCTTTATGGGATCCACACCATTCTTTCCCAAGGATTGCATCATACCTCTTCAGGGGGTTTATGGCGAATTACAGTGGTTCAGTGTATTTCTTCATCTGGACGATAACAGGATGCGGTGTTTCCATTAATTTTTGATCAAAACCATTCGCCATTTCGGCAAGTTCTTCTGATTCTTCGGTTTTAATCTTATGGTGATCGCAAAATGATTTGCTGAGGAAATTTACCTCACCGCCGGGGTCGATGAGGATTTTAGCTGGTCCGTTGGAAATGACTCCTTCAACAACAAGAAGTCCGCGGTGGTGGCGTTGGAAGGTTGGGGTCGGTGTGGCCCTAACTAGTTGTTTGGATCTTACCGTTGAAAGAATGAGATTTCCTTTATCTAGAACTGAATGAGGACCGTCGATCAGTTTTTCCGGGCTTTTGGGCAGTTCTTTGCTATGTATCCTTTCTGTCTGCATCTTAGGCATAGTCCTTCACGCATGCATCTGTCTCGCCCCTCCTTATCAAGCTTCTGCAGATTCACATTTGATGACTCGACACCAGACTTTACTTCCACGTTTCCAATTTCCATTGGTACAGGTCCATTATTTCCGGCAGATGAACTTCCATTCAGCAATTTTCCACCAGACTTGGTATTTTTCAGGGATTTTGAACGCCTGTACGCCGCTTCCATTTTTTCTGCATCCCCCATAAGATCGGAAAGCTTGGTGTATTCTTTCGTGCATAAGGTTTTCCAAATGTATGGTTTCAGGCCGCGTGAATATCTATCTATTTGATCTTTTACTCCAATGTCTGGGATGTCCAATAAGATTTTGTTAAAATCATCATTAAATGTTGGAACGTCCTTGACATGTTTCCAACGAGCCAGTTTGTCTCGGGCGATTTTTTCTTTGTTTATCGTCTCAAAACGATTGACGAGAGCAGCCTTCAATTCCTTCCATGTTTGAATTTCCTTCCCCTCCGCACTCTTTGAATAGACCATCCACCATTCATGAGCATTTCCCGAGAGATAGCTCAGAGCAATGTTCATAGTAGCTTGTCCATCTGCTTCACCCAGGTAATTCTCCATCTGCACGCACCAGCTTCCGACGGACCCTTTACCGCCGAAAGATCCCGGTTTATTCTTCTTAGGGGCGTCCTTGTTCTCATTTTGACTACTAGAGGAGTCAGTATTGATCCTGAGAGAGATAGTTCATTCTCGAGGGCTCGTACCTTTTGAGCAGCATTATTGAGCTGATTCTGCTGCGCGGAGATCCGATTATGGGCCTCTGTCAGCTGAAGTTGAAGTTCGCTTACAGCTTGAGCGAGAGCCTCTACTGTAATTCCAGGAGTTTCCATGGCCTTTTCCTATTGTTTGATAGAGTCATTGAAGAAGTTTAATGCGTTCAGTATCTACTGTGGACTGCGCACGTCCTAACTATACGGTTAAGATCTAACCGGATGTACTTCGTCGTCCGTACGCATCGGTGCTCGCGACAGGATAGCTTCAGAGATGGAGGACCACAGGGTGCAACTTATTCGCTTGTAGATGCGGCGGTGGACAATGCCAACTGTCGAGTGACACTTTACGCGATCCGTGGAACTAACTCCTCGATAAATGCAATAGTTCCAGGGGAAGGGGCACCTAGGGAATCAAACGCCAGAGGTCGAAACGTGAAGCTCGGCGTGTAAGACGCAGAAGATGGGCCAGTCGATGGAGCGGGGAGTCGTCACACGTGGGGGTTGGTTTTTTTCCTTTAAATTAAATTTTTCCAATTTGCTCAGCAAGAATTGGTCTGCACTGTGGCCGAGTTAGCAAGACCAGCAAAACACCAGTGGGAGGTCTCGAGTTCGAATCCCAGTCGATAACCTGGGAAAATTGATTTTCTCTGAAGTGAGGCTTTGACGTCAGTCACGTCGCGTGTGCTATAGTAGCGCTCCTTCCGATGCTTTACCAAACGGTTTTTTTCCTGTCTAAAACCTGGCGGCGATACGGACTTACAAGTCCTACTGCAAGGAACTGGGGAAAGCGAGTTTGTAAGGTAGCCACAGCGGGAGGGTGAACACAGCACAAAAGAAGTCGTTTGAGAAAGCAACTTTTGGGTATTTTTCTGTTTGACACGTATAAATTTATTCAAATACAAGCTTACTCAGACTTACGATTAGTTTCACGGTGACGACGGCCAAGACGGTGGCGCTCAAGGTCTGCCTTGCTCGGAACTTCTATCTTGCAAATATTGCAGGTGTGCCTTGTCTTGTCAGCGCGGTGCTGATGCTTGCGGGAACGAAGATGCTCGAAGTACTGCACACGGCCTGTGCAGGTGACTTGACTGTGACGGCAGTGGAAGGGAGACTACCGAGGGTTCTTGGTCATTCGAGGCCTTCTGGCAAGCTTTCGGATACGGTGGTTGGCTGTCCTCTAGATTACGATAGAGGCGGCGTCAGGAAGAACAGGTAGGCCCTTCTTGGAAATCGTAGGCCTAGTGGTCGGTTTGGCCTTCCTTGACTTGACGGGCCTTGAGCGGGGGATCTCGGGAAGCGCTGGTATCGGTGGAAGGGCCGACGGAAGTGCGAAAGTGGGAGGCGGTGGGGTTCTCGGTTCCTCGATTTCAATCCCCGTCGATTTCCTTGGTTCTTGACCGTAGCAAAACTTACTTCTCGACAATTTTCCTCGAAAATTCCCTGTAAGTCCTTCTCGGTGTACTCGTCAGGTGACGAGGGGCGGTCCCTGGAAGTCTTGTTTTTCGGCACCGGGGGTTATCCGGAAGGATCAGATTAAAAAACAAAATGCTAGTCTCCGCTTGCAATCGGGCAGAAAGGCAAATCTAATAGATATTTTACTTTACTGTCGGATTGGAAGAACTCCCAGTACTGACACGCTTTTTGGTGATGCTACCAGATGTGGGGGTTTGGGCGCACAAGAGGTAATCGATGGTTGAAATGATGGCTAATGCTTCCGGTAAACAGGCCGGAGCTCCAGACCAGGGTTTATATAGAAACAGTACTCAACGACAACAAGGTTAAATTGTAGGCAGACGATGCTAAATTGAAAGGTGTTCTAGAGGAACGGCCCTAAAGGAACGAAACTAAAAGGGTTCGAAGATTCATGTAGAAACTATTGGGGAGGTTGACAGCAGTAAGCATCATGGCAAAGTCCCATTGGTCCAATTGGCAAGAAGACATGAAGTAATTGCTGATTGGTGAAGTGGGAGAAGTTTTGAGAACCACGCGAGATCGCCACAATGGCGTCATGTGATTGGCTCGGCACGGGGTGGTATGGGTCTTTTGTTTTACACCGGTGTCTGGGTAGAGTGCACAAGTTGCACTGATGTCTTGGTGCAGTGTAAATCTTGGTAACGGTTACTGGCGGGATACTGTCAGTGTACTTTAGGGGATTTTGGGGGCACCATCGTTACAGGAACTCAAAAGTAGTGGTTAGGGCGACATAAGTAGTCCACCCCAGCAACTACTGCGAAGCGGATTGAGGGTTGAGAAAAAAAAAGTAGTCACAACCTTCTTGCATCACAGTTTCGACCATCACTTACACTCAAATTCGCTGAGTTGAACTCAAAAAGAAGCTGGAAAACTTAAACCCTATTTAGTCACCTCAACTGTAGCACCTGAAATTTTTCCAGTCTCCTACGTCAATAGTCTTGTTTGTGGTTTCCATAAAGTCTTAAAGTAAACTGACAGCTTGCACTTAGAAGGGAGTATTTTTTCGCTGCCTTCACGTTCAAAAATATATACGTGAAAATTTATCAAATTAATCTTTCTCAGAGATTGTACTCTACATATTTTCTTATAGAAACATGACGTTCAATTGCATCCATTTGTGTTGTGAAAAACTGTGGACGGCATTGCAAGGCATGTCTGCACAAATTTTAGCCACGAAAATATTGTTCGACTACAGTACGGACCATGCCACGGAGTTAAACTAGCGATTTCACTACTGTAGTGTTTAGTTTTTTAATCAAAATATTTTATTACAGCACTGTTTTAGGGGTTTTCAAAAATTGGTGGAGTATATGGAAACCTTGGCCCTGGCGTGCTCGGGCCTCGACCACACCTACTAGACTGACAATAACAGTTCAACCAGAAATTACCTGGAGGGGGGAAATTGGGTTGGTTTACTGCCAGTAATGGAAAGGTTGGCAGTCCTATGTACTTGTAATCAAACCATTGGCAGGACGTGTAATACAAGTGCTTGTGCTTGTGTACCAACAACAATTACCTGGAGTGTGCCTAAACCCCCAGACCTGGTATATCGACAAAAGTTTGTTTGTGCTGCAAGTTCTTCTAATCCGACAGGAGGTCAAAATCTCTATTAGATTTGCCTTTCCGTCCGATTGCAAGCGGGTTATCATATTCTGTTTTACTCTGATCCCCTGGGATAACGCCGAGTGCCGATAAAGTAAAGGCTTCCAGGGACCAAATCCCGTGCATTAATCCCAGTCAACGACGCAATCTACTCGGAAAAGAAAGTGGTGACAAAGATCTGTCTGGCATCTGCAGGGGAAGTGCGGTAACTTGAGAGAAATTCGTAGCCGCAAGTGCCGCAGCTCGAGCATCAAGCCTCGCGAGAAGATCGTATCCTAGGCCGACCAACAGGAATAAAAAAGGTGAGCTTCGGAAAGAGAGGACATACATCGAGGATTGGAATCTAGTGGATGAGTCTGCATACAATAATGTGAGCTATACCAACAGCGTGCCTAGTTTCACTCTGGGGTAAATTTTGAATTTATCAAGGACAGTCGTTGCATTAAAAGAATCAAAGTTTCAAAAAAAGTGAACCCTTCCGAGCCGAGCAATTTCTCGACTCCACATATCCAAAACATGGAAAGATTTGAACCCGATAATATTAAGTAAAAGAACTTCTCTCTCAGGAGTGAAAGCAAGCACTCAAGATTTTTGGAGTCATTTACAAAGCGTTACAAATGTTTCTGTCTTCAGAAATTGTGTAGATCTATATCACGATGAAACTTTTTCGAGTGTATAATGAATGAAAATTTTCATTAAAATTAATGTAACAATGCTCATTAAACTACAAATATAATCTTATTGAGCATACCGGTTAATCAAATACAATATCGTAGAACTTCTTTCAGAATTACTTTAATCTAAGTATTAGAACTTTATAGCCAATTACAGGTCTTTCACTCCATTTGAAGTTCCTTCGGAGAAGATTTAGATCGTTACATTAGAGCAATTTACTATTTTATTGCCATTTGCTTCAGCTTATGAGGGATTCTATTTATTTATGGAGACAATGAAGCCCTTGTCTAGTATTTTAAGGGCATTGAAAGTATCAAAGGTGTTTTGATCTTAATGTTTGCATTAAAGTTTCATTTACCTCGATTGACACGTCGAAAAATGTGTTTTTGACATTTATTCTATATCGATAAATTTTCAAGACAAAAATAGATATATGAAACAAGGAAAAGCTGCGTTAACGAGAGATAAGGATTAAAGTTTCGGCTCTGAAGATTCTTCGGCTTTATATGTTAAGAAATTTTTCCTTTTGCATAGTATAGGCCTATCTTATCAAGATAAGACTTTTTATAGAGTTTGGAAACGTTTATTTTTCTTATGGGATCTTCAAAAGTTTAAATTAGATTTTAAATACCGAATTTATTTTTTTTACCCCTTTTCATTAATTATAAATGCATAACGACATACGAGAAATGAAATACATAAATATATTTGCTTCATGCGTTCCGAGTTTTTGCCTTTATTTAAGCCGCGGAAAAACTTTTCAACGAATTTCCAACAATCGGAAAGGCTTTTCCATGGGATGAAATAAAGTTTATTGTCCAATATTATAATTTTGTCACTTTTTCTTACATTTTGGGAGTAATTGGAAAGTGGCCACCTGAAATGATTCGTACTGAGGCCCTGTGATCACTATATATTTACAATTTTATAATTTTATGTTCTTTTGGACTTTCAACAGCTGACGCAATGGGGAAAGTGACAGGATTAGCAAATGCACAAGATTTTGTTTTTTCTTTCCTGTTTTCATCATCCGTTGCTAATCCAATGGCTCATAAAGATAAGAAACAGTATGTATAATAGCAATCAAAGAAATAGTATTGTAGTTCAGTCTAAATCTCCAGTGTGTCTACGTGAAATATTTTAAGTTCTTCATGTTTCTAATGGTGCGTACATTGCGATTACAATAGATTAAGGAATATGTTGCGTTTAGATCCAACAGTATTACTCCGATGCACAATCTGAAAACAAGCCGGGTATTATTTGTCATGGTGGGTACTCTTTGCAGCTAGTTTTTCTGGGACACTACATGTTTCGAAAATGGATTTATGAAGTTTAAATTTTTGAGCTAAGGAAAGGATTTCTTTTCATATTGGTTTAGTCAATTTAGCGTGTCATTTTTTTATATGAAGATTTGCGAGAATCTTTAAAGTTCTGTAGACGATATTGATAGTAATATTAGGGCTCAAAAACGTAGAATGCGTCCTAGTCAGCTTCAAGAGTGCATTTGCGAATATAAACAATGCATTTCTGAAACTTTGTTATATTTCATCTATATGCAGGATTATTTTTAAGTAAATCGTTTAGTGCAGGGGAGTGGAAGAGTTAATGTAATATTTTGGACGAGAATAAATTCCTGAAAATCTTTGGGTTTTGATAATTAGCTTGGTTCTGGTGATGTAATGTTTGTAGCTGTCATCTCTGAAATGAAGAAAGGAAACTTAAAAGGGGTGAGCACTTATACGAGAGTTTTACAAGAAATCAACCACTGAAGGACTGCTTCATCCTTCGAGACATTATTTTCTGCCTAAACCAAGAATAGTTGACAAGCGGGGGACTCAACAAAATTTCCACTCTCTCTATGAATCAGTAAAATTAAATCAAAGATTTCATGTTTGGAAAACCATCAGAAGAAAAAAATTGACGAACAAACAAACTCGTTCACATTAAATAACCCCAAAATGTGGTTGCAGCCATGCAACATCCCGAAAAGTTTTACGCAATCACAAGAATCTGAAAAGTTACACTTATCACCCTAAAAATACCTTGCATCCTTAAATCGTGTGCAAAAATCAAATAGAAAGATACTAATCAACCTTCTGATGGACTACTAAAATTCTAGAAATCTTGGAAAAGTCTTTTCATCATGTATGAGGTACAGAGACTGCATAGATGGGGTCAAAGGATCCGATATCAAGACATACCAGAGGATGCATCTGACATTCAAGAGAACAGAAAAATTCTCTGCCAGTGGAAAGGGGAATCGATCTCATACGAGAAGCTTGACACGGGATATAGTGACGGGAAAAGCAACTAAGATGTACTTATCTGAATTTTTATTTGTCAGTATAATCTATAAGAATCAGCTTTGACTATATGGATGATATACAGTTATTTAGATCTTAGAAAATTTTACATTAAAGTTAAATAAATAAGCGTATACAAGGACAAAGAATCTTAATAACAAATGAAAAATTGAGAGATGCCATTTGAAACCTATATCTTCAGAGAAGACCTGGAAAAAGCGTAATAACACAAAAATTAAATATCCAAAGTATCAAAGTTGAAGCAAAATATATGAAAAGTCTGAAAAATCTAGCTTTGGATTTCTCGAGGTTCAGAAAAGAACTACTTTCAGACTGTTGCAGATTTGATTCCGCATTGATGTTTAATCCTTCCTTTAAATTATTTGGGCTGCATTTACTGCGATATTTTGGTGGCATGTAATCCCAACGACTTTATTCAAACCAAATTGATGCGTTATTAACTCCAAAACGTTTGATGAGAATATTTTTTGCTCTTTGATCACTGCATAAAAGATTTGACACGAGGGAGGGCATTGGGGCTTTCAGGGATGTAGTAAATTGTTTCTTTCTTTGTTCGATTTTTGTGTGCAGAATATGAACATGCGAAAATATCTAAAATTGAAGTATGGATCGCAATCTTTAAAACTACTCAGCTATCATCGCCAATTAGCTTGAATATTGAATGAAATAACAGTCTCTAAAGTAATGTTTCCATGGTAAACATTCAAGAACCCTAGCAAGTGACGAATATTGCTAGTTACCCATTCATTAAAAGTTTACATCTTCTTTCTCTTATCCTATATTATTAGAAACTAATATAAAAAGAGCTGCTCAAAGATAAATGTTCAAAATGATTATCAGTGGATTAATTTTTTTTGGAAATTTGCTTTTCTGATCGCCTACAGAATTATTCGTACTTTTTAAAGGGGTTTTGCTCGATTATTGGTAGAAGGAATTCAAAAAATTCAGCACTGTACCTATAAAGCAGGAATCCAACTTCGCAATCTTGGATAACCACGAGATCAATTATTTTTCTCCTATATCATACAAAACTAGTTTCTTATGGAGGAAGATTATTAAGTCCAACTTGTCATCGACCAAGAAAACTTACTATATCGATCTTCTCAGTATAAAAAGAAATCACTCCATATATAAATATGTGTGTATAATCATTTTATTCTCAATGGCAGCAAGATGTAATACTATGCCCTTTTCGACGAAAAGAACTAAAATGAGATAGTCAAGACTAATCTTAGTCCTCCGAAAAGTTGATAATGCGAAGTATAGGTACGAACTATTTTTCTTGTTGTGACATGACTCCTTAGATTTACTTAAAACAGGAGATTGATCAAGAATTTTTTTCTATTTTCGAAGGGCAATCTTTCCTGCAAGGAATACTTTCAATCCATTTTGCTTTAAAATGCAATTGCTAAAATTCCAGAAATAAAATTTTGGGGATTTTTTGCCCTCAAATGAGTTCCAATAATTTTTCAGAGTTATGATATGTAATATTTCCATATTAGCAGCCGATATAGACTCCTATTTGGAAAAAACTTTTGTTCTAAAAGTTTATGAAATAGCGAGAGTCTAAAAATAGTTCATATTATTGGAACAGCCTCCTAATAAATCTATTACGAATTGGGGATTAAATAATTCATAGATTTAATGCGAATAATCCACTGTTATGTGCTAAAGATAAAATTCGTTATAATTTTCAAATCTCCTATCACTCAATCTACACGAAAGAACATTTTCACTAATATATAAGTTCGACTGGACAAGTGAAATTATATTTTTGTTTGCAAAAGTGAAAATATCTGTAAATAAAAGTATTTAAGTACTACATTACGTTTCTCTTTTTACTTAACTGGTTCTCATGAGTTTGAATTACATCTTCTGCCAGAATTTCACAGAAAGTTTTCAATATATGTAAATTGATTTGTCTGCTTACTTCTTAGAGAAAAATTTTAAGCAAGAATAGTGTATGTATTGAGAAAACCATTACCTATATTTTTTGAGAAAATCTTAAAGTCAATCATAAAAAATTAAAAAAGACAAATAGAAAAAAACATATTACAGTAATTTTCGTTTTAGAATCCGAATGTTTCTTCAAACGGATAATAAAGAACGGGTAGTACTTATTTCGGAAAATATTTTTACCTCAAAAATCTTAAATTTTTGTTATATTTGGAACTGGAAAGAACTAAGTAGAAGGTTTTCAAAGCTTATAAGACGGTAGTTGTATCCATGGATAATTTCAATTTTCCGAATCCAATAGTCTTTTATAAGATTGCAAGGAGTAAAATTGGTATGAGATGTTTAATGCCATAAAATTACATAAAGGATGAAATTAACACGGGTAAAAGGATAATAATGCAAGAGCAGTAGTTAGCACAAAACTAGAATGCTGTTTCACTATTTTAGTTTTTTTATGGGAAATAATTATTATTCCTTATCGGGAAAAGTTTCGTTTCAGTACTCTCACAAATAATACTTGTTCAAGAGAAGTGGCCTGCACTTAGTTAGAACACTGTAAAGTATCACTACATTAGTTGTATGGTGATGGGGAAAAGCACTATTATTTGCTTCGGAAAGAATTTCCGTAACTTTACTACATAAATAGGTGGAATCGTGGATGTTCTCCCATTTAAAGAGGGAGATTATAGATATCTTTTCTGAGTAAGGATATAGATCAGCTACTAACCTGAGAAGTGGTGAGCAACTTCTCCTCTTAGGTGACTCTTGATTTCAACAGCAGTGTGATGAGTAATTTATATCATTTTGTACTCGTAGAGGGAAGAAGGGCAGTATTACAAGATTATTGAAATTTTGAGTGGGTCAAAAACCCCAAAGGTGAGTAAAAAAATAAAATATAGGTGTCTAGATAATTATCGGAACTAAAAGTTTACGAAAATTATATTTTACCAATATTTTAGCCGTGTGTAGCGTGTGTAAATAATAAATTTTTTGAAAACTAGTCTCAGATCATTTTCTTTGTTCTGAAGATCAATTAAAAGACTATAGTAATAAATCAGCTTACTACGAAAGTACGGAAAAATTCCGACTTTGGTAAGAATAAATTTAAAAAAATTCATCAAAGAATAAAAAATTCAGTTGAATAGAGTTTTAACTCTACTACCTTCGAAGGTAATACGGAATTCTGATACAAGAGAATACCTGTAGTATCTTAGTAAATGTAAAAAATGGCAAATTAAAGGGCTCCTAGCTACAAAAGTGGACGGTAACTTGTCCTTCAACTCTAATATGTAAAATAAAATATGAGTAAACCCATGACGTAAAATAAGTAAAAAATATTTAAATTCACAAAGGTATGAAATAAAAGAACTAATACAAACTTAAATAATGGAAATGGTTTAAAACTCATTCACTGGTTTTATTTTTCACTACAGTGATACGGAAAAGAGAAAGAATTACAATGCAGTACACAAATTATTCATCTTTCGGTTGAACTTTATGAATATTGCTACTAGCTGTTTTTTTGAGATAATAATCAAAAGATGAATGCAGAAGATACAATTTCATCCAAAAAACATATTAACACCGTCATTCAATACAATAATAAGTTAAATGAGGTCACTGACTCATATCATTTGAATTGAAGAATAACAATTTCATCTCGAAAAATTTTTTCACAATCTTTAAATACTCATTTAGAATTTTCAAAATTTTGAATTTCTTCCGAAGAGTTTTACTTTCCTCTGAGTTTTTTAATTTATTTCATGATTTGTGCAATACACTAATGATAGACATGTGGTCTCACTTCAGAAAATTTCATTACTTTCCAAATAGTAAATTACCCCAAATTTTCCCCCTTTGTGATAAAAGCTTTTTTAGGATTTATTCTCTTCTTTTGTGCATTACTTGTGACAAATATTTCGTATGTAACCCTTTTTCTAAAAACCTATATACTGCGATTTTTCTTTTCTGTGTCAAGCTCATGTGCGTTGACATTTGAAAATTTTATTTTTTCGTTAGAGAAAATATTTCGTTTCCAGTTTCCATTGCGCAAAAAATTTAAAACAATTTAGGAAACAAAAAATAAGTTTCCTTACTTAGGATTAAATGATCTCTCTTTTTGAAATTGAAATATCTTGAAAACTTTTTCCTATCCGTTGCAAACCATAATCAGATGCGATTATCAGGTTATTGTAGTTAGGCAGAGAAACACCCAGACAGAGCTGTCTCTTTGATGACTATTTTTGCAAAAAGGCGAGAATAAATCCGAAAAAATCGATCTGAATGCTATGTAAGGGATTCATTTACTTAGATAACTTATCATGGTTTAGATTACGAGTATAACAAAAGAGGAGGAACATTTTGAGATTATTTCTGTTGAAGAAATTCAAGTTCTGTTTACTATACAGTATGCATTTATAAAGAGATACATTTAAAAGCTTTTTGATTTTCAGTAAAGGGTTTTTCGATTGTCCCAAGGATTTTCAACTTAAAATTTTCTTTTTTGATATTGTAGTTGAAATTGTAGAAGTACTTTCTATGCACATAAAGAAGCTTGAAATAACTCAAAATGCAACCTAAAACTTGTAATGAATTAATGCGATTATATATGGATAGGGAATTTCTTTTGCGGAAACAAATTTTAAACGAAGAACATTTATTCATTTCTTTGTAAATACTAACAGCTGCTAGGATTTATATGTCTTTGGAATTAAAATTTTAAATTCTTCCATTTTAACCACTGGTGCATAACATTTCCTCTTTCATTTTTATAAATTATAAATAATAAAATATTTTTTCTGGGACCAATATTATATAGAACTGTAACACATATATCCGTAAAATAAAAAAATTGAAAATGAAAAGAGTTTTACTTCTCGTAGTTCAGATATACTAAAACCTGATTCATAAAATGTGTGCTAAACATTTTTTGATTAATATTTCTTCTTTATTTTTGGCTTTTTGAGCTATTTCAAACAATTTGCAGAAATTTTGTCCATTCTTTGAAAAAGGGGACAGGAAGCTTTTTTTATTGTACGCTAATTTTTTAGTTTCTGTTTAGAGATGGAAGTTATTTTCGAAGTAGAACATAATATTTCAGCAATAGAAGTATTAAGTGTTTCCAAGAAAGGCTTTAACAGTTTTCTAAATCGATTCTATTCAAAAATATCAAAACTCTAAATATTAATCAAAACCCTCAGAACTGAGATTCAAAATGTATGATATCTCCTTTAAAATCAAAATTTTAGCCCTTTCGATTGTTGATTTAAAGTTATCATTCTACACCATGAAACTATTTCAATAACATTATAGTGCTTTTGTAATCTTTCATTTTCTTAGGTATCGTTCACCTAGTCATAATAATTCTGTTTTCAGAGGACTTTTTTCCATAGTTCCTGGAAAATATCAACTAATTATTTAAAACAAACCCAGAATGAGTGATCTGATATATCATCTTCCATTTCCTGATCTTCATTGGAACTTTTTATGTGCAGACCGAAATCTACGGGGTTGACATTCCCATCAAAGCCGTGATTGTCCATCTTATAAGAACCTGCGTTCTTTTGTTGTTCTGTCTCCCTTTCATCTTCTTCTTGGAGGTTTTCCCCATCTTCAATACCTTTATTTTCACTATTTAACGCATCATTCTCTTCCTCTGCATCATACTTATCCCTCTCGTCATCAGCATCAATTCCTTCAGTGTTATAATCGACAACTGAATCAAGTTCATCTGGATGCTCAGTCTTTCTACAGCACGGTGATAATTCCTCTTCATCAATGACATCGGGTTCAATTTCAGCCGAGTTATTTTTTGATTCGGATATATTTTTTTCTTCCCCGTTTTCAGTATCTTTTTTCGAAGGTTCTGGCTGATTTGTAGAATCTTTAGTTTCTGGTGAATTTTCAGAAATATTACTCATGTCGGGCTCCATTTTTGAAGTTTCCTCACCAGCTTCCTGGCATATACAGGATCACTACAATGATTTTCTTGTTCAATACTCGTCAATTGTTTATCATTGGTGGAACCGTCTTCAAGTTCGGCATTATCCTCTCCATCTGTTGAACTAGGTAGTTTATCCAAATTAAGCCCTTTCTCAGGATCTTTGATATAATTAGTAATGACATCAACAACAGATTGCGTTTCTTTAGATGATTTATCATTTTGATCATCTTCAGTATTCTCAGGCCGCTTCGATGAATAAGAGATTTCCTCGCTTCCATTCTCATTAGAACATATTCCCTTTTCAGCTTTTCCTCCCTCTCAATATCTTTAGACCTTCTCACACGAATTACGTGAACTTTTTCTTCATAAATACAGACGAGATACATCGAAGAGGAAACAACAGAGCTCATTACTAAGGAGTTGTTTATCTTCAAGAACTCTTTTGAGGATAATTTTAAGGTCATCGGATTTTCTTCAACGGTGAAAACCTGCGGTGCCCAAAGGTGGAGTGACCGTTGCGAAATAATTCCAAAAACCAATAGCTTTGCTGTCGCTGTGTTCTGCCTCATACACCAAGGAGGATTTTCCTGTGGATATTCGACAGGTTCAATAGATTCATTAGATGGATCTTTCTGATAGACTATTTTTCCGTTTTCGTAGTACATTATGTGAGGAATTCTGGGCTTTCCGTGCTCAGAAACCACACATCCGGAAAATAATCCATCGTATCTTCGCACAACTACCAATCATCGTGTAAATTGAATCCCTTCTTAATGAGGGCCATACATCCGCATTTATTTGATTCATCGAAAAAACTCACAAGTAAATATTGAGAGCTAATAGCCAGACTCGTTACTTTCCCGGTCTTGAAGTTTGATATGTATAGGACTCTGGTGAATCAGTACGCCAAACATGGAGTCCGCCCCCGCTATCTCCGGAGGCGGCATGAACCCCTACATTTTGTAATGCCAAGGATGTTATCGAATGGTTGCTAGCGTGCTTATTGTAAATCTTATTCGATAGAGAGAAGTTGTCATCTGCTCCCATCCTTTGGTAAACTTGAACTTCATTTGCACTGTTGGCTACAATCATTGTGAGAGAATCAATAGAAATTGCAGAAACTACGGGAACTTTTCCTTCCTTCTTTGCATCATCAATTTCCTGAAATTTGAAAAGTTGAGCCATTTTCGATAACTTTTTCAGTAGCACTCTGCTATGTTTGTGATATGCCTCAGGAGTTTGTCTGCTTCCTATCAAATAAAAGTTGTAATAGAATAATTGGAAGAGTTATGTTGTGAAAAAATTATATAGTCACTATGTTCATGGAACCTGAAAAGGTTTATATATGTCCAAATGATCTCGAAAAAATTACAGAATATGAAAGAATCAAATGTAATAAAAGTTCTGAATTCTTATCCATGACCTAGTTTGTAGTGGTATTTTACCAACAGGTCCTAAATTTGGACGATTTTTTAAGCATTTTATGAATAGATAATATTTTACTTTACTTTTCAAAATATTTGATCAAGTTTTCAGGTGCATAAAGAAGAGGAAAAATGAGCAATGGTACATGTTTTATGTAAACTTTTCCATGATTTAGAACTTTTTGACAAATCATCACTAATGCTAGAACTTAGACTACTCCAAATAATGCATTGATTTGTTCAATTCTAAAAATTAGCAACTCTAATAAAGAGTTTAAAAATACGTCAGGATTGTAAAACATCTTTTTGTTTGTTTAAAATATTCAGAAAATTAGACCATTTTGTAATTTTCACTAATAAAATTACACTCAAAAATATGACTTTTAAAATGATTCATTTTTATTCTTTTTTCAAAAACATATCCCTGTGTACTCAATAAACATATCTGAATGCATAAAAAAATAATCTGATTCTAGTTTCTATTGATTTATTTTTCATGTTCGCAATTAAAGTTTAGAAATATTTTCGATAATATTTTCATCTTTTCAATATTAGTTTCTCAATAAGAAAATTTTGCTTCACAGACAAATATAATTTTTTGATCTAATATCACTAATGAATTAAATCTCTTGAGCAACTTTTTAAAACAATATTTTTTGATTTTGCACTCAGATATGTTATTACCCTAAGTAAATTCAATATTGAAATTGACACCATTCAAATATTACCACGTTAAATTGGTGAAATTAAATTTAATCTTTTCCTATTTTTTCTTTATTAGCTGAAATAAATTAACTGTGATTTGTCCTACATAATTTTGACTTTCCATCAGTGCTATATAGGTCTAAAAAAGGATTTTTTTACCATTTTTACTAATAATTTAAAAATGAAACACAGTACTGTTGCTGTATAATATGAAAACTTTTTACGTATATTTATTCGCTAAGTTCAGAGACAACGCGAAATTTTAACTCCGTAGTAGCGTATAAGTTGTGTTCGAGACTTCTTAAAATTATATTTTTCAATATAATTCAGAGCTTCAAATATCATATTATTTGCTCATTTGCGTGAGTAAAGACTACTTTTCTGAACTACAAACACTATATTTATACGAAGCAGCGTCAAAGGTTTCGAACTTGGCCATTTCATTTTTAACCGGGAACCAGTTTACGGAATTCTCAAATTCCGGTATTAGTTTCTTTAAAAAGGTATACTATCTTTTAGCTTCAAAATTAAACATAAAACAGTACCTTTAGATGTACTGAAATGTATCAATTAGTAATGTGTCAATGTGTTCGTTTCAAGTCAGAGTCCCGCACAGTCTCGTGCTTTCTTAGTGTTCAAACTTATTTTTTTTGACTTCAAATAACAATTAGTCCCCAAAAATCTGGTTATAAGTATTTTTTGGATTCAAGGTACGTAAAAATATCTGTCTATATTTTCTACCCTTTTTTACTCTCTTAATGTACTCTTCATCTATTTATAAATTTAAATTCAAAACAATGAAATTGTTTGATTAACAAATGTTTAACTTATATATATGCAGTAATCGATCTCAAGGTTTTACTTCACTGATGTTTTCATAAAAAATATTTGTGGAACAGTGAGAAAATCAAAACAATTTCAGAGCCCCGATGACACAAGAAAAATAATTTAAGTGGCTCTGAGAGAATATTTAAGCCTCTGTATTTAATAACTATTGACTAAATTTAGAGTTTAAATGTAAATATTTTATTTCATTTAAATGACGCAACCATTTGTGTAATTTAAGCTATTTTAAATTATATTACCTATTTTTTCTGAAGTTGTAATGTTCCATTTTAAATTTTTAATAGTTTAACTTTTATGCTTCCGAGGAAGTCCATATATACATTTTTTTTGATATCTCTTACGTGGTATATTTCTTAATTAAATGTAAATAATTTTGATATAAACAAAAGGGAATGATCTTGTAGAAATAAACTTATTACAATACACCAAGTGTTTTATTTTCCATGGTACTGCTTCCAGAAAATAGGCTGATATAATAAATAAGTTTCAAGAGCTTCAACTTTATTGTTTCCAAGCAAAGGTTAAAATAAGGTTTTTTTACCAGCTAAATATAATAATTAGTTTTTGTGAGAAGTTTTTCTTGTATTGTTGCTATTACTATGACGTTATTTTAAATTGTGATCAGAAGAAAAGTTTCTAAAATAATCCCTAACCTGTCAAAAAATGAGGAAGTTCGTTTTTGAATCAATAAGGGGTAATAGGGCGTGTCTTTATTGCGATGTATGGATTGGCTGGAACCTATTTGTAGTTGCAAATCTTCATTTCATATTAAATACATGTACCGATGGTCAAAGCAATGTAGAGGTCATTGCTGTCGAATGCTAGCACCAGCAACACTAATTTAATTTTTTTTGGGTATTTTACGTTTTGGTATCTCCACTCACACTATAGATGTTAAAAAATGTCTTTTCTTTATCATTTTAAAAAAGAAAAATAAAAATTTTTATGCAAATGTTAACTATAATTTCGTGAAAGTGTTCCAATTAAGAATTTCCCGAAAACATCCATGTTTTTTAGAGATTCTTGTAAAGCGAAAAAACGTAGTAGACATATGAAATCAGCTATTATCTTGTAGTTATGAGGAAAGATTAGGTACTTTCAAATGATTGAAAAATAAGTTCGGCGGGGTTCCCAGGGGCATTAAATAACTGCAGTCATCATAGAAAAATAAGGAAACAGTGCTAAAATGATCTAATTCGGCGACAAAGATGGTTTTAGGACAGCTATAAAACATGCTACATTGGACATAGCAGCGATCTCATCCTTTCTCTGCATGAATATCTTGTGAAACCACCCGTATGATTCCATAGCTCTGATTTTAATGCTTCTGGAAACTTTGATAAGAAATTCATATAGGTCAAGATGCTAAAGTAAGAGAGAATATATGGACAAGAGACGAGTCCACATATAGGCGAAGTTGCATTTTACGTGTTTATTTCCTCTGTACTTCACGACTCGGGCTTCGTTCTTTCATTTGTGGCATGCAAAATAATTTCAGAAATTTTGGAGCGAGAAGAAATCAGCCTTCATTATAAAAATAATTTCGAAGCTAAAATTACGGACGAAAATTATGTTGCATGAGCGTAAATGTTCTAAAACTACTAAAGGTAAGAGGTGATCGGCTTCAAGTTATATCTTATCGCTCAGATTTATGTGAGCAGCCCGCATCAATAATTTCAATTTACATTTTGGAAAGCATAAATTATACAGGCGGATACTTCGGGCTTTTACTTTCATTTCCTCATTATCCAGACAAAGATAAGCGCAGAAATCTTGTGTTAAAATTAATTTTATTTACTACTACAGCCCTTATCGATGTTTAGTATTGCAATAAGGGCCATGATAGCTTTTTCATGAATAGATTAAAAGCACAGATTTGATTAGATATTTGTAATACCTAGTAATTTGTAAAAATGAAAAAAGGTAAAGTAGTGGTGTAATTATAAAGAGATTTATTCGAAACGGTGATAAAAATTACGAAATAGTCAGTCGTTAACCATTAATGACTATGAGCAAAAGGAATTCAAAGTTTTTGCGACGTGTAAAATAGGTTTCCATACTGGATTCACCGATTAAAACTACGGTTATGGAATCTCAAATATATATGCACTCGCTAAAAGCCTTTTACCGACCTTTTAAATGCCGGTACGTTTATTTTTAGTATATGTATACTATAAAATTAAATTCTGACCTGAAGCTTCTTTTATTGTTCACGGTTTTCGTATTTCGTAGTATTCATATATACATGTTCTGCTAACTAGCCCACCCCTTTTCACTTTCGTGGGCAAACATTATGTGACAACGAGTTCTTACAAGCGTGAAAAGAACTGTAATTGTTAAAAACTGGGACTTTCATGTATATATGAATGTCCGTTTATGAGAAATTGTGATCATATTAATATGTTTTTTACATGTTCTGCCTTTAAATTGAAGACAAGTAAATGCAGATGAATCAACATTAATCTTTTATTCACTGCCATAAATTATATTATCCGTCAATATTTTAACTTTATCCCTGAGCTGCAACTACCGCAGAGTCACATTAAGGAAATTTAATTATCGCAATATTGTCATCTGCTGAAAACATTTTTTCCTTTATAACTCAAAATTTTGCGAAATTTAATCGGGAGAATTAGCTACTCTATATTAAGTTCATCATCATGAATCAGCTTATTTTGAACTTTTGTTGCGAGAAAAATCCTGTTTATTTGCATATAAACGCCACAACTGTCGCAACTGTATCATTTTGATAGGTAGAGATTTTAGAATACGGAAAGAAAGTTCAGCATACGTAGGTCATCTTTCCTTGTGGTATTTATTAATCTCTGCGCATCAATCAGCTGAAACATTCCCGAAAATTCCTTGGGGCCTATTATGACATACCCGTATTTACAATTTGATATACGTACCATATGAAAACTATTTAGGGGTTAGATGTGAGCATGTATAATACTAACACGCCTTTTCCTTACATAATCGATCCCTATTATGATGTGCCAAACCCCCGCTACCATGGTGTTTAAACTACTCATTCGAGTTTTAGGTCTCAATTATGGTAATCTGTGGATTTAATGTACCTCTGATAATATTTTCAGTGCATTAGATTGCCCCCATTGAATCTAAAGACTAATATATTTCGCATAAAATTTGTCGATCTAGGTTATTAAGAAATTTGAAAATCTCTCCAGGACAGTCGTTAAAGATTTCAGATTCATACTTCACTGTATGAGACGGACACCATACACATGGTCGTACTTTAATACCCATGCCCATTATCATATTATAAGCCCCAATTCGCACTGTGAATAAGATGCTCCAGTTTTGCAGAAGTACTTAAAAGTTCGTCAAATTTAGTTTCATTTATGATCCCTTTCTAACTCAGTCGACTCCAAGTTCCATTTGTAGCCAACCCAAAATCACGTTTCTTTATTGGTCTTCCATCCAATAAAAAAACTTCTTTGTTCTTTTTTCCCTTGAACGAACCCTGAAGGCTCTGAAATGTGGTTGAACTCCTCTTCTATTCAAAACAAGATACCAGCATGAATTCGGAGGCGCATGTTTTCTTCCAGAACTAGATCTTGATAGCTGCAAAAAACAAGCAACATTGTATACCCTCAATATTAGCTAGGCGATCATATGATATTTCGAGATAACTATAGTCCTCGTACACTTGCTCCACTCTTTCGGGACTAAAACTTTTCATTAGCTCGTTCAACTCCTCTGTTGACACCAGTAAGCTCGTTTTGCGACTAATCTTCCTCTATCTTCTTCGTATTTGAAAAATACTGTCCTGCCTAATCGGAAAATATTGCTTTAATTTAAATGTTACGTGCATATGGCGCCATGTCCGTAACAAATCAATAATTTACTCTATTTGTGTACAAAATTTATTTCTTCTAGTCAACGGGCTTTATTTCATTCGATCCGATTCCATCGCGGCAGTTCGACAACATATCATCTTTATACCGATGAAGAGAAAAAATGAGTTCTTTGTGATCAGCAAAAGTTTTTCATTATGTTCATCGTCCTTTCATAAAAAATGCTTTGATGTATATCGAGGCCCAAAAGAAATCGCTTCCCTATTCATTACACACTCGAGCCCTGAGCCCTGTTCACTCATACAAATTTATTTCTATATAAATTGACATCTCCATTTTCATTTTACTCCCTAACGGCTTTTCTTTTTGTTCTTTTTTATTTACTAGTACTGTCATGTTCCTTCAGGATATGCTTCTGAGGATTTCGTGTTAAAATTCCAATGACCACTTAACACTGTCCCATTGATGGCACATTGTTGTGTCCATCTTTCTCATTGATAAATTAGTTTCATTTTTAGTACAAGAGCTCCATCATGTTCCCGAGAATATCCGCCTCTCCTTTTTTATCGTGTCCCTAACTTTTTTTACTGTCAAACACCTAGACGCATCTAATTTATGCTTGTACTTTGTATGTTTAATCTTATTCAATGGTCTTTAGTACATTTCTCATATTCAGTAGATCCCTTTCGTAAGGGAAATGCGCAGAATATATTTGTCGGCTTTAATGCCTCATTCATCGCATCGCAATCATATTTAAAAATTTAAGACATCTAATAATGTTAGCATAATATGAAATTATGTCTGATCACAAACATCCCCTAGGAAACTCGTATGTAGACTAGAGATAAGGGCACAATAAAACAATAGGTGGTCCTAAATTTTATCAGAAGAAACTTTCCGGAAAGCGCTTGGCTTAATTCGGTGTAAGAATACCTTTTGGTACTTCCTAGTACGCCAGTAGGTTTGAAAAGGATGAATCTTACCTCTTTTTTGTTTCATGCAGATCAAAACCCGAATAGAACACAATATAAACTTTTTTTCTATAAATCTTATAGATACGGAACAAAGTTCTTAACATGTGGGCATAGGTCTCTATAAAAACTTCTTACGGGCTTAAGTAACCTATACATTTTTCTTTCATAATAATGACTTTGTCGAATTTTTTGCAGAAAATTTCCGCCGAACTCTCAGAGAAGCCCTTTTAAAGCTATAGTATTGATATTATAGTCCAAGAAAGTTCCCTAGCTCTTTGATGTTCCTTAGAGAGTGATAATACGCTAACAGCGCAGATCTCCTAAATAGCTAGCATCATTCCGACGTCGTTGAATAATTTAATGGGCAGCTGTTATTCTGAATGGATAATTTGTGAATTTTTAACCTCAAAAATGACGTTTTATTGGTATGTTGTGTCGCTCAAGTCTTTAAAATTTGATGTAGTTTCCCGATGTGGTTAAAATATATCACCAACCTATGTATTTACAACTTACCTATCGATAGCCTCAGGACTTTTTCGCCAATAATCCGCTCAAATACGTAGGAAATATCCATCAAATCAGAGAAAAATATCATTTGTAACTTCTTAGTTCCAAATCAAGAAATAAATATTGTTACTATCATACAGTCTTCCCATTTTTTCATCCTTCTGTAGTCATTTTACGTGTTTCATATCCATCCCAACGGTTACATTATATCATTTCCAATTCTTTTTTTACCAGCATCACCTCCCTGGGCTCACTGGCCTGTTGAAATGACGATACTTGATGAAAAAACTGAAGTCCTGAATCCTTATGAATCGTAAAGATAACCGAAAAAAATAGCAGCATAAGTCAAAGGATGTCATTCTTACTACTTTTATTATTTCGTGAACCTATTTTCGCAAGATTTTTTGATTAGTAGTCATCAAACGTAAATTGGGTGTATTTAGTCTTTCATTTCAGCTCCAGGCATGAAAAACTTATCTTGGCATAGTTGAGGTTGCTTATCCTATTTTACAGCAATGTGTACAGCAGTAAACTCTTCAACTAATTTTATTCCAGCTTTCTCATTTACGTTGCTTTCTATTCAATTAGTACAGACCTATTTTCCTTCAGCATCATATAGAAAGGAACTTCTTCCCAATTGCCAGATCTTCTTCGGGGTTTTTATGGATTCTTAGTTAATATATTCGATATCATCTACTGAAAAGTATCGCAACAGCTATGAATACTACCTTATTGGGACGCAAATAAAGCTAAACATTTATCAGTATCCAACTGAGTCGAAAACGTTCAGTCCTTGTTATTGGCGTAAAGTTTGTCGATCACATGATCCTCATTGAATAGCACCGAAATTACATCGTTCATCACAACTGTAACTCTAACTTCACAGATCAGGCAATTGATACCCTATTGCAGTAAATCTCAAGCAAAATCTAGCGATTGGGCTAACTCACAAAGTAATCTGGACTTTAAATATGTAAAAGACACGATTTCCATTTCAAACAATATTGGGCATCTTTTTGCACAAATTATAGTAGAAAAATATTCCGAGCCAAACTGTAACATTAAAATGAGTTGCAGGACAAGCAATTCCAAAATCCCATTACATTAAAAATTCCGAATTGCAAAAGTACCTATAACAATACTTAGTTTTCGTGTCATATGACCTCTAATCAACTACTGTCATATAGAAAGGCAATTTAGGGGGTTTAAATGAATAATTTGAGGCGTCAAAGCCGGATTTGAAACCAAAAATTGATTTTCTATGGTACATTTAGCAGTCCGGAAACTTCATATAGGTGTAGAAGAATTTCTTGCTGCCAAATTTTCCTGACCATCGATAACATACCGAGCCCCTATTATATTTTCAACTTTTCAAAGTACCTTCATATGTATATATATTATTTCTCTATCTTTAAAATCATACTCTACTTCTTTACCACGACTGCTAGAATCATCAGTAGGCATAAGTTTGGAAATGTTTTTGTCACGCATGTTATTTCTTGTCTTTGTCCCCTTTTGCTTAAAGCTTGAAATTACGCATTCATTTCAAAAATTATCACTATTCTATAATGCTGAGAGCTATGGATAATTGTAATCGGGTTTCATCTTCTTTTCTCCTCCATGCACAATTTTTGCTCAGCTTTGAATCTTTAGTGGCGACTGAAACTCGGTGATACCCATCATACATGTGCCGAGATGATCACGCAAGTTTCAAATGTATTTTAAAATGCACTACGGACAATGTCCTGAGACGTAAATATTGGACATTATTTTTACCTACTTTTTCACTGCGTTTGCATTAGCTGTGTTCTCTACTTACTTATGCATGTATATTGCCTTTTCCAGTCATTATCTAGGAAGAAAAATCTCAGAGAACTAACCAGTGATCTAGTAAGAAGTTTCCCTATATGCATAAAGTTCTCATTTATTTTATCATCTCATTTATGAAACATATTCTTCAGCCAAATCGCAACAGCTGATGTATGTCTTTTGAAACAAAAAATTAAGTCCCCTCAAAAACTATCGAGCTAATAATCTCCTTTTTAAGCTCTTTACGTTATGCCTAATCCAGAAAATAGTGCTCTTTGCTTATCCGTATTTTTCAAACTCTACACTCCTTGACAAGAATGAGTTCGAAAAGGTTCTCCAAAATTTAATTTTGGAGATTTAATTTAGAAAGGCGCCCATTTTCAAATGAAATCGTTTAGGGAACCAATTTTGATAAGGGCTGGAATTTATATTGTCAAGTATCTGTGTGAAATTTCATCTGCGAGATTTGAGGGTCCCAGCTGTTCCTGAATCGAGGATAAATTCCATAAAACTCCACTTTTCTGTGTGGTTGAATCATCTGCTTCTTCTGAACGTGTGAGCACGAACTAAAATCATTTAACAGAATAAGTTGAAATAATTACCCATCTCTGAATATCTGTCTGCATACATTTTAGTTAGCCAGATTCAATAATTCTACCAAATGAACTAAGAACCACTCTTGCATCGACTCAGCAATTGATATTCCAGTTCTTCCTCTAAATTTATCTTTTCACCGGAGCATAAACTCTGAATTTCTACAACAACTCTGTTCCCATTATTATTAAATTATTTTACCAGTTTTCAAAGGAACTAATAGGGAGCTCTGTTCAGAAAATTTCACTCCAATTCCTACCGAAAAAGTTAACTATCGTGAAAATAAACTATATGTTAAGTTTTAGTCAACCAAAAGCTCTCATCATTTTCAGGTCCAAAGAACGTAAATATATGTCGTTATGATCTCTGCTTTTGATGGCTGTAGCGATGAATCTTAACAGGTAAGCAGATAAAAATTTCGATATTCAACAAAGTGGGATATATATGTCTGCTCATATTTCTACTATCCTTGTCCATAGAACTCCCCACTTACTTCCAGGTGCTTTTTCAATCCAATATCAAACCTTCGCATCTAATAGAGAAATATTTCAACCGTCATCGATGATATTCTATTAGCATGATAGTGGAATAAGCTACCTACCAATCATTTGCTGAAATATATTAGTTCTTAGCGGCTTTTCCCATTGAAGTATCCAGGGTCACTAAAAAACGAAATCATCACAACTGAAACATCAAGTGTATAGCGACTGCAGTGATAATCCTTCAACTGGAATTTGGTATTTCTCAGTACCTTTACGTCAGTATCCCTCGATTTTCATTCCGACAAAAATGCTCCATGAAATATGCTTTCCGGATGTCGAAGTTTTTCTTGCTTCAGGCTTTGGTACGAATAATCCTCCTATTTATGTTGCAATAAGGAGTGCTATGCTCCACATTCCATCAAAAATAGCAGTTTCAAGTATTCGTTTCCTGGAATTTTTGCTCGAAGCTTTTTGAAGAGAAAAGTACTGATTAATTGAACATTTTGAATATTTAATCGAACGTAGTGGACCAGGTGTGGCCTTACTAGGATGCTACAATATTTGAAACTCTTTTTGATTCACTCTGTAAAATAAATGAGATAAATATGTTCCATTGGTCTTCCTTCAGTTTCTCTGATTGCATATTGCGTGCATATTTAAAAATATTGTTAATGGGTAATGTCAAACTATTGCACCATTACTTTTTGAAAAATCTTCGGATTGAAAACTTTCGGATTGAAAACTTATACCTGATTCTTACGTGGAAAATTGTAAAAATAAGAGGGAAATTTTCAAAATTTAAACAAATATTCAATATATTAGCCAAAATTATATAACGGGCATAAATAGAACGAAAACCATTTCAGACCTCAGCATTCGCTGCGGACTTTAAGTGGGCTCAATATGAATTGCTGACGATATTTTCTTCCACTGAAGTCTCTTTAATGAATACGAATATGTAAAATAAGGGATATATCTCGAAGAGAATATTCAGTATTACAGTTCAAGGAGGACAAATATCTGAAAACTTTTCAGAAAATCCTGCTTCGCTAAAGGCCGAAAATATCTACATTTGTTCCACGATTAGACTCGCCAACAGAATAGATATAAATATTATTCCAAAACACTTTGTGATTCGTAAATTCTCAGAAAAGTATTGAATATAATGACCACAGACATTTCGCTATTTTTCAAAAATAATGACATAATCTATTTCATCGAAACTAATGCCAAGTAAATCATTGCTTGTAATGTGGTCGCGAAATTTTCGAAAATTAGTCCCAGTATAAATATGCCAAAATTAATATCGAACCATCTGATCGCTGTCGTTCTTCGCGGCTAGATTAAAGAGAACAACAAGAACAAGTAAAAGAGGTGAAGTTATGGCTTAAATTTGTAAAAATAAAAGTTTGAATCATAAAGAAATTGATATTTTTAGTGAAACGCATTTTGTATGCTGACATCAGCGATAAGTTTTTAACGTGACTGTGACTGAGTGAAAACAGTCCCAGCCTTTCTCAATAACCGAGCTCCTTTTATTTAAACTATCCATATTTCATTCTATCCCTAATCATATTACCACTCATACCTCTTTCCCTAGCGCAACAGAGGCATAACCATGACAGCACGAGGATACGGTAGTTAGCCTCATAAGAGCAGCAGACGCAGTAATCGGGATTTGTTTGCTGCTTTTGCTGCTAAATTTCTCTCCAGTCGATCCACTCATCGTTCGCAAAACAAGATCTTCATGAGGACTAAGACTTCTTTTTCTCTCTTTTAACCTTTTTTCGATCTTGAGTGCAACAAAGTCCAAAATTGAAGTTCGTCCCTTCGCAGATAAGACCAACTCGGTCCAATGTCGATCCATCCTTCACCGCACCGATCTTAAAAGGCGTGTGTTGCCATCTCAAAGATCTCTAACCGCCACCGCCAAAGTTTTTCACCGAAAAATTCTTGCCTGTATCTACGTTCACCACCTAAGTGTTGATTGAAGTTGTCGGGTTTTTTGGATTTGGAAAGATACTGATAGAATTTGACCATTTAATATTCCACAGCCAAATTTATTCTGTAATAGTTTACTCCAGCCACCATGTTTCGGTATTTCAGCCAGAAGCTATGAAACTTTAAATCCTAATTGTGGCCATCGAACTGAAATAACTTCCGTGCATGATGGAAATACAGAGGTTCCTATGGAAGACTCATAAGTCTCTATTATTGAAGAGAAAAATTCATCAAACCCTTTGGTCTGGTCTCTTATGCGATCATGGAGCCGTAAAGCCAGACTTTGTCTGCTAAGGACTGAATTCCAGGTTTTTGCTTTTGCAATCACAACTGTAAAATAATTGCATCCTTTATTAGTTTCAGATTAGCAAGTTCGCTCTACCGATAACTTGGAAGTGTCTTGATACCTTTTGATACAACTTTGGTCATAAATAATATTACAGTCGAGTTGAACATAGTAAATGGTGACGTCCTCGCACTTTTTGGAATTGATATCCTTGCAACATGATCTTCAACAGCTTCAACCGTTTCCAAAAGGCTCATCAGAAGACTAATTCAAGCCATTAATTGCTAAAATGAGTTTTACGTGTACTATTGTGATTTTCCGATGATTTAATCTTGGAGCGATCACTTCTACGCGAGAATAAATATCTTTACAGATATTTAATTTTCCCTCGATCAGGTACCAAAGCTACGACGATATTCTTCAACCTTTTCATTATGTAGCTCTTCAATATTATCAAGCGTTCGCGAGCAGAAAGAATCCACACCCGAAAACTTAAGGATCTTTGAATGCATTTCAAGAAAATTTGATTAATTACAAAGAATTCAAACTGCAAAAACTATATTCCGCGTGAGAATGGTAACCGGAAACATAATTTTTAATGAAATTATAGTTTTCGAGGCAATTTACATTGATTTCGACCTTTTCTTGATAATATTCCATGCAGGAAATGATTTTCCACAGCTCGCTTCCTTCCCCGGATGCGTTTCCATGGAGAGCATCTGGAGGGTAATAGTTAACTAATTTGCATCGAATTATACCGTAATACCTTATCGATTAAGTTTAATCTCAAACCTAGGGCTTATAGGACGATAGCACGAACTGCGACATAGATGTTATAGAAAAAAAGTCATGTGAACTAAATATAGACAATTAAAGCCCCCTTATGCGTGTAATGCCCCCGTAAAGCGATGAACATACTCTGGGACCTGAAGGCCTTGTCTCTTTCGCATTCATATTATGAAAATTACCTCAAAATTAAGAGTCAGATGAATCTTTTTCATCCCTGCATTTTTTAATTGAAAGACGTGACGTCGCATTTACCGCTCAAAAATAAGTGGAAATTCAAATGGTTTAACTCAAACTCTGCCGTGCAATGCGCCGTGAAGTAATCTTTTCAAGCAACAGGTCGTATCTACCTAAGGACCACGCACTAGTCTGGAGCAGAGTAGACTCGAAACCTATCGATAAGTGGATTGACCTGTTTCTTGTCTCTGGGAAAGACACACACAGGAAATTTTTATTCGTGCCTAAATCCAAGGCATAACCCACGAGACCATTCAATATCACGTAGTTAAAGCCCTATCTTACCCCAAAAATCAGCTCTTCTACTTCCGTAGTAGAAATTGAAAGGAGCTATTCCCAAATTAAGTCACTTGATAAAGACGGGACAGAGATTTTTACTGGCCAATGTGAGCATGCCAAACCTCTAAAATCCATATCCTTACAAAAGGAGACAGATCATTTACCTGAGAGAGGCAAATTCAAAAATCTTCCTCCGAAAAAATATACCACCACATTGGAGAATAGTACCAGACAGCTGTGTTATTTCGATAAAATACTCTATCGACGGAAAAACTAAGTACATGGTACTCTATGTATTTTGTGCAAACCAAGATAAAAATAAAAAAACTGGTTCACACCTCCTCAACGTTCCAACCCCAGTCACTCAGATTTCTGCTTGCGATTGCCTTTTTTCGAATACGATATTGGACCGCAAAATATATAAACACCATATTTGCGCCTCTCCTATCCGATCGATAGAGGAATATTTATCGAAAATAATTTCCAGGGTTCGAACTAGAATCGGGCAAATGCTTGAAAATTCTTCCACCGGTATATGTACAAAGCAATCAAGAAACCACCACCACGATAATATGCAAATGTAACCCTTGCGTGAAGTCCCTGTACTCTACTTTCCGCTCACTAGAATAGTTTTAAACAGCACTAACGGAAGCTGTATAGAAAAACTTCTCCATTTTAATAAATAATAGTTCCATGAACTCTCAAAACCAAAAGTCAGAAACTCAAAATGAAGGAGGAATCTGCTCCACCTTCGAAATTCATTTGCTTCATCATCAATGACAAGAACGGCAACTTCTTCCTCGATCAAATTTCTTATCTACGCAAATTATAGTACTTACCCCCGTATACATCATCCAAATGTTTCAGATCAATTATATTTCGTTTGAGTTGGTTTTTGAAACCAATGTGCTGCATTTTCGAAACCGCGCTAACTGCGCAGGATACGGAAAAGATTTTTTGACGCAAATCGGGCACAGTTGGTGTGAATAATTGACAGTGAAATTAAATACGCCGTCGGTAATCATGTTTGCCTCAGAGTGACAAAGCTATAACTGAATGTACCAAGGATCACTGGCTTTTTGACTCAAAATTTCATATCAACCACTACATCACGTTACAAATTGGACCCATAGCGTTTATTTCTGACCCCACGGACACATTAGAATTTAGTGCTACAAATCGAGACTGATTATAAATTCTGCAATTTCAGGAGAAGTAATTGCGTTTAGTGATGTGTTTAATAAATCTATCGCCCAACAATGAATTGAAGACCATATTGAACAAATAAATTCCCGTCCAATTTTGAAAGAAAAGTAGACTCTATTCCATTTCATTCCGAAGTGCTCGCGAACCTCCAAGAGGCGAAAATTTTTCTACTGTGCCGCTGACGGAGAAAGATTTCGCGACCAGGCAATCTACGGTATCAATTCCTTTTCAATTCCCTGCCCGTGATGGCTTTTGGGATTTTACGGAAACTGATTCGAAAAGCATGATTCACAGCAACTCTTCTGACTATTATAAGATCTATGAATGAACTTTAAAGCTATTGAAACATTTGTACGCTGTACCAACATCTTTCTGACCACAAAGACAGCTAATTACAGTTACACTCGTTGCGAGAATGTACTAAATCTAGACTAGATGCAAATGAATAATACGCCGAGAAGAGGTTCTGAACGTCCCATGAGAGGACCTTATGCGGGCCCCAGTACACTTACAAACAGTCGTGAACGTCCACGGCGAGAACCTACCTCATTTTCATCTATACTTCTCCTTCATAATCATTCACAGCTTAAATCTGGCGGAAGTAGAATTTAAATTTTGGCTACGCAATATCTCCGAGGACGCGAGCGATGCACAAGTCATTTCTTATTTCATGGTAAGCATGTTTTTATGTTTGCGGGCGCCACACCTACCGCATTTACCATACGACGAATCATTCTTAATTAAGCGTGTCTTCTTTTTCTGTAGATATTTATTTCTTCGGAATCTCTCAGATAAGTTTTCATATCACATATGTTATTTCACTCTTTGGCGATTCGGAAATGTCACAGAAGAAGAATGTATCCAAACTCATCTTGATTTTATCAGACAGATATACAAAACTGCATCAAATTAGTAATCATCTGTACCTATATACATTTTACGGGTCTTATATATTAGCAATAAGGAATCAGACACTATCGGAAACAGCAGAAGAAAAATGACAAGCCAGTACATTAGTCTTGAGCGGGAGCGCGTGTTACTACAAAACCATCCATTTCCGCAGATTACTGTTCTCTCTATCCCAAGGTCCATTCTTTACCTCTCCTTCCTCAAACCAATCGTCCTCCCTTTCTCCTCAACAAAAAAGAAATCCTACAGTCGTTTTCCTTTATGAATCCAAATTCACTGTGCGAACCCACTTTCTACTTTATGTTTGAATATTTGTTCTCCTTTTTCAAAAAAAATCTTTCGTTTTGTGATCCATTTCGTTCTCAAAATTCATTTCCGATATTTAAAGCTGATTTTATATTGTAGTCCTAAATGCAAGAATATTGAAAGCTGCAACGTTGCTTTGCATGTTTTATTTCGCCCAAGGCCGTGAAAATCTCCGTAGAAATTACTATATTTAAAAATCGATACTAAAGTCGTTGAAGCAACACCCCTGATTTCAACTACTCCAATGGCTCATCCACATTGTCCTCAACATGAACAACCTCCACCCGTCCTTCACCATTCGCAGACCATCCAGAGCCATCCGCCGCATCAATATCCGGTTTTGATGTCCAATGTGCCAACTGACTTTGAGGATTACTGCAGAATGATAAACCGGTAACGCGTTCATGATTGGGTCCACCATCATTTTTTTGAGGAGTCAAAGGAGACAAAGGACCTGGAGGATGTTCAGACGTGTGTGGAGGGATCGGAAGATGAGGAGGATTGGGCGGACCATTGGAAGCCACTGCTGTACAACCGTAGGGAGGCTGTGGAGGATGGATGGAAGAGCAATGGTTTAATCATAATCTCAGACTCCTCTTTTGCGAATGGAGGGTCGTTTGAGTGTCATATGGAGGTATTGGCAGACCTGAATATGTCGAAGAAGGTTGTCTACCATTCTGGACCATTCCACAGAATTAGTAGGGACTGTATTGATGGTGTGAACATTTTGGATGAATTTTGAGCTCCGATATCGAGTACGAATATTTTGGGGAGTACATCGAGATATTTGTCGTGATAGTGCCTAATGCTATCCTTTTTCGTCTACAAGATTCCCTTTATTGAGTTTTATGGTATTTAGTATGTTTTTTTTTGACACTGTTGAGTTATCCAGAGAGTTTATACACGCTGAGTAAATTTTTTCTCTAGGAGAAGCGAAGCAAGTTTAGAGAAAACTTCAAGTGCAGAATCAAGTAGTCCAGAAGTTAAATGTAAACTTCTGCCCTAAAAAGTATTTCTTTCACGTTAGTCCCTGAGCAGAAGTGGTAGACCCTCTCCCTTCTATACTCACTTTTAGCCGCTTATCCCCCTGTCAATATTTACGTCTTCTCGTTTTCACAACCATGCTTCGGTAGCAATCTTGTGGTTTGCAACGCCTCCTTCTTGAGGTGATTAGTTCTGGGAATATCATCCCTTGGTAATTTATCCCTATCGTTGCATGCGTTCAGCCGCATTAGCGGATATTAATTGGCTCGTTCTATTCAATCGCCATGCTTGGAGGGTGGTATCCCAATGCGTTCTCTTACATCAAGGCGATGAACTGATCGATCGCTGGCAAAGCCTTGGACCAATATCCCAGGGTGAGGGAGGATTCTTCTTCAACGGCATACCGCGTTGATTGTTACGTCCAACGCTGCCTACTTGTTGACTGAGCTACCAGCTACCATCTAGATGCTGGACAAGCCCCATTATTTGTATTGCATATCCTGCGACATCGTGTGAATGCAAATTAATAGGAATCATAACCTTTGCACCATTCTCAGTAAACGAAACCCATGAACTTGGCGGCAGCTCTGGACTTCTCCGACCAGGTCCTGCTGATATTGCCGCATGAAGCTGTTCCGATTGCTGAAGCGCAGGAAAACACTGTTCGCCCGTCACACAGCCAGACTTGTCCAAAATCACGCCAGTTGTTTGGAGGGAGGATTTTTGGACGAATCTTAATGCCGCAGCGAGTATGTTCCAGAGAACGTTTGTTCTCATGGTATGTCAGTCACTACGCAAATTAGCCCTTGTCTCCGTCATCTCTAGCTCAACCCCACCTACTGGACTTTGGGTCCTTTACTATGAAAAACCTTTTAACCCCCTTGTATGCATGAATCTTAATCGGTGCGCTTGTAATCTTGCATGCATCTGATTTTGGTGTAATACCCATTTGGTACGACGCATTATGAAACTGTCGTTTGCAGGACCAACAATCCGAAAATGTGAAGAGGTGGTAAAAAGTTTTGATGAATCGAAGAGGCCACAGTACCGACCACATACCGTATTGCATACATTAGAATGACCCTAAAATTCCCCCCATAGCTCTCTCAAGGACTGTTGAGCAGAGGTAACCGTGGGAGGTTTTGGTGTTTTACTCTTGGACGAGTATTCGACAGTAAAGGTAACCTGTCGAGGTTTTCTGGAAAAGGGTTTGGCTTTTGTAATGGCGTTGAAAACGCCATTACAGTTTCTACAATTACAGAAAACTGCAACTGGATTTGCAGAAAACGAATTTGTTTGGAAGCTGATATTCCACCGAGATTGGCGCACTGTGCAGATCCACACACAGTAACAAAGCCAAGCTACTGTACGGGAAAGTACTGTACAGTACAGTACCGTACAGTTTTCCAGGCTGTACTGTACATGTCACCAAGGCCACCTCAGCCGGCGAATACATTATTCAAAATGGTGGACATAATGAATAACCCGCCGTCGCATGCTGCATATTCTTGCATTCTTATCCATATGTCTCAAAAGAGCCATCGCCATCACGATCAATCCGCTTTCCCCGCCATCGATCACCACATCGCATTCCCCAACCTACGCCAACCCACCCTGCGACAATGAACCCATCCAACAACCAAGCTGCCCAAAAAGTCGCCACCCCACAGCCGTCCTCCTCTCCTTCCCCTTCCGCCTCCGCCTCCGCCTCCAGCCCCTCCATCACCTCTGCCGACAACCCCACCAACAAACCAACCCTCAACCCTTCCACCGCCTCTACACCCGACCTAAACCTCCTCCCCCCCGCACCCAATCTCCCCCCGTCCCCCACTGTCCCCCGTCCGCCTCTTCCCATCTCAAGACCACACCCGCCACATCACCCGCGCCTAAATCCCCTCGCAAACGACGCGCACTCTCCATGCAAGACCGCGCTCGAATTCTCGATGAATACAATCGTCGCAAACGACTCAAACTGGCTCACGATCAGCGTACCCTTTCCAACTGGGCCATGGACAAGCTGTCGTTGACGCATGCGCCGTCGCAATCCACCATATCGCGCATCATGACCCGCACGGATCTCACTTCGACTCGGGTGTTGATGCAGAAGGGGCACATGCAACGTAATCGACAGCCCATGCATCCTGCTTTGGAACGTGCGTTGTATTGTTGGGCGCAGATGGTTTTGGCGAAGGGAAAGCCGGTCAGTGGGGATAAGGTGCGGGAGATGGGGGAGAGAATGTTGGGAAAGTTGAATAATATGGTGCCGGAGGAGAAGCGGGTTGCGATGAAGTTTTCGAATGGGTGGTTGCAACGCTTTTGGGAACGCAGGGGGTTGAGGGGTAGGGTTGGGAAGAGTTTTAATGGTGGTGGGATTCAAGAAGAGAGTGTCGATGCATTGAGGGAGAGAATTCAGACCTACGAAGGCAGCGATGTGTTTTGTGCAGATGAGTTTGGTCACTGTTGGGATGTTGGATTGGAGGAGGCTATCAAGGGTGGCAAGGGTGGCAACCGGGTTTTGTATGTGGTGTGCGGGAATGTCGATGGAAGCGAAAAGTGTCCGCTAATGGTGGTGGGGAAAAGGAAGGGAGAGAATGTGGAGGGCGTTGTGTTTGAGGAATGTAGGGTGGGAAGAATGACAGTGGAGATGTGGCATGGGTGGTTGGTGAGGTTTGGTGAATGGGTTAAGAAGAGCAGAGGGGAAGGAAGGAAAGTGTTGCTGATTGTGGATGGGTGGATGGGGCACGGCGGTGTGTTGCCAAAGGTGGCGAACGTGGAGGTGCGATACTGTGCAGAGGGTGTGATGCCCATGGTGAAGGGAGTGGTGAGGGGGATCAAGGTGAGATATCGCAAGGCGCAGGTGGAGCGGGCGTTGGACATGTTGGATGTGGATGAGGTGAAGGAGGAGCAGTTTCGGGTCGGGATGGTTGTCGGGATCAAAACTGTCAAGGACATTTGGGAGAGGTTGCCTGGAGGGCTGATGCTGGCCAGCTGGAGGATAAGTGGGCTGGTATCCGGGGGGAAGGAAGGTGGGGCGGGAGCGTGGGAGGCTGAGGAGAAGCTACTAGAAGCAGTGCGGGAGTCTGTGAAAGAGCTGGCATTAGGGAAAGGGAGCCGGGTGAACATGGAAAAGTTTATTGAGCCGACAGGAGAGCAGGGTGTTGGGGTCGGGGAGTTTGGGGAGGAGGACTGTTTGCAAATGGCATATGAAGAGGTGATGAGCGGGGGGAAGAAGGAAGCAGAGAAGGGCAAGAAGGAATGTAGAGGTGGGAGTGGGACGGGGACAGGGAACCAGGGTATGAAGTACACCGAGGCGGATGTTGCGGGACCAGGGACTGGTGATAAGCTGAAGGCGGTGGTGCTAGTGAAGCATATGTTGCAGAGGGACGGCGGGGAGGAGGTTTTGGTGAAAAAGCTGAGAGAGATGCAAAGTGGTTTGAGGAAAAAGCTGGCTCAGGAAAAGCGGCAAAGCTCTGTTGCGGCGTTCCTGAGACCGCATTGGGCAGAGTGGGAAGGGTAAGTGATAGGGTCTCAGCTTAAAGGACACATGATGATGGGTAGGGTGAAATGGGCAGGATGGATATAAAAAGTGTGGGTGTGATTGCGGATAGGGCAGGAATATTCCTCAAAGGACTTGAAAACACTGGCAGAGTGGGGAGATGCAGAGCAAGGATGGGGATGTTGGGCTATAAATGTTGGAACAGGTGGAACCAGGTTTTATTTTGAGTGGGTGTCACAATGGCATGGTTGCTACTAGCCAAGGACGGTACGTTATGTACTGCAGTGTACCGTATTGTGCGGTGGGACAAAAGGGTGAGCTGTGAAGGAGCAAGTCGACCTCCGATGCAGCAAATGGATGCGATGCCCCAAATCCAGAAACCCACAGGCCCTCGAGAGAGAAGAGTCATCACACTTTTCTACTAGACCATTGGGTTTGAATTTTTTTTGCTGTTGTGTCGGTGCCACCGATGAAAGTATTCACGAGCGATATTCGCTGCCTCAAAAACAGATAACATCGAGTCGCGATTAGGGTGACGATAGATGGTAGAGTCCAGCCGTGAGGTCACCGGCGAGAGGACAGTTTCGGTATCTGTTGAATGCTGTGCTGTCACGTCAGGGAGGATGCAAAATAGTAAGAGCGCATGGTCATCACTTTGGGCAACACTTGGGTATGCAAGAATAGGTTGAACAAAGCGAGGGAGAGTGTGAGAATATTTGTCGTTGGAATTACGGAAACGGTTGCAGAGAGCTGAAACGCGTCAGCTGTAAATGCAGTAGATGAGTCCATTGGTTGGAAATATTACGTGTTGCCACCCGACAAGCGCGTGTCCTGGGCGTGTACTTTTTCTTGCGAGCTCTTCTTGTTCCCCACTGTACAATACTGTACTGTACAATCGGGCAATTGTCTGCTGACTCGAGTATTGTACAGCACAGTACAGTACTGTACAGTTGTGTACACTACAGTACTGTATCTGTGGATTTAGTACAAAGCAGGTCCTCTCTGAGAAATGGCGCATCTGCAACACCGGACTAAACATTTGTCCACATCCATCTCACCAGATACACAGATACCTTATGTGCCTTGGGTATTACCATCTATCAGTTGTATATATCTTATGTACGATAACAATGGCCATACAAAGCTTTGTAGACGTCTTGCAAATCTGATGACAAGAACAATGTACCCTGTAATGTAGCTAAAGCTTATTCTAAAACTGCTTGGGTCACCACCTGTGCCCATGTCGTAATGCTTTGCCATACTAGCCAACATTCCGCACATGCCACCGCACCTCCTCCCAACCCCGCCTCAACATTTAAACTACTCCCCTCCCCCTTCACACCCCACTCTCGCTCCCAACTCCACAGCCACCCCCCCCCCCCCAACCCAACACCCACAACCCCCGCATTCTACTCCATCAACCATCATGCCTGCACCCTCCAAGCGTATCTGCCTCTTCTCTGACGGCACCTGGATGACCCCGGAATGTCCGTCCCCCTCCAACATAATCCGCCTTCTCACCCTCACCCTCCCCACCTCCTCCTCCATCCCACAGCTCACCTTTTACGATCCCGGAGTCGGCACCGGCCCCCTCTTCCTTGACGTCCTACTCGGCGGCTCCGTCGGCTTTGGTCTCTCCCAGAATATCCTCCAACTTTACACCTTTCTCGCCACAAACTATGTCCCCGGTGATGAAATCTACCTCTTTGGATTTTCTCGCGGCGCCTACACCGTCCGTTCCCTCGCCGGTTTGATCCACGTCGCCGGTTTGGTCAGAAGGGAGGAGATTGAGTGGGTCAACGAGGCTTATGCTTTGTATCGTGATGAGGCCGATGCAGAGGGGGAGCGAGCCCGCAATTTTCGCCAATTGCATGGAGACAGCGTCGATATCAAATGCATGGTGTGTTTCGATACTGTAGGCTCCTTGGGCTTGCCGTTTGAGCTCCCGTGGCCTTTGAGCTGGCTCTTTAATTCTGATCGCCTTCGCTTTCATGATACTACCCTAGGTGAGGGAATCGAGCATGCTATTCATATTTTGTCCGTCGATGAAGAGCGCAGATTGTTTGCGCCTACTAGGATGACCCCGAATGAAAAGAGGGGAAAGGAGCAAGTCACTGAGCTGTATTTCCCGGGTGGCCATTCTGGCGTTGGAGGTGGGGAGTTGGCAGAGGTCAAGTTGGCCGAAAATGCGTTGAGGTTTGTGGTCAGGGAAATGAAGAAACGGGGCTGCGGATTGGAGTTTAGGGATGAGGATTTGCCGACTGGGGGGAAGTCGAGGGGCAGTGTAAAACGAAATGGATCAGCATGATTCCGTATGAGGTAATGAAATTGGTCGGAGGAGCACAAGTAAGGGATATAAGAGGGTTGGATACTTGCCATGACAGCGTTGTCCGACGGTGGGCTAGAGTCAGCCAGTGGAGACCGAGGGCGTTGAAAGGAATTGATCACGAGCTGAAACGGAAAGCCGAGAAGATGGGATGGTGAGGCAGGGTCGGCACATGCGCGGAGATTTGTTCAAAGGCCCTGATCACTTAGGCAAGACATTGTCGAAGGGGGCTGCCTATTGTATAGCGTAGTGGAGCCGGTACATTGGACGGCTGGAAATCTACGCAGGGGTTGTCTGTACTGTTCAGGGATAATTTAAACTAAAGGCCCTTGGGACGACGCTGACCACCGTGCGAGACAGCACGGGACACATTTTGTCCCAGTTTAATCGTTTTTACGCATGCAACGTAATTCTTCTCTGTAGGGGTGTACTTGGTTTGCTGCGACTGGTGATGTTTGGGAGTCCTATGAACTTACATCCAAACCATATTGCAGAGCCTGCAGTACGACAACGGAGCTTTCCCGCAAACGAAACCATAGCTTGTCACCATGCGGCCAGGGTTCGACAATGGAATGCCTTGCCCCGGGGCTGAGTTCGTTAGGTAGCAAAGTGGCCCGGTCATGACAGCGGGTCCCCTGTAGTGAAGGTAATCTTACATTTAACCTGCTGGAATGCCAAACAGAAACATCTGTACAAGAGAGCAAGAACAAATCCTCTCTGCTTAGCTCGCTCATGTTGCCAAGGGGGGTCTTGAGTGTTTTACTCTTGGGAGGTGCATTCGATCTATCCTAACCACCCCAGGTAACCACAATTGACTCAAAAGGGTATGCCGAACCAAAAGCACGGACATTTCACCAATTCTCGACGAGCATTCTAAATACAATGCGATTCGCTCCGCTATACTGTACCCAACAGTTAAGACGCAAATTTAACAGCGGTTGAGCATCTTTGTGTGGACCTGTGTTTCTGCTGCGCTACTTGCTCGCATAGGGGTAAATCGGCGGGGGAAGAGATCCTCAGAACCAATTACCCTGAGAAGGAGGTGTTGCGAGCGACAAAAGTGCTACCGTGGTATTGTTGAACGAACAAAAGGGAGTGTATATAGAAGAGAGTTGAGAAAGCTACAAGCAAGTATAAAAGGGGCAGGGTCTACCACCGACGCTCTGCGACTAGCGTAAGAAAAAGTTTTCTTGGGTCTGAAGTTGACTCTCAACTTCCTACTACTCGGGACTTGGCTTGAAGTTGTCTGCCAACTTCCTTTATGCTTTGTGTTTGACTTAACTTGTTGAGCGCCCCGCTCGGGTATGCTGGCTCCCAAGTAGTCCTACCATTTCATGCAAACAGCCCCTTATATAGAGTTTTCAACCCTCACTATCTGTAGCATCTATACAGTACCTATGTGCCAAATCTGCACCGCCACAGTACAGTGCAAAGAATCCCTCTAAAAATAATTAAAAACATAATTGTAAGTACAGTGACAGCTCAGCCAGCGCAGCATGCCAACTCAGCCAGCGCAGCCAACTCAGCCAGCGCAGCCAACTCAGCCAGCGCAGCCAACTCAGCCAGCGCAGCATGCCAAGGAATATCTACAATTTTCATTATATCACGCCTCCTCGCCAAGACGAACGTCCCGACTCGTCATCATTCTTCTTCTGTTTCTATTAATGTAATTTGCCTTATTGTTAAAACATGAGGCCTTTCAAACGAATAGGGATGCAGTTGATTACCTATAAAATATTCCAAAAAGTAGGTGCGCGTTTGATAGTTCCAATCATCTTTTTGGCTTTTCCGTTTGACATAAGAGCGTAGTCGAGAACTGTCTTCAGCTGAATCCCTTTCTCCTTCAAAACTCGAAGCAGTGAAGTTGCAGTAAAACAAAGGGCGTAATCCGAGATTATCCTTTTTGGAAGACCAAACGGTTCAATTATTTCCTTTTCGATGAATCTCAGGACCACTTCAGCATTGGTCTCCTCACCTGCAACTGCTATTGGCCTTCCAATTAGATGTTTTCCGCTATAAGGAGATATTTGTTTCCGGAAGAAGTTTCCTTGAACGGGCCCGCGAAGTCAATTGAGAAGGTTTCAAAGAGACCGGAAACTGGAAAACTTAGAGTTGTCTTATACTTTCGTATTGGAGTGAATTTTTGGCAGTTGTCGCAGCTTTTCACGAAATTATAGACGTCCTTATGGATACCGGGCCACCAGAATCTCTCAGTTACGAATTTTTTGGTTGTTTCGAGATCCCAATGCCCTAGCTCACCATGGAAAGTCCTCAAGATCTTCATTCTTTCTTTCAAAGGGGCCACTAGTCGGGGACCGGCTTTAGTATGCCGGAAGAGTTTCCCATTCCACAATGTAAAAGCCTTTTGATTCCTGCGTACCCAATTTATGTGTTTAAGATCAACCTTTCTCATTTCTAGTCCATCGGGAATATGATCAGTCCGTGAATATTAGCATCGTACTCGTTATCGTTCGGCAACTTCAACTCGGCGACTCAGGCGATGTCCTCCGAAGCTTTTTCATTTGCAATCAGTGCTTCCCTCAAGCGGGACAGGTAATCGGCAGGCTGATTATTGCGTCCGGGTCTATACACAATTTCAAACCGATATTCTGCGAAAATGTCGAGCCATCGGGCCAAGCGGTGATGTACATCCTTCTTTCCGAATGCTGTTTTAAGTGCCTGGTGATCAGTTATCAAGACATATTTATCGAGTGATAAAAGGTATACGCGAAACTTTTTCAGCGCGGAGACGACAGCTAGCGCTTCTTTCTCGCAGAATGAGTATCTCTTTTCCGCACCATTCAGAGTTCGGCTTGCGAATTGAACAGGGTGTAGTCTTCCGTTTTCATCGTTTTGGGACAAAACGGCACCCAAAGACCGTTCTGAGTCATCTGTCTCCACAACGAATGGCTCTTGAAATCTGGGTACATGAGAACTGGGGGGACACATAGCTTATCTTTAAGCTCCTGAAATGCAGTTTCCATTTCCTTGTTCCAGTAAAATTTTCCGTTCTTCGTAGTGCTGGCATGTAACGGTGCTGCAGTCTTGGCGAAATCTTTGATAAATCTTCTGTAATATGAGGCCAGTCCTAAGAAGCTTCGGACCTCCGTCTTTGAAGCGGGCCTTGGTGCCAACTTTATTTTTTTCGTTTTCTCTGGATCCACTTTAATTCCCTCTTGGTCGACGATATGACCGACTAATTGGATAGAAGTTTTCGCAAAGAAGCATTTGCTCAACTTAATTTTCCAAGATATACTCAGATATTCTCTCCACAACTGTCTTGACGTGCGAGATGTGCTGATCCAATGTTTCTGAGAATATGACGCCATCATCGATATAGACTCTTGCGAATGGAAGTCCTTTCAAAACCTCGTTCATCATTCTTTGGAATGTAGCTGGTGCATTCATGAGACCAAAAGGCATCACTTCGAACCTGAACGTACCTGCTTTGCTGGTAAAAGTTGTTTTTTACTTACATTTTTCATCCAATGGAATCTGCCAATAGCCAGTGTAAAGGTCAATTGAGGTGAAATATCTCCCATCCTTCAGGTCCTCGAGGATCTCCTCCATGTTCGGAATCGGAAATCGATAGGGTATCATTCTCTGGTTCAGTTGTCGGTAATCGACGCAAAAACGCAGCTTTCCATCCTTCTTTGGTGCGATCACAACTGGAAACGACCATGGGGATGAAACTGATCGAATAATATCATTTTTCAGCATACTTGTAACATTTTCTGAGATAAATTGGTCATATTTTGGCGTTTGACGTCTAGGCCTGTCGTAAATTGGTTGAGTATCGGTAAGTTCAAATGAGTGAGTGACCGGTACGCTTGCTTGTCTTAGATCGGAAGCGCTCCATGCAATTACTTCGGAAGATGTTAAAATGTCGGATATTTTCATTGAAGCGGGGGCTGGAAGGTGCTGTACTTTTTTCTTAAATTTCTGCCATTTGGCGCTGGTCTTCTTCTCGAGCGCCTCCCTCCAAATTTTGAAGGACCTCTTCCAGTGTGCTGACACCTTCAGATATGGAATTCGATATATTCCTTTTTCCTTGCAATTGTAATATTCTTTCATGCTCCGAATTCCGTCCTTTGATTCGATATCATCGCAAAAAGAAACACATTCGGGTTTCAAACTTATCCTAGAATTCCAGTCGTCATCTGTTTCAAACCAGAATCATAATCGTCCCATGCCATGTTCATTTCCCCCTGAGGGTACCCTTTTCCACTTCCGAAAGTGTTAGTTGGTTCCGAATCTTCGCTGTCATAGCTAGAAGTGAAATCTTCACTGTCCGTTTCTTTTAAATCTTCAGGATGCGTGCTTTTCTCGAAATCCAGGGGCATCTTCACGGTTCTGCCGTCAATATTAACTGAAACCATTTGATTGCCCAAGTCAATGCATGTCCCTAATCTTTCCATGGTGGGGCAGCCAATGATTGCATCGAAAGGGAGATCCGGCATGACAAGAAAGTCTACATCAACTTTAGAGTCCCCAAAGAACACGGAAACCTTGTCAACAGTGCCCATGCATTTTGAGACGGTTCCATCCGCTACAGTTATTTTTCGAGTCGTTGGAGTAATTTCGAGACCTAGATCTGTCACCAAAGTTTCTGAAATGAGGTTTGGAACAGCACCCGAATCGAAGAGAGCTTGGGTTTTCATACCCAATACTTTGACTGGTACCAGCTTAAGACGTCTTGGTGCTGTCGAGGCCGATTGAAGAAACAGTTTCTTACCCTTAGCGGACTTATTAGACCTGATAATTTTTTTGAGTTCTTTTCTCGCATCCTCTGCGTCGCCCCTCAAAAGTTGACCAAACGTTATCCCAGTTGGGGCCGATGCAAGCTCAGCCACCAAATTGTACCTCTTCACATACTCTAGTACGTCCTTAGAGATACTCTTAACTTTCTTACTCTTTTTCGTCTTCTTGGCCGGAGTGACTCCCACTCCTGGAACAACTTCATCAGACCTCTTGGTTCGAGGAGGTACAGGTGCTGGGATATGCTCCAGAATTCCATACTCTAGCCTAGGTTTCTTCGATAAAATGTTCCCTTCCCCATCCCTTTTTGTCACATTGACTTGACTAATCTCTTCAGCGATGGATACGTTACCAGCATCCGTCAAACTTTGATCCCTTCTATTTTGTAAGATTTTCACCTCTGGTCCTGACTCACTCCTTGCTTCCGATAAATTTGCTCTTCTGTTGTCTTTAGACCAGCAGTTACTTTCATGATGCCCATATCAACCGCACTTTGCACAACGAGTGTTTCTATGTGGATTATCACGACACCTGTTTGCAAAGTGTCCAGGCTTGTGACAGTAAGAACAGACTTCTGCGGCCTTAGGGGCCCCAGACTGGTTCTTCTTAATGGTAAGAGTAAGGCATTCCAACTGCGAGGTTATCATGTCAAGTCGATTATCGAATCGGTTTTCCAACCTGTCTTCCAAGTTTTTGACATCGCTCCTGACAGATTCCAATGCTGCTGCACTAGTAGCTGGCCTTTGATAATTCTTTTCAGGATGTACGATAGACATCGATGTGCGGGTTTCCCTCGGTACCTCACTCAGTGACTGAAACGTCTCCGAATTTTTGACAAATTCCAAATTCTACTATGGTACCCTTCAGTTCATCAAAAGTGTGAGGGCCCTTGATGAGGAGGAAATCGGAGAGCCTCTTATCCCCATAGCCGCCTTAAGCAGCATTCCGTACTTGGCTTGGGCGTTGAACCCAGCCTTTTCATAAAGATCACACAAGTACACCAATGAGCTTAACAAATCGTCGAAGTTGAGCCGGGCCTCTATGGCGGTACGAATCATCTCATCTGGTTCTACCTCCTTAGCATACTCTTTCACAAGCCACTCACATACCTCACCGAAGTTACGCCCATTCCCGTTAAGAGACCACCCGTCGATAAACTTGGACTTATATTTGTGCTTTGCGTCACCATGAAGATAGGCGAAGATACTTGCGGCCTTCTCTTCATCGCTCTTCTCACGCATCACAACGTTAACATATGTGTAAAGAAACTCCTCAACGTCTTCAGTCTTGCTCCCTGTGAACGTTATACGAGCAGCGTTGAGATCCATGATTACAGAAAGGAATTCCCCCGAAGTGTTCCTCACTACTGCTCAACTCGAATACCTCGGGTGCAACCCCTCCACAAGAGTACCAAATGATAGGGGTAAATCGGCGGGGGAAGAGATCCTCAGAACCAATTACCCTGAGAAGGAGGTGTTGCGAGCGACAAAAGTGCTACCGTGGTATTGTTGAACGAACAAAAGGGAGTGTATATAGAAGAGAGTTGAGAAAGCTACAAGCAAGTATAAAAGGGGCAGGGTCTACCACCGACGCTCTGCGACTAGCGTAAGAAAAAGTTTTCTTGGGTCTGAAGTTGACTCTCAACTTCCTACTACTCGGGACTTGGCTTGAAGTTGTCTGCCAACTTCCTTTATGCTTTGTGTTTGACTTAACTTGTTGAGCGCCCCGCTCGGGTATGCTGGCTCCCAAGTAGTCCTACCATTTCATGCAAACAGCCCCTTATATAGAGTTTTCAACCCTCACTATCTGTAGCATCTATACAGTACCTATGTGCCAAATCTGCACCGCCACAGTACAGTGCAAAGAATCCCTCTAAAAATAATTAAAAACATAATTGTAAGTACAGTGACAGCTCAGCCAGCGCAGCATGCCAACTCAGCCAGCGCAGCCAACTCAGCCATCGCAGCATGCCAAGGAATATCTACAATTTTCATTATATCACATGCCATGTCACGGCGAGGGCACATGCCATCATTGACGTAAACTTCTCTTCATCCTGATTACCTCATAATACTCGTCTGATATCGTCTAGTAAAGAATATAGGACAATTGTCCCTACATGATACCAAGTCGTACCGAGAGTATCGTCTAGTAGAGTCTATAGGACAATTGTCCTTACATGATATCATGTTGCACCAAGAGTATTGACCTTGTACCTATTGATAGGAGTAGATCGGCGGTATGAGATTCTCAGAACCAATTACCCTAGAATGGAGATGTTACAAGCGACAAAAAAGCATCCGAAGAATAGTTGTGGGAACAAAAGAGATGGATGAGGACGGTTGCTCAAGGAGTTGCAAGGTAGTATAGAAGGGGCAGGATCTAGCACCTATAATCCATGACTGAGGTGAAAGAAAATATTTTTTGGTCAGAAGTTGACTTTGAACTTCTCAATTATTTAGGTCTGCACTTGAAGTCGTCTGCCAACTTGTTTGCCTTCTCCTGAAGGAAGCTGTTGGTTCACCTTACAGACTTTTCGGCTAACCCTGAAGTCCTAAAAACGTACTCTGTACCATGAAATGCATTCAAAAAAAATATGTGGACGGAAATGAATAGAAGGAAAGCATTTCTTTCGAGATAAATATCTATGTACCATAGCCATGGCATAGAGCCACTAGGAAAGAGTGTAAATGATTTGGCCAATGTATAGAGTTTTCGTAATCCCACTTTTTATCTCCGAGAACTCTGACGTTCACTGACATCAATACCTGTCAGTGTGCTATAAATTATTAAAAACAAATTATGAATTTTTCACACTCTACGAAATGAAAAATATCTTGCAAGTTCAGATATTGTACACATGGTGTGTACTTTTTAGAAAAAATATCGTACAGTAGAGGTACAATGGCTTGCACAGACCGACAAAGAAAGCTACTGTTTACTTTCAGTAGTTTAATTTCACTAGATATAGCTGCCACTGACATGAATTATGTCGCTACAGTTCAATTTGTTAGTTTTGAAGTTATATCTGTTGTACTGTATGCTGTCAGCTGATTCACAACCTTCAGCTAATTTGAATACTCTGTTTGATTCCTCTCTGACTCTTAGTCTGCAGTCTTGATATGTGCTCCTCGTCTCGTTCTGTGGCTATCATTCTACTGTTTAGTTTCTGGCGGTGGTCTGGTACGGTGGCTCTTCTATCGTCGCTTAGTGGTTGTTCCGCTGTTGTGGCTTCTCTAGGTTGGTCGTTACTTGTGGTCTCTCTTCGAGGTATTTCTTTGTTTCGCTGGTTTCTGGCTGTTCTGGGTCTACTGTCTACTTGATTTTGCTGTGCTGGTACTGGTTATGTTGGAGGTTCGGATTTGGCTACTCTGTTGTGGAACGTTTGCTACGTTGCTTTGCTCGTTTGTGTCTCTCTGTTTTAAGCTCTAGATTTCTTTTTTCACCTAGCTTTTCTGAGTATCAATCTAGGGTATCTTATAACTAGTAAGTAAACATATAGCTTTACTACATGTAAAAAATGATATCTAAAATACTGGCCAGTGGGTTCTTATTGTCTACGTTGCGTGAACCTTTGGAGGACAACTTTGATTCAGAGATCTACCCTGAAGAGAAACATATCCCGGCCCCTGATCTCATCGATCACGAGGTAGTGAGCTCCAAGGAGGAAGTACAAGGAGGGACTCCATTCTCTCCCACAGCAATGCCTGGTGAGCACCTCCCCTCCACTCCAGCAATACCGGCAGTGGACTTCGATACCGCACCATCGTCTTCAGGTAACTCTATCACTATAGCTCTTTATGTTCCTACTTCGCTTCATCTCGTACCATTTTCTGCTGCTTCCCCTTCTCCCCCACATCGACTCAGCCGAGTCCGCAAGCACCCCGCCCCTGCCGCAAGTCCCGCAGCTCTGAGCGGTTGCGCCTCTCGCTCTCGTCAGCTGAACCCTATATAAGAAAGGCTGTAGTCAAGTCTCTTGCAAGTCGCGCGAGCGCAATTTTTCATCCTATCTGCAGCTCAACCTATACAAGAAGGGGAAAGAACAAATTCAAATGATCTGGAAGCTTTAAACACCTAGGATATTTCACTGCGAGTTGTGCATGATCGCCATCCACAACAACCCTGACGCTGATCGCCATCCACAACAACCCTGACGCTGGTCGCCATAAAGTCACCAAGAAGCCGCTTAAACCTTCTTTAAAGTATTTCCAAGTCCCCTTATGCATTCTAACACTCCCCTTTTTGCCCCTTCATCCAGTAGTATCAGTACTTTGTATCTACAACCCCCGTACCTTGAAGGGAGCGCCTCAATACAGTTACTCTATAGTATATCCAGAAATGCCTAAACTCGTATAAACCTATTTACCAGTCGAAATGTAATGTTAAAGCTGCTCGTTTTCTTTACATAGATGACGAACCGCAGCATCCAAACGAAGATGCAATAATTGGCCTTCGCGAATATCTCCCTGTAGGAATCTTTTACAACAGTGAACTCATTTCTTGTCCTGCGGAATTTTTCAGGCTTCTCCTCGATTACTTGCAACTAAAACGTTTGGCATACACGCCACATCAAGGAGATTCGCATATTTCCTGGGGAACCCCATCAATGCTTTATCGGTTATAACAATTGTGGAGACAAAAAACATTTTATTCAAGACTTTCCAATGCAACGTAACATCAAGAATAACGTCCTTAAAACCTTAGGAAGGAAACCTGATCGTTATAAGCCAATAATCTTCGAACTGTGTCAACAAGTCGAGGAAGCTATGTTCAGTGATGATGAAGATGTCCCCTATCAGCTCAACGACGAATGCTCCTAAGAAGTTGGGTAGAGTAATTCTCTCAATGAAAAAGAAATCAACGGCACTGATCAAAATTTTCACAATGAAATAATGGTGCCCGAACATGAAAGCTTCCATGACGACGTTGATCCTATGAGTTTTCTCTAAGGATCAGTAAATATTCCTCCCGCCTGAGAAATTTCTCATTTTATACTGCTCTCCACAAAAGTAGGCCTCCTTCCCCGTCTGTATAAGGTCAAATTTCAGTCGACGCACTTGCCTCCAGTGTAGAAGTGTACAGCCTTAAATTGTTTTCCTGACCGATGTGAAAAGATTTAACTGAGAGGCAAACCAAGTCTCAAAGAACAAACGTAACGTCAAGGCGCATGCACTGACTCCGGGCACAGAGAAAAGCCATCGTTACTCAAAAAGCCCGTAATTTTTGTCGGTTCATTGGAGCTAAGCCAAAATTGAACAAAAGCAGGAACTTATACCGGTTCGGACAAAGCATTCAGCGAACTATCGGCTTCATAAACATTGAAGTGGAACTTACATCCTCTCTATCAATTGAAGTTGATGTTATTAACTCGTACATACCATTACTATTTGGATTTGACACAATTGATTGACAAGTTGCAGTTATGTTTCAAATATGTGGTAAATATGCTTTCTAATCCGGTCCGTAAATGTAGTATGCACCTTTTTCGTAACAATGGTCACGCACAGCTCCCATGGAATCAAAATATTGTCAATTTTTTACCATTAAGAACTGACAAATCTTCATCAATAAATCCACCACCCGCCCTTCGATAAGTTATTGAGCATTCTCAAAAAAGCTCGACCCACCCCCCAAAAATTGTGATGCAAATATGAAAAGAATCCTAGAGAAAATTTCGCGACATTGTGACACATATAAGCGCCTTGGTCTTACTTCTGTTAGTTTTAGGGTATCCATGCAAGATAAAGATGAACTAGTGTTCGGGGAAGAATTTTCTCTCGATTAGATTTTTCTCAACAATCATCCAGTATTCACGTCATCTACACAGCAACTCTTTTCTCTTGCGCCGTCTTCCTAGATCAAAACTCAGGATACAATCCGGATGTTGAAGAAATCTGACTGTAATTGACAGATGCTTGATGTTTAAAATATAATGGCTATTCCAATCATATTCGTACGAATGCCGGATCAGTCTTTACATCCACCCGATGGAAGGATATCTTGAATGGATGTGGTATAAATCTTAGGATATCTGTTTTTGATGCTTATAACTCTCTCGGTATAGGGGATAGATTTCAGGACCCGCCACGTCGTATCTATCGAAAAGTAATCGGACATAATCTCATACCAAAAAAGTGATTTTATTCTAGATTGCTGAAAAATCAATGTATGAAACCATCGGAGAAAATGGGTTTGTCCCTTTATTCATGGTATTCGGAATACAACGTAGATTCCTAGCTCTAAACTCTACGCTACCACAGCAAAGCGAACAAATTGAAATTATTGCTGATAAAATGACGGAAATGAACACTATCTTTGCGGAAAGACGTATCGCAACTGGGTTAAGTAGCAACGTTCCTTCTGCAGTAGACAAATTCTACTACCCTGGTGTCTAAGCTCTCATCTTCAGAGAGAAAGGGAGGTAATGGATAGTTCCTTACACAGTTATGGATTTTCATGACAAAAATCGTCCCTGATGGGAGGGTAATTTCTTCGATCCAATGCTTTAATACCCAACAAGCGAAAACTTACTTTCGTGAACTTAGGGAATAAATTATTGACCCTTCGGAAATCTTACCCCTCTGAGTTCTATCATACTATGTTGAAACCATTCCGTTCCAGGAATAACCCTCCTTTTACTCTATTTTATACTCACCTCGCAGAAAGTATTCATCCTAAAGATCCCCGCGAAGCTTAATTCGATCCAGCTAAGCGAAAAGAAATTATTTATTTTATTGAGAGTGGCACATAGAAAATAGTGAGCAAGGATGAAGTTACAGATAACGCAAAAGTTCTAGGCGGAAGATTTGTACTTACCATCAAGGACTCCGGAACTGATCGCGAATTATGGAAAGCTAGATTCGTTTTCCTAGGACACAGGTATAAAATGAAATAATTTCTCTTTCATGACACCAGCACTGCTCTCCAACATTGAATTCTCGTACATTTGGATTTTCATCAGCTTTTGGCGTCAAAGTTTTCTCAGCGGACGTTACACTGTAATATATCCAAGGTACCGGGAAACTTCTATGAAAAATGTATGTGAAGCTTTTCAAGGAATTCGAGCTTGGTCTTAATGCTATGATAAAGATTCTGAAACCATTTTATGGGCTCCCTGAAATCGCTGATTACTATGGAAGAAAAATTTACGATTATTTTCTATATAATTTTGGAATGGAATGAAAAATGACGACGGATCATTCTTCTTCAAGATGATTTCCAAGAAGCTTTCTGGCGTTTGCTTGACATATGTAGAAGACTTTCTCAAAGCTGGAAATGAACGTTTTGAGAAATATTCAAGGAAAATGGAGCATCCTGGAGAGCATGGTGACATTCAGTTCTCTGGAACGCCGATCGAGAGAAAACATTGCGCTTCGAAGTAAATCAATCCAAATACATCTATAGACTTCTATTACTTCCCTGTGATGCTCGTTTAGTTCCTTTAAATCTCAGAAGGCTAAAATGGCTTGAATAGCGTAAAAGAGGCCTGACATCCCCTATCGGGTCGCTAAAGTCGCTCCACTTACGGAGGATGTGTTCAAAAGGGATCCGCTGAAGCAAATGAAGAGAATAAACCTCGCCCTAAATGTAGCTGGAAATGATAATTCCATGCGACTCAAGTCCCCAAAGTCTGATGTCAACACGCTTAACCTACTAGTTTATTCGGGTGCATTATTTGGGACGAACATTGATGGATCATCACAGTTTGGTTACATCATTGTCTTGGTAGATAACACTGAAAATTGTCAACCGCTCTACTGTTCATCTCATAAGTTAAAAATTGTTACAAGGTTTGTTCTTGGTAGTGAAGTTATGGCATTAGCTGACGCTTTCAGTATATCTTTTGCTTTGTAACATAATTTATAGAAGGTGCTGTTGCGTCCTGTCCCAATTTACCATGTTTACAGGTAGCTTGTCACTTTTGGATGTTAATGCCAGGGCTACCATTACTACAAAGAAGCAACTTATGATAGATATTGCTACTGTTAAGAATTCTAAAAAGTCGAATGAGCTTGAGAAAATCAACTTTATTCGCTCTGAGTTCAATCCCGCTGATGCATTCACTAAGCTCAAATGTGACTCTATTCTGCACCCTATCATCAGGGATGGTCAAATATCACCCAGTGGAACAATGGATTAACAGGAAAAAATGAATTCGTTTCGATCTGAAATGAACAGGGGAAGGCTAAAATGTAAGAATTAGAAACATACACTAGAGGTACAATAGCTTGCATTGATTGAAAGTGAAAGATACTGCCTACCTACACTAGTTTAATTTGACTAGATAAAGCTGCTACTGACCCGAATTATGCGGCTACAGTTCAATTTGTTATTTTTTTAGTTATTTCTGTCGTATTACATGCTTTCAGTTAGTTCACAGCCTACAGCTAGTCCGAATACCTCTAGGACGGTATGAAGAAGTAGTGGTACCTCACTTCCCCCCCTGTACTACCACTACCAACAACATCATCAAACATAACATCCGAACGAAACTCCTCACGTGCAGTAGTAAACTAACAGAAAATACCCGCGGGAACACTGTAATTGTGCCCTCACCTAAATCATAAGAGAAGCGCTTCAAGGGACTCACCTTCGCGCCCCCCCGTTTCAACTGGGGGCCAAAATAACATCCCTCTATCCTGATATATTTTTCTGTGTGTAAATTTTGGTACACATTATCTATGACCTGTAACATCTACTGGCAAATTGCACCAACAGAATCTCAGGCTTTTTATGACCTTAGCACCTTTTCAGCTGATCATCGCGAGAAGAAAATCCTCTCTGAATTTCAGAATTTCAAGATACGTGTAAGGAAATATGCTCAAAGGTATACTGAGTTCATGCTCAATTAACGAAAACTGAGATTTGGCTATAGCTTTTGTTTAGAAGTTGCATTTCTTCTTGATTACTACTTTCCTCGGTACTTGAAGTGGTTTTCCCAATTTTATAGAGTTCACTGCACTGCATCACTTCATTCAGATTTTGTATACTTTTTAGTTAACCTAGAATCAATGCAGAACTACTCAAGGCTCTAGAAAGTTCATATCAAGAGTTTTTATGCACAGGAAGGCACTTCAGAACATATTCAAAGAACTGTGTGTCTCAAAATTCGTAACCTCAAGATTTGAACCTATTCATTCCTTCGAGACATCAAAAATTTCCTTTAATCCCCAGTATATACCCATTAAAATGGGTTACCATCGCCAAAAACCGGACGCCCAATATTTAGTTTGAATAATCTCGCATCGATCTCTATCGCAGGAACCACTTGTTCCAACCATCTGCCTTCTCGTCTTGCTAATACCTTACCCTATTCCACTCGTCGTCCTCAATCACCGCTCCCTTAGCACATTCCATTTCACTTCCCTTTTCCACCTGTGCCTCATCCTCAGCGTAGACCATTTCCGGAGCCACTCATTTCTCAAACGATTCGCGAACAACTTCTACTTCTTTGGCCTAGATGCACTCTTTTGTCTTTGTCTCTTCTGATACGAGCAATTTATAAACAAATTCGGCGATTTGTCTTTTAGTTTTCCTTAGGTGTACTCGTAGAGTTATTCATAGGCCCTAAAGGAACCATAAGTGGTTAGCCCAAGGACATTAATTGAGCGGGGAAGACGGGTTTCTTGATGAGATTGCGGGAAGGGCCAGATTTGTGTTTATTGTACGTCAGGGGACATAAAGCTAACGAACTGTCGCTGTCGGACAGGGGATGAGATTTGGCGAGCTCCCAATAGATTAAAAAAGCTCCAAAACACACAAATTATTTAATAAGTGAGTAATCCAATAATTGAGAATTAATTCTTGTATCATTTGCTAGCGGTAACCTCATTCATCGAAACGAGTACGTGGTAAGAATCAATAGCTAAAAAATCAGTCTAAAATGAAGAAATTTGGTGCCATAAAAGAAGAAAATGCTGAGCTGATAATAGAAGCATTACTGAAGGAGGAGCGAGAGGATAAGTAGTTCCCATGAAGAAAAAGAAAAATCATATAAACGGGGGTGGGAAGAAGAAAAGGGTAACGGGGATTTTTTTAGTACGAGGAAGAAGAAATGAAGAGAAAAGAAGAGATGAGAGGCGATTTATGCGGGAAAAAAGCTCCCTGCTTGAGTGCAGTGATGTGGAGAAATACGACCATTCTCCGTCCACAAATTTTTAATTGAGTATGTGCGTCAATTGGTGACGTGGATCTTTTTGAAAGTTTTTTTGGGTACAGCTGAACTTTAGCCCAAAAATATCTATAAAACAGGGCTTGCTAGACACTCTCTCGAACTGAAGTTGGGGTACCAACGTTCCGACGGCAGATTGCAATACCATGACATGCTGGCAAAGTACAGCACTTTATACACTGTCTATACTGTACATAAACCACTGCACACATCAGGGGGAAGAGGGGAGGTTTATTTATTGTAAAAGATGAGCTGCCTGATACCCAGTCACCTTATATGCTAGTGTCTATTAGCACTTCCGCCTTTCGTTTTCGTTTAGGTGGGGAGGACAATCTTTCATACTTCCGATATTTCACTACAATCATATATCTTGTCATTCATGGCTCTTGGCTCTAGACCGAAGCCTCAAAATATTGTGTGTGTGGTTTTCTGTATTCTGTTACCCACGGAAAGTTGTTACTGCTGAGCTGTCTGCTCATTGTCTTCGTAGGTAGCACCGAAGGTATGACTATTCATATGTCATTCCAAAACTAGGCTTCTGAAAGAGTATATAAGAGAGAAAATCTCCCCAACTTGGTTCCAAGGGAGGACAGATGAGGTCTCAATTGGCATAGAATCAACTCAAGAATATCGGCCTTCGCAGAGAAGTACCCTCAAGCCGATCACTCACACCAAGGTCATTGAGCCTTGCTTGTCGCAGAGTCAATTTCGAACATTTGGTATTGCAGAAAAGGACAGCCGTTCACTTACTGAAGAGATAGAGGCACTGTTGCTTTTAATAATGAGAAGTTATCTTGATAGTTCTAGTCAAGAGAATCAAAGCCCCGAAAGAAGTTTGCAGGCAACTTCAGATCCAGTTCCAAATATTTAGGAAGTTGAGAGTCAAGTTCAAAACCGAGAACCTTTTTTATGCCAGTCGCAGAGCATAGTTGGTAGAGCCTGCCATTTCATGACTGGCTACCAGAGCAGTGACTCAGCTTTCAGGCCCACTCCTCTCCATCGCCCATTGACGTCTACCGGAAAACCTTAGTCGCTAGCAACGACTCTCAACTCGGATATTTAGTGGTTCCCTTTTCCGTTGGCGCTATTTTCTCCCTATCAAAATCCTCCATTCCTCCATCGGGGATGATATCTATGGCGCTTTGGGAGATCAGAAATTTTCCCGACAGCTCGCTTCCTTCTCTGCTTCATGTCTTGGCTTCTCTTTTCAGCAATAAATTCGCGACTTCGTTATTCATTCGTTTATCCTCCAAAATTATACAGGGGCAACTTCTTTACGCGATTTCAGATCAGTCTCCAAAGTGATGAAGGCGCGCCAGGTTGCTACCCGCCGCCTGCGTACATAGTTGATCTTTGAAAAGTCTCTGCGAACCTTCGTGGATTAGAACTCATAAATATTTTCCGTTCCATGAATAAACCTCCTGTTTGCCAACAAGTAAACGCATGTTGAACGTAGAAAGAAGGAGAAGAAGTGGATAAAGTGAATTTAATCCGTGAAAAATGGACCAAAACGGAGTCAGTGAACGACGAGGGCGTAAACGACACGAAAAAGAATACCGATAGTGAGGCGCTGCAGAAGCAATATCGACAAGGAGCTCATGGAGTAATTAAATTTAGCGTCTCGTAGCTAGCCCGCAAGCGTTCATCGCCCTACAGAATAGTCCGGTTATGCCGCCCGTGCAATTCCGCGAGAATAGCCGAAAGAAGAAAACTAGGAAGACCAACTTCGAAAAGAAGAAAGTTGACAAGATGCAGGAATGTATCGGGGAAAAAAGACGTCCTCTCGGAGCTAGCTACTACCATTTATGGTCTCACATTTGGGCAGCTTCTACCTGGTGACGCCGACGCAGCGGCTAAAGTTATGCGCCGTCTCTTTGGATAGAAAAAGAAGATTCCCCGTGTAGCAGTTGTCTTTAACGGTTCCCCTCGGCTGCTTTGATTATTACAATTGAATGTTTATGTCACAAAGGCATGAAAACCACTAGATTCAGTCACTCTGCCCAACGTCATGTCGGCAGACTTGTCCCAGCGTCTATACTTTTCTCCGAAAAATATGATCAGGAAGATTCCCGTTGCGAAGAGGGAGAGATCTTCTTCTGTTGGTTTGTTGCGCAAGGTCCCAAAAAAACACGGGAGCCAAGTTATCATGTAAGATCATGTCGTGGAAATTTCACCATTTGATCTCATCATTGGGAGTCCCACTTTTTCCGCTATGCGCGCGAATATGGACTTCGTCGCCCAAAGCGTGTGCCTTTAAGTTAGAGTTGAGGAGATAGTACTACCCCGTGAGCCAGATAACAAGGCTACCGAGAAGAAAATGGTAGAGGAGGGAGATATCGGAACTACCAGTGTGAGATCGTCAAGCAGTGAAAATCTTAGAGTGCAAGGCATACAGAAAAGTATGCGCTTGGAACTGTGTTTTACAGTCCCAGAACATTTTAATTTTTTGGTCGTACAATATTTCAAGACATTAAGTGAAGCATTGAGATCCATAGTGACCAGAGGCACAAAGACCTTAATTGTTGCCCGACCTCCAGAGGAAAAAGAAAGCACGGCGATGAATTTTTGATTAATATTGAAGCTACCTCTTCTCACTCAATAAGAAGTTCGATTGGATGGTTTGGAACTGTAGCATCTCCTTTTTGTGCTTTCTATGGAAGCTATTTGCAGCATAAAGTTCCTTCTACAAAGTTTCATGACTTGATCAATCAGAGCAATTCGGCACGACTGCATCAGAAGCTATGATCTACCATCACATATCAACGACCCATTGATGACAAATAGTATACTTTTTCAGTCGTGGTCTTTTCTGATGCTAGTCGAAATGTTGACTATGAACAACTTGGAATAATTGCTGGTTTACTGATTGGAAATTTTGAAGTTGGAACTATTTTGCATGCTCTGAACTGTTCTTCACACAAGCCAAAGAAACCAGTGAAGTGAATGGGTGCTGCAGAGACTAAAGCAGCAGGTGAAGGTATAGATGAATGTAAAATTTTACGCAAAGCATACAATGAATTCCTTGGTTTGGATGTCGATTTACTAGTTGCGCTTGAATCTAAGGAATCCTTTGAAACTCTATCTACATGCTGTAATTCCGTTGATTGTTCTATCCATGGAGATGGAAGTGTGATTCGATACGAGTTCGAGACGCAAAATGTCAATCGAGTTGTTTGGATTCCTGGAATGGTTAATTTAGCTGATGCCCTTACCAAACCCAACAATCTTCTAACAGAACCTCTACAAATCACGATTTTCAGCGGAAAGCTGGCTTTGTCCTTCGAAGATTCTTTTAGTTGCTCCTCAGTGCAGTTCACAGGAGAACTGCACCACAGAAAGGAGGACTATGAAGAAGTTATTTTGTTTTGATGTACGGTACAGTAATTTGCCAAAGAATATTAACGGTCGTTTTTAATGGTCCTTTTATGTAGAGTCTGTATTTGCTCATGTTTTATAGAACGTGCTAATGCATATATGTATATCGATTAGTTACTAATTGTAAAAGGTACCGACGTTTTTTTGGGTTTTCGAAGCACGGTTTGCTAGATACCGGTACGACTGTCATCACTAGCAAAGAAATACAGAAACTTTAATACCACTTTCCTCCCGAAATTAGGACAGTACATGGGCTTTATTATGCTATTCAAAGGTCAAGTACCGGTCCCCGTGCATAAAATGTCTCAATTGGTCTTCATGGGGCTTCAGGGAAGGCGGCCTCCAATTTTGGACCATGCGGTACCTCTCAAAAACACTCTCATGGCACTCTCTCAGACTAGCGACAATCCGCGTCTCAGTTCCACCGAAAACCCGGAACAATGTGATGATATGAAACGGTCCGTTATTCTCAACCTCGTCTCCAACATCTCCTCCAATCGGAGCGTCTTCTTGCCGAAAAGCCAGCTGCAAGCCTCTGCGCGCCATTTCCTCCAGTACAAACCTCAGCGTGTTCTCCGATAGCTTTATCTCCTTCGAATTACCCCCGCCGACTCCACCATGTCCTCCAGGGAAGAAGTATTGCGTCAACTGCTTGTCGCCATTTGTACTATTTGGCGTCATCAAAGTTGGAGCGAACAGTTTTTTATCCTCATCTAAAGATAGTATATGAATGGCATGCTCCACCAATTCACTCAGAATAGTGTTATGAAACCGGTACCGTTTTCCGTTGAATAGTAATGATAATGGCCAGGGGAGCTGAATCGGCATCCCTAGTGACGCTACGGTATCGAAGCAAACCATGGCCTTGATACGTACCCTCTCACCATGCGACCTCCGAAATTCTATAGCACGCTCGTCTTCTGAATCTATTCTCTCCCTGTAAAGTTCATACGCCTCTCTGATCCAGTCAATATTTGTCCTTTTAACTAACCCAGACATATGTATAAGCCCAGCCAGACTTCTCACGGTATATGCTCCTCTGCTAAACCCGAAAAGATAAATTTCATCACCGTGAACATAGTTGTTGGCGAGTAGTGTATAAAGCTGAGTTATATTCCTGTCAATGCCCCTTCCAAAAGCACCACCAAGAAGTATATCTGTAATGGTATCGCCGGTCCCGATTCCTGGATCATAGAAAACGAGCTGATGAGTTCCGTCTGGAGCAACAGGTTTAACTAGTTGCACGAGGCGAACAATATTAGTTGGAGTTGTTACTTCAGGGCTTTAGAGAGAAAGCTGGTCAGTATTCCAAGCAATGACTGAAAATGACTGAAACTATACCTTTTTTCTAAAGTTTAGCTGCAATCCAATTCCGTTGCAAAGTCGTGCGAGAACAAGGAGACAGCTTTATCTAACTCACTTCATCCAAGTACCATCAGAAAAAATACATATTCTCTTCATGTGATGATTTGATTGCGAAGGCGATGATGACAATAATATCGTACCGAATCTGTCGATGAGAACGCTAGCTTTCGAACCCAGCGAATGATTTCAAACGATGACTAATAGTATTAGCTCCAAAAAATACTCTGAACAGAAAGTTCAGCGCTAAAAAGTAATGGCAAGAAGTCTATGCCATCATGCCATGGCAAATAAGTACAGTACTTGAATACACCGGGGTTTGCCGAACCGCACCTACAAATATTAAAGAACCAAATCGATTCAATAGAGAACAATATTGGCCCCCCCACAGAATTATATACATGCACAATGTATGCATGTACATACATGTATGCGTACAAGTCGAGCAACAGAGCTATGCTACAGGCCAGTAAAGCTTCGGCTAACAGAAACAGCAACACAGAGCCGTACAGCTGCGCCTCAGTAGTGCCGTGTAGGGCATGGGGAAATTTTGGGTTTTTAATTGTATGTAAGATGTGTTCGGTTGTATCCACGCCGCTGCAAGTGCTCAACAAGGGACAAGTCGTAACGCTTAGTAATGTCTATTCTGTCCCGCACCCCACTGCAAATGGCCGACGTGGAAAATCCGGTTAGATCTTAGCCGAATAGTCGGACCGTACAGACACAGTTTGGACAAAGAAATTGTAGTACTGTATGTCACCCTACCGTATTTGACTCAATCGCGCCAAAATAATGATCCTGGTTTCTTATTGAGACCCTCTAGGAAATTCCGGGCCACATCCGAGCATATCTTTTTAACACTAGGACCCCACATACCCTCCTATTGATAACGTTTCGAATTTCTGTGATTAGTTTGTTGTACAGTACGTAATTTAGCAAAGAAGAAGAAAGAAGAAAGAAGTTGGGGAATTGTGGCTGTTAGCCGGCGTCGTGATACAATATGTACAGTATACAAGGCTACAGTACAGTACAGTACAGTAAATGACGAAAGGCCACAAGGGACGCTCAGAGTGTCCCTCACAAGACGGGAGTACGCAGGGCCGGCCACAAGACAAATAGTGCTTGCCGTTTAACAAATGTGGTCATAAAATATTTAAATCGGGCCGAGGGAGAGAGACCTGTTGAATTAATTTACCATTGATATACTGTATGCAGGTGCAACATGCAAAGTCTTGAATACCCCACTATAACAAACCTAAAACAAAGAGACCTCATTGGAATATTTTGAAACATGACAGGAATACAGTGTAGCAGTTTTGTTAGTAGAAACTTTTTTACGGGAAAAGGGCTGCGGGGCTTTTTACTCATTGCGCTTCTGATTCGTTTCTGATTTGAATCACCCTTGTTCATATCCGACCACATCTTCCATGCATTAAAATAACCCAAAAATTCCCCTCCTTGTTAGGGATCCCGTCTTCAATAAACGTTCAACCCACCACAATAACTGCCTCAGCTCTCAGCCCTCCCAACTCTCAGAGTGAACAAACCCTTTATTTTCCTTATTGAATCAAGTCGCAGTTCACACCTTTAACCTGCTCACATTCCTAAACGCGGCAAAGGCTGCAAAGTATAGAAGATATAAATCTTTTATCGCGACCGCCGCCCAAGCAGGCTCATGTCTATCCCTATATCCACCCTCGCGGCCTGGCACCCAGACGCCTACGCAGTGCTAACCGAAGTGGCGCGGAACGTGGATGTTAGGGCAATGGAGACATAAGGGACGGTTCGAGCGGTTTTAACCAAGAGGCATGCGGCAGCAGCAGTGATGTCCAATGCATCAGGCCTGCTGACAGGCTTTGAGCCAGCCATCTAGGCACACGAGTGACATTACCTATTATCCTGAACACGTCTAGCATACACCGGGGATAGCCGAACCGCACTTTTCAAACATTAAAGAACCAAATCGACCCACCTTCTGAGCCCCGAATGTCTCGTAATGATTCGCCAAACAGTTTTTAATCTATTCACCGTTTCTTGCTAGATAGAACAAGTAGACTGGCCCAAGCAAGTACAAATTTACTGGATACCAACCCACATATCTACCACAGTAAATTAACCCCATTTCCCAGTTCATCAGTTTGAAAAAAAAAGTACATAAAGAAAGAATAATAATGCGGTTTTAACGAACAATTAACTACATGGGGAAAGAAATCTTTACAGTGGTCTCACAGGCGCCAAAAGGGGTTAAGATAGGAACTTTCTGGAGCAGTTGACCCTTTTGATGCAAACGATATGGCCCCTAATTTGCAAAATTTACTTGATCTTGCCCAGTTTTTATTACGAGGAAGGACTGTCAAGTACTGCAAAACCACGGGCACCCTGACGGATGACCGAAGTGAATTTTCTAAGTGGTTCCAGTACTAATGCAAAACCACATTGATCTCTCTGTCTACATATGCCACAAAATGAGTTGTCCCGAATCACTTCACCTTTTGCTCTCACCTACTATTAAGGGACTGGGAACGTACGAAGCAGCTGCAGATGCTCATTGGAGTTGGTTGACCTTTTGCCTGCCGCCTAGTACTATCCCGTTCAGTGTAATTTGCTCACAAAAAACGCCATCGCAAATGACGTTAAAGGACTCAATCCATGAGACAGTACAAGGTGGTGGTACATCTTTGTGAGTTGTAAAATATGGCACAGAGGCGTGCGGAGGGTATTCAGAAATTAACATCGAATGCAAGGGGCTGACGGAAACCCGTTGCGCCTGCATCACTTGGACACTATATGCAAAACGGGTAATGAAGTCGCAAAGCTCCTGTTAAGGGGAGGAACCCCGACGGGAAGCAACGAGAACGAATTCCTCTCAGGGATTCCAGGAGGCAGGCGTTCCGCATCTATGGCCCTTCCGGGTGCCAAAGAATGGGTGTACTACCCCCCATGCCCTGGACTCCAGACAAGCATTTAACATCGAGGATTCTCGGTGTGGCTTCAATACTACTGCCAAGTCCTACTTTTCACCCTGGCACGCCATGCCCGAGAAGGAAATGCCCGGAAAGTCTCGATGTACAAGGCGATCATCTCATGCACTGCTTGCATGGAGCCCACAGGATCAACTGACACGATCGTCCAGTCACCTTACTCGCAAAAGACCTCGTAAGATCCCCTCGTCATCGTGTCGTAGAGCCACGCCATGGTCTCCAGCGCAGGTGACCGGACATCCAAGGAATGGGAAGCAGCGGAGGGACCAACTTAATTGATGTTGCCTTCGTGAATGCCTTCATTCCCTCCAACGGGAGAGTGAGGGCCTTCAACCCGATGTCCTCCCACGAAGCGGCGAGCATTACAAAGCAGAGAAAATATCAATCTTTTATCGCGACCTCTGCCAGAGCCAGGCTCTTGTCTGTGCCAATCTCCACCCTTGGAGTTTGGCACCCGGATGAATGCGCAGTGCTTCATGACGTGGCAAGGAACGTAGCCGTGAGGGCAATGGAGACGTAAGGAAAGGTTCGGGGGGGGGGGGGTTGATGCAAAGGCACGCTGCTGCAGCCGTCAGGTCAAAATGCAGCCTGTTTCGCGGCTGGCCTGAAGGTGGCCTTTTAGGGAGCGCAATTCCTCCCCTATTAGTGTGTCGACACACCTTTTGGAGTCGCTTGTGGTTGTATGAATATTTTAAGATAGATCTAATGTAGCTTCCAAAAGTAAAAAAACCCAACCTTTCCCTTCCTCCAAGACTAAAACATCAAAAACTTCCCCCAGTTTGTAATTTGTAACACCTCACATGGATTGCATGCATATTCACGAAATTTACAGCCTTCGCACCAGTCATACTAAGAGAAACCCCAAGAAAACCCCATCCTGCTCGTCCGAGGTGCGTAGGTATACTTTTTTCCTCGCGGGTGTGGCCAGCGAATGGGACTTAATTCACCGGCGATGTTTCGGTGTTGGGTTCTGAACTTCGGGTGGGTCTTCGGGTCCTTTTTCGGATATCTCACTTTATCGAATTACCTCTTGACTGGCCATTAAGCAGACCCAGATAGTCGGGAAGCATGGAAGTAGTTCGGTCTCAACTGGGGAAAAAAGGGGTGTCTTTATTGAGATGTATGGATTGCCTGGAACCCATTTGGAGTTGGAAATCTGAATATCATATTAAATACACGTACCGATTGTCGAAGCAATGTACAAATCATTGCTGTCGAATGCTAGCACCAGCAACAGTTTACCAAAAGTCGATGGGATGCCAGCAGGTCTCAATTTGAGTCCTGAACTGCTTCTAACATAAAACTACGTTTTAGAATCAGACTATAACAATAGTGCGACCTTCGGGGAAGCAGGAGAACCACAACTCAGAAGGTGTCCCCTATAAGGGATTGGTATATCCCAATACTAGTAATACGTACGAAGACGTTCTATTTATCAGTAACTATTGATAGGGTTAGATCCTCGGGAGAAGAGATACTCAGAACCAATTAACCCAAGAAGGTGTTGCAAGCGGCAAAAGTGCTACCGTGGTATAGTTTAACGAACAAAATGGAGTGGATACGGAAGACACTTGACAAGGCTACAAGCAAGGAAAGAAGGTACAGGGTCTACCACTGATGCTCTGCGACTAGAGTATGAAAAATGTTTCCTGGGTCTGAAGTTGATTTTCAACTTAGAACTATTTGGGACTTGACTTGAAGTTGTCTGACAACTTTCTTGACCTCTCCAAGAGGAAGCAGTTTACTCGGCTTATATAGACTTTTGGCTGCCCCTATAGTCCGAACAAAACTACAAAAGATACCAGGAAATGCATAAAAACACTTTGTGTGGATGACAGACTCTACACAAAAGGTACTTAAAAAATGAACAATCGATCTGGTCCTCTTTTTCCCATCCTATATATCAGGCCCAAACAACTCCTCCATAATATCCATGCTGCTCAAGCAGTCCCCACAAATATCCGCGAACGGCTCATAGCTCTCTATTTCCTTCTGGGAGATATCTAAACCACTAAAGATGCCCCATCCGGTTCCAGCTTCGGGACCACTTGGTCCATACTATCCAGCCGCGACCTTATCGTTCCAACAATTTCCATGTCTCCGTCCCCCTCATTCTCCTCTTCCTCCTCTTCATCGTCCTCTTCATCGTCGTCCTCATCCTCCTCGTCAACCTCATTCTCATAAACCAATTCTGGGGCTTCCCACTCCTAAAAGTCTGCCCAGCTCCCTCCTCGACTTCCCACTCCTGACCCTCAGCTACCTCCTCCGCCTCATCCTCGACGAACAAGCGATGCAAGAATTCGCTCACCTTCTTCTTGGTTTGTCGGCGTAGGTAGTCATCCCGATCAACAGGGCCGAAAGGGAGTAGGGGAATGGCGTTTAGGGGCGAGGGTGACGATTTTTAGAAATGAATTCGGAGGGACATAAGCTGTCCATTTCGGTGGGCTTTAGGGGGTGGTAGGCAATTGAGGATGTTTTGAATCGATAGAGGGAGAGGGTTGGTGATTGCAATGATAGAGGAGGTTTGAATCTTGGAATAAAAGGGTTTAAATAGGCTCCTGAGGGCGCATTCTATAAATTTAGAACACGTAAAATAAATCTTCACTGGAATTTGTACTAGGGCAACTCCCTTTTTCTAAAAAAATGAATTTGGAGAAGAAGGTAAGCAAAAAGGGAAATGAACTTGATTCGGGATCGATTTGGAGGGGTAGATACAGTATAAAAATATCCATATAAAATGGAAGTGAATTTGGAGAGGACCGCAGTAAGGATAAGAAAGGAACAGGGAGGGCGAGGATGGACCTGAACTTCTGATTGACTTTTAGGTCTGCCGCTTCCGCAAGCTTAGGTGAGACAATGCTGCTGCCACTGCCATCATCACACCTGCCAGAGGTGTAGTTTGAGCTTTTTTCTATCGGAGACATTTATGGAGCAAGAGATGGAATCTGTGCGAGCGTCAAGCTTCAGGCGACCAAATATTCCCGAATAGATGGGTTATATTTGGCTTTATGGCAGCGGGTAGACTGTGCCTGTCCAGAATCGCTTCCACAGCTGCGAGCTGCACTTTGAGCGCCTCCCTTCCTGCAATGGTTGTTAGAGGAAATTAATGAATCCAGTGGCGTTCTACTGTTTTTTCATATGATGGGAGTGGATGCGGTGATGACAGTCTCGTGTAAGTCTTGTTTCGTCGCAATAAGTTGGACTAGGGAGCATTTGCGACGGATGCAGTGTCATTCTGACCAGAAACAGCACTGTGGGGACTTGAAGAGCTGTCTTTGTTCTTGTGATGGCTAAGCTGCTTAGTTGATGGTCGACTGTTGACGATTTTAGAAGCTTTCCCAAGTTTTATTGCGTCCTACATGAATGATTTCATATCTTTGCGGTATGAGTGGTATACGAGATACACGTCGGTCTGTAGACTTTGGTATAGAGCGCATGGTTTGACGGCTGACACTAGGCACTTGACTAAAAGCTAAGTGTGGTCTTAATAAACCTTATGATCCCATTTTGACGCTGGAAAGAGATGTGGATTGTGAAGTGTTACTTCATCCTTGCGCGTGAAGAAGTGTCGTTCATGTCCATTACAACGTCCTTTTTGATAATAGAGTCAATGAAAGAAACTGTAATCATATACTTTTTCCTTTCGGCCTCTGATTCTGATCACTCTCGAATTTTCCCATCTGTAATGTCTTCAATGCTTCTTAGTACAGAGATGTAGTCCAATTCTATGGTTGATTGGAGCCATTCTTGGTCACCACAGCAGGAAAGATAGGTGGGTCGAACGGGTTCGGTTATTTTTGAAATAACGAAGGCCAGTGGTAGTGCTCGTGCCGTAATTTCTTTAGTGTATTGGTTCTAACTACTAAGAAAGACAATAATGGCTTTGAGAGTCAGTCTTATAAGTTGCGGGTTAAGGGCAGAGAATGCTACAGAAGATGATTCTTGAAGCATGTAGTTGGATTCATTGTTGTTGCAATATAAAGGCGTTGGTGCGAAAGCGTTAGGCGCGGATGCGGACGCCATAATTTTTGATCGAATGAAGTTGCAATACAACAGATGTCTCAGCAATAGTCATTGTGCGGTTCAAGGTTGCCTGTGCAAAGAAAATACTTCAGTCCAACTTTTCTGGGAAGCCTCCGGTCTATGCCTTAAATACTGAATTGATTTAATTTTTAGGAGGCAGTCTAGTCTCGGCTACCTGCGTGGCGGAGTACGTCTTCTACATTCAAACGGTTTGACTTTGTGGAAAGGTGCAGTTAACAATCATTTGTCTACTTCCGTGGTTTTTTATGTCTCCTGCACCGATGTGGATGAATTCCATTCACTATACAGGATAACTCGCACAACTCGCCGGATACAGCCACGATACCTTCCAAAATAAGACCACCCCGTTCTTTCTCTTTAATATCGCAACAAGTTGCTTGGGTTTTTCCGTCGCCAATTAAAAAGATTCGGGTGTTTTACTCTTTCAAGATATAATCGATCTATCTGATAGGAGTATATCGTCGGGAGAAGAGATACTCAGAAAAAAATTCCCCAAGAAGGAGGTGTTGCAAGTGACAGAAGTCCTACCATGGTATAGTTGAGCGAACAAAAGGGGTGGGCAAGGACGAAAGATCAGAGGGCTACAAGCGAGTATAAAAGGGGCGGGGTCTATCACTGATGCTCTGCGGCCAACGTAAGAGAAATGGTATTGGTTCTGAAGTTGATTTTCAAGTTCCTACTGCTCGGGTCTTGACTTGAAGTTGTCTGCCAACTTGCATTACCTCCACAAGAGGAAGTAGTTTACTCAGCTTATATAGACTTTTTGTATAACACTAAAATCTCAAAAAACCATACTTAATACCACAAAATGCATCAAATGGAATCTTGCGATACAGAAAGACTAACAGGAGATAGTATCAGGATAAATATCTTAATTTATTCCTTATAATTTTAGCCGATGGGGTAGCTGATAGCAGGAGTCTTGCCTCAAAGACGTTGATTTATAACTTTAAATAGTGCGACGCCTTTAAAACTTTTCACGGCCTTCCGACGAAATAAAAGGATGTGAGGTAATGCCGCAGCTTTGAATTTGCATGCAATCAGAGAAGTAAATAAAAATCTGCTTGACAAAATATTGGAACTGAATTTGGAGGACGGAGCGGATCAAGAGTCTAAAATTTCCTTTTTTGAACAAGGAGGGCCAATATCCTCAGAGATAAAATGAAAATGGAGTTATATAGTTAATTTGGGTTCATTCGGAATTTTTGTTTCATGATTTTGTTCGTAAAAGAAAGATGGTGGGAATAGCTGTTTTTGAAAACCTACAAGGCAGGAGAATACAGAAGGTTGTGAGGAGGACCGCTCCCTACAGAAAGGACCGTTTATATAAAAAAACGTAACTTTCAAATATATAATCACCCCACATTTTCTCCAATCATTTGGAAAGAGAGTGAGAGGTACTTTTGCTAACGCATGAAAATATTAGGACTACATAATTATGGAGCAGGGCTGTGTAGCTTCCTGCTATCTAAAACAATCGCAGTAAGTTGTTAGACTAAAGAGCTGACAACGAGTAAAAGGCTTTGTCGTTTGGCAACAGGACTCGTCCCTTTCCGGTAGGCGATGAAATCTAAAACGCGACCAAACCAGCCTGGGTCTCAGGACTAACAGAGCCATAAATGTCGAACCCGAATTGGGTAGAAATTCATGTTAAGACATGTCATTTCCTGTAATGAGGCCTCATGTTCCAGTAGGGATTGAGGAAAATGGGTGTGAGCTTTCACAGTGTGAGGTTAGCAGCTTGACCGCGTTTCCACGTCACCCTAAAACAATGCAGAGTCCGACCATCATGCAGGAAGCATTGATGCCGATGCGGCGTGCCTTTGAGGGGAAGTAAATGGTGGATATGCCAATATAGCACATTTCGTTTTGTTATGGCAAAATTTTGCCGCGTGTGCCAAGCAAGAAACTCTTGGCGCGCGTGGCAATTAATTTTTCCCTACTGTGCAAAACTTTCAAGGACTTTTTGGCATTCTTTTTGGCGCAAATGCGCCCATTCTCTACGTTTTCGCTTGTGCTGCTCCCCCTTCATTGCCTACGCACGTCGTGTGTCCTCCTCCTTTTGCCCTCTCCTTCTTTTCTACGCTACTTATACCTAAGTCAGCATTCATCTGTCTCTTTCTGTGTACTGGCATGATATCAAAGCACATTTATACCTACGTATTCTCATCTCTCCGCTTCCTTATCCACCACCTATCACCCCTTTACACCACTTCATATCCTATTTCTCCTATTCAACCATGCCCTACCGCATCTCGGACGTTGCAAATCTATATCCACCATCCCGTTGCACCTCCTATCCCCGTAGTTCTCGTCTTCAGCCGCCTTTCTCGTCCTCGTCTGCTACCCGCGCCACCTCATGCGACATATGGATGCTCCTCCTCTTCGCCCTTTCCGGGCTCCCATGAAGCCAAGGCGTGTCATGCCTCCCTCTCCGCAGAACTTGCAGGCTATCAGAAATCTACTGGAATAAGATGCTGAGGAGGTATCTGAGGAGGAGGAGGTGTCCTTGGATAAGGAATAAGTGCTGTCCCCTGAGAAGTGTTTGGAAAAATCACTTGTGTATGGGGATTTAGACTCGGCTTAGGGATCTGCTACCTACGATAAGTATCCTCCTAAGCCATTATTGGGGAGGAAAGTAAGTGCATGTGTTGTCTGCGCTACTATTTTTTCCGACGCCATATTTATCCAAAGAGGAAGAGGGCGGCTAAACCGCCTTGTTTTAGTGGTTAGATTTTATTTGGTTGTAGTTGCTCCAAACATTTAAGTAACTTTGCGTATTGATGGGTATTAGAAATTCTATATAACTGAGAAAAATTCTTGCCTCTATTCGCGCCTCTGGGGAGAGGGAAAAAAGATGGAGGATTGATTCATTTTTTTACCTTTCGCTAACTGAGTTCAGACTGAGCTCAAAAGTTGGTAGTGCCTTTTCATTCTTCGTTTATTTCCTTGAATCCCATTCCTCTTCCTTCATTTTTCCTTTACTCTTTTCCCTTCTATCCCTGTGCTCAACCTTTTCCCTCTCTCGTCGCGTGCAACGACTTTATGTCTAGAAGAGTTAGTACAATCTAAACGATATACTATACTTTTTGTGTGGTTGTGTAGTTCCCCTCCTATCAGTTTTGTGCGTTATTGATTAAGGATACAGGACGATTACTTTTCGAAGACTAATGGGACAGTTTTTTCTAATAGAGAGTCCGAAAATAATGGGGGAAAGGTTTTGGTGTTTTAAACTTGTAAGATATATCCGCTTTATCTCATAGTTTTCCAGACAATCGTAATCGAATGTATAAGATGAAGAGTAATCGCCTCCGACCTCCTTGGTCTTTTGAGTGAGAAATTATTTAACCATTAAGTACGGCTCCATTATCCTGACCAATACATGCTGCTCTATGTGTTAAGGCCAGCGATATCATCATCTTACTGCGTCAGGATGTGTGCGGTGGGTCTAAAATCTTATTTTACTTTGAAGCCCATACCTCCTGACGGCAGGAGGGGACAAGATTTTGCTCTTCGATGGGCGTACCCAGTGCTTAACATTGGGTATACGGCGCACCATATCCTGGCCTTAAGACACACATTGCTTCCTAATTGGGGGAATGAGTAGTTTACTTCGTCGTATGATACTTCCGGCGGGAGTTATCTAAACTAAGTTTGGAGAGAAGGAAAGGAGAAACCAGAAACGGGTTCTCGATTCCGTGAACATGCGAGTATATTGACCGGTCAAGGTAGGCGAGGAGGCATACCCATCAGATAGTACAGCATGCGCTGCGCCTATGCATGAGGACTATTTTGGCTCTCGAAAAGCTATCCATTGTCCTCTTGGCCACATTTGTTGCCAATCCCGCAATGAACGCGTATGGCTCCGGGAGTCATCCTACCAGAACATATATCACGATTGGCACTAGCCTCTCCCTTCTCTAAGCAAAAAGTATCCCTTCGCACCTTTTATGCTCCCAAAGCTTTCTCTTTCTGGCTCTAATATTATTTTTAGGTACCGTTCTTCGCCCTCAACACCCGCGAACCATGAGCAACGGCCTGGAAACCTGAGACATCTTCGGTGACCATATGCACTGCTTGGATGGCAGAGAGCGAATCGTTTGTCACGACCGCCAGGTTACGGTCCTCAGGTCGGACTTAGCAAAGGCCGTGCGATACCCTTTCATGGAGCCACGTCCCAATGGTCAACATTGCACGAGACCAGAGATCAAAGGGAATAGTAGGCACCGAAGGGACAGACTCTTTCGATGTTGCATTCGTCAATACACTTGCTCCCTCCATAACACCGCCCCGTTTCTTCAACCTCTTGACATTTTTGAACGACGGGAAGGCGTAAGCTCAGTAGGTATCAAGAATTCATCACCACGCACGCCATTCCGACTCATCTCAGTGCCGATATCCACTCTTGGCGTGTGGCACCCGGACCCATTCGCGGTGCGGAATGATGTGGATAGGCACCTTTCTGTATGAGGCATAGAGACCTTCGGGCGGGTTCGATGTGTCCTTATGCAAAGACACGCTGCCGCGACGGTTTCATCCAACGCAGCATGCCTTATGCCTTATGGCTGGCCTCAAACCCAGTGAGGTCTTACCTCATGACTCGGCCTCAGTTTCGGACTCTCTAATACACAGAATTGTCCCCTTTAGTCTTCGAGAATAGCCGTCCTGCATCCAGAATGAGTAAAGCACCCTAATTCACCATCTCTTTTGGGACATAAACAGGAGTTTTACTCACCGAACTTAAAATATTTACGAGTTCTAAAGCACGAAGGGTTGCAGAGAGTATTAAGAGATCAACTATGAACGCGGGTGGCGGGTAATAACCTGTGTCGCCTTCATCATTTTTTTGGAGGCTAAATGCAAAGCGTGTAACGAAGTAGCTTCTGCATCACTTTGGAGGATAAACGCAAAATGAGTAACGAAGAAGGGAAGTTATCCCTGAAGAGAGAAGCCAAGACGGGAAGCAGCGAAGGGAGCGAGATTTCGGAGAAATCTCTGGCCCTCTTTACCCAAACCGCCACAGATACCACCCGCGACGTGGAAACGGAGGATATTTATAGGCGTGAAATGGCTTTAACGGGAAAGGGAACCACTTAATACCTGAGTTTAGAGTCGCTGCGAGCGCTTAAAGTGCTACAAAAGACGTCAACGGACGATGGACGACGGATAGGAATGGACATGAAAGCTGAGTGAGTGCTCTAGTACAGATTCTAAAGAGGCAGGCTATACCACCCATGCTCTGCGACTGGCGAATAAAAAGTTCTCCGGTCTGAATTTGACTCTCAACTTCCTAACTATTTGGGACTGGACCTGAAGTTGTCTGCCAACTTGCTTTGAGTCTCATGGAGGAAGTGGTTTACTTAGGTTATACGGATGTTTTTTCCAAACTAAAATCTCGATAAATATAATAGGAGCACCCGAAAAAGTAGGAAAGGACTTGGTGTGGACGTAAAGAGTTTGATAAAAGATACTTGAAAGAAACTAAATGAATCTACTCCTCAAAGTATTTATCCTCAAGATCAGAACCTAGCACTTCCCTTAAGACATCATAAGTGCCCATGTACTCTCCACATATACCCGTGGATGTCCCACGGTCGTCCGCCACTTTCTTCGAATAATACAGTTCACCTTGATCCCCCATCCGATTCCAAGGCTTTGACCACCTGGGTCAACCAGTTCATGCCTTTCCTTCCCATATGACCCCATTTGAGGCCCACTCCTTCGCCCGCGGACTCCTTGTCTTCCTCTCCCTCCTCTCCGGCTTTCGCTTCGGACTCGGATTCGACCTCCCATTGCTCTATCTCTTACTCGAGCTCAGGGGCCACCCAATCATCGAAGCATTCCCCTGCCTTATCATCCTCCTCCCCAGAGTCACTCCTCTACCTATTCTTGTTTTTCGTTCTCCAACAGTTGAGTAAAGGAGATACAATGATGAGAAGACGGTGGCTGGTTTTGGCAAGGGTGAGAAGGAGGGATTCGGTGCAAGATGGATGTCAGGGGGGAGAGTCAATTGTCAAACTATTGCTGTTTTAGGGGAAAAGGTAAATTTTTGGCGACCTCCAACGTGTTTAAATAGCGTTAACTGGTTCAGGTTGACAGGCCCGCTCAATCAAAAAAAAGGAAAAATTCGGTCTATTAGTGGAATTTAGTGAAAAACGCCTTCAAATTGGTAATCTATTGCAAAAATCATGCGTATAAATATTTGCTAAGAAAATATTTAGTGCGACGAAGATCTAGTAAGCTGGGGAGAATAAAAGAACTACCATCAAAGGGGTAGGTAATCGCTCATAAAAAGAGGAGCGAGAAAAAGGAAAGAGTATAAGAAAATGTAAAATTCGTGACGCATAAGGAAAAGAAAGTAAAGATAGAAACAAAAGGAAAGCGAATGAGTTGAGATATGTAAAAGGAAGTGAATTTCTGCGCGTAAGGGCAATACCCCCAGTCTCACTCTTAACAGTAGTTGTCTGGAACACGATCGTCTACAATTTGAATAAATTCAACCTCCTGATACAGTAATGTATGTATATTTGACTAAAATTTCTTCAAGAACGATGAATTTAACAAAAATCACGTTAAAAATATCCAGTTTCTACCTCAGACTGATGTTTTTTCATCTTGCCGTACTGAACGTTTTCATCAAAAAAACATTAAACATTGCGTTCTCGGAATGTGTAATGCCCGTTTAAATTACTAAAAAGTTAAAGATGATTACCTTAAATATATGAAAAGACCAGGGGGGAAACCTTGGGCAATTTCCTGTTTTAAGGTTACCATGCAGACGACATTGGGCCCGGCCGGCCTGAATAATAGAATTATATACCCTTATTTCCTTGGTCATACTAGTCGTATGTGTGACTATTCCGAGTTTTTTCATGTTATTGCGTGTAAATTGCTATCCATACAACTGAAACGTCTCCAATTTATCCTCAGTGCCCTTCCCCTGCAATCATCCTCTTCATAGAGGGTCTTTTTATTTCCACGAATCTCGGAATATTTCTACACTTCCGTAGGATTTATCGGTACATGGATCCATAGTTGCATTGGTAGCATAATTTTCTCGTCTACTGTACACTTTTTCGCCCATGTTGCTGCACGTGGCCGACGTGAATCACCTGGTTAGTTTATAGCTAGCAATATACTCGGATCCTGCAGCAGACATCCGTTGTAATAATTCCGTAAAGTTCTTCCCATCCACAGCTGCAATTGCCTACCATCCACCTCTTCTCCCCAATAACACAATGTTTTGTCATCCCCTTTGCATTCCACGCCTACTGTTAGGCAGGCACCAATCGGAACGGATTTTTTTGTCGCCGTCATCTAACGACTTTTAATTTACTGTACTGCCTCTCCTTGTCCAAAATTGGTTGTATTTCCGGTCCTTCCTCTCCCTCCCTGACCCTTGCTTATCCTTGCCTCGGTCCTTTCCAAATTAACTTCCATTTTATCAAGGTATTCTTATACTGTATCTACTCCTCTAAATAGATGCCGAATTAAGTTCTTTTTCCCTTACTGCTTACCTCCTTCTCCAAATTCATTTTTTTGAGAAAAAGGGCCCAATTGCACTGGTACAAATTCCATTGTAGATTTAGTTTTCCTATTATAAATATATAGAATGCGCCCTCGGGTGCCTATTTAAACCCTTTTATTCCAAATTTCAAACGTCCCGATCATTGTACTCACCACTCCTCTCCCCCTACCCATTCAAAACACGCTCAATTGCCTAACACTCCTGAAAGCCAGAAAAAATGGACAACCTTTGCCCCTCCAGAGTCATTTCCAAAAATCGCCACCCTCGCCCTCCAAAAAGCCATTTCCTTACTCCATTTCGGCCCTATTGACCGTGATGAATATCCACGCAGACAAACAACAGAGAAGGTGATCGAATTCGTGTGTCGCTTGTTCGTCGGGGATGAGGTGGACGAGGTAGCTGAGGGGCAGTATTGGGAAGTCGAGGAGGGAGCTGGGGAGACTTTCGAGGAGTAGGCAGCCCCGTAATCGGTCTACGAGAATCAGGCTGACGAGGAGGATGACGAGGAGGATGAGGGGGAGGGATACATGGAAATTGTTAGAATAGTAGGGCCGGGGCTGTACAGTATGGACCAAGTGGTCCCGAAGCTGGAACCAGATGGGGGCATCTTTAGTGGTTTCGATATCTCTCAAGAAAAAATAGAGAGTTTTGAACCGTTTGCGGATATTTTTGGGGACTGCTTGGGCAGCATGGATAGAATGAGAAATAAAAGGAACAGAGCGATTGTTCGTTTCTTTAGTATGTTTTGTTTAGATTATATTATCCACATAAAGTGTTTTTATGCATTTCCTGGTATCTTTTGTAGTTTTGTTCGGACTTAAAGGGTATCCAAAAGTCTATATTAGCTGAGTAAACTGCTTCCTCTTGGAAAGTTCAAGCAGTTTGGCACACAAATTCAAGTCAAGTCCGAGTAGTGGGAAGTTGAAAGTCAACCTCAGATCCAAGAACAATTTTTCTTACGCTGGTCGCAGAGCATCAGTCGTAGACGGTGCCCATACTATACTTGCTTGTAGACCTCTCAACTGTCGATTTTGTTAGTCCAACTATACAATGTAGAACTTTGTCGCTTGCAACAATTCCCTCTTGGGGTAATTGGTTCTGAGTATCTTCTCCCGACGATTTACCCCTATCACATATTGTGCCTCACAGAAATGCTCCAATCATGATAAATTCAAAAACTGTAGTATTCGTAAACCAGTGATTAAACCTAAGAGGTAAAAAATTGAAATAACTTTCTGAAAGTACCCGAAACAAATGAGCATACCCCACGCCATTTACATTTTTGCCTACTCATTAAATGGTTTCAGCTAGCGTAACTTGTATTTCTTTCTGTGTTTTTACACAACGTTTACTGAATATGGAGTAAGCTCATGCCATTTATTTTTTTATAGGTGTAGTATCAATTGTTAATATTGGCAAGTGTGAAAAAGCATGGCGCTGCGTTTCGGAATCAGCTCCAGTTCGGCGACATCAATGCTGTATTTTGAACTCCTGCCGGCAGAATTTTCAATGCAAACCCAATAGTTTACTTTACCCCAAGTTTACGGCATTTCGCTTTTCGTGTACGTGGCATTTGATCGCGGCTGCATCAAGATGTTGGAGTATCGCATGTGCAGTCTGCGAAGAAGTTACCTCAACCCATTGTCAACGCCGATTGCAACCATGTTGAACCACTGTTCACCACATATAATCGCCACTGTTTTATGCTGGTTATTCTGTATGAGACCATTTTGATATAGGTGGGAGTGGCGGTATACAAAATGTTTTATGATTCTGTTACTTTAAGCATTTCAATGGCATGTTATCATCAACACGGAGACGCCCATGTAACGGTCCAATATAAACGTCTAATGTAACTGTATATTCGGCTGACCAGGGGCCGATACGCAGTTCGTAAGGCAGTTCCCGAGACTGCAGAGCATGGTGGTGGCAAATTCATAGAAAGGTCTTCATAAGAGCGTTTCCCGTCGCTCAGGATCTAGTTTAAAAGCCGTCCTCCAGACGACCTTGGTTATCGACTTGAGCCAGGCTCAAAAGTTTCTAGATTTTATTGCATTAAGTATCGTCGGCTGGAACGAGTGGGATATACACTCGTTCCAGCCGACGAAGCTGGCCTTTTTATGTCTTCTGGAAGTTGCGTAAGACCACTGGAATAGTTAGAGAAGGTCTGTTGAGATCAGTAAAAAAGAGCCAAGAGGCGTGTACATACTGAATAGAATAGTACAAAAGGTAGAGAAGAGAATAAAAAGTGGAGGTTACGCCTGGCCCAAGGGGTAAAATAACGCAAAAGCATTTCATGGTACCACATCAAAGGTTCGGCAGCACCACGATTGACTCCAGCCCCCATTTCTACTCTGATGAATACCCATCTTTCGATATTGCCCTCTTCTTTTTGCGTTTGAGAACGTCGTTATGTGCAGAAAGACGTACAATGAGGAGTCTCTATAGATTCTTATCCATCTAGAGGGGGTGCTTTCGACTTCTACTACTAGTCGTTTACGCGGAAATATTTCCTTACCGAGAATGCCAAGAAGACCTAAATCGTTGAGAAGAAGCTTTTGTTGAGATCAAGAAGACAGCGAAAACCAGAGGAGGGAGGTCCTGAAGCTGTAGCCGAAGGATTGTGGGGTGGAGACATAGGAGGATCTCTGGTGCGAATGGATTACCTCTACAATAGTATCGGCTTTCAATAAAACGGCTTCAGTTTGCTTAGGAAGAAGATAGCGAGACCTTTATTTGGTTCCGTTAGTCATGTGTCGGGCACTGAAAGATTACAAGGGACCTAAAAAGGCAATTAAAGAATTTCAGTCAGGAAAAATGCATTGTTTTCTGAAAAAAAGGCTCATCATGGGCCTGTAGTTGCCAAAAGAAGGAATCATTACATACCTAATTTGCCCGCCGTCAAACCGCAGCATATTAACGACAAGTTGGAGCAGCTAGTCGGAGATTTTCCATGCTTGCATCTCTTCATGAACAAGCAGTTTGAGGAGAGAGGACCTGCTGCTAAGGTTGATGACGGCTTTAATTGCATTCTCTGCCAGCAAAGGGGACATAATGCTATTCAATGCCCTCGGAACCCTAGCAGGCACACTGTTTGCTCCCTTCGTGAAAATAGAAGCCACTTAGAGGCAACCTTCTGATCTCAGGAACAGCAGAATGGAGGCCGTCGTGAATCACGGGAACACGCTCGGATATGAGAAAAGAACTAAGGATGAATGGAAAAACTGACGAAGAGCCTGTTACCGTCGTCCAGGAGTCTCTTAAGGGCGATTTAGTGACCGCAGGCCAGAGAAACGCCGACGTCCAAGCTCTTCCTAAACAGCGCAGAGGCAGATCTATGGAGATCGAAGCGCTGATGATTAAAGACCCCGTCTTTTGCCTGTCAATGAGTTTGTCGGAGCCAAGAAGGAAGAAAATAAGACAAGGAAGACCAAGAAAGCATCCTGTGCCCTCCAGGACTTCTTCCAGAACTACAATATTTTCGCAGACCTGTATTCGTTCTCGTTGGTAGTGAACTTCGGGCAGTTTCTCCGTGGAGACGCTGACGAAACGAGGAAGCAGTTGAAGCTGCTGGCAATTGAGACTGCTCCGAGGACTCGGTCCTCTATGGAAAGTCACTACTAGGGCCTTAGTCGGTCAGCTCGTGGCCATGACGGCTTATAGGACGGAGACTTGCGCTCTATTGGACAAGGGCGCAGTACCAAACCTTATGTTTTGGTATTTCTCCGAGAAGCTGTAATTCTCTCTGATGGCGACGTACCATCAGGTCATAGTCGCCGATGGAACTGTTGCCCAAATTATTGGGTGTCTGCAGCAGAATTCAATCACTTTTGGAACCACTGTGGTGCCCTTGGGCTTCTTGGTGGTACAGAATGCGCCGATTGACGCGATTATCGGCTGCACCATCTTGGAAAGCATGCAGGCAAATATAGATTATGGTCGCCCGCAGATCGACTAGATCTTGGAGAAGAAAAAAGTTCTCCTGGCCCTTGTCAGCGAGCTGCCGGTTGTATACGTACCCCGGACCGAAAGTGAGGACTGTTACTCCCCAGATGTATCGAGGAGCGAGCAATGTGGGCCTTCGTTTCCCTCATAGTTAGGTAGCGCCATCGGTGGGTCGGATACTTAGTACGAATTGATGTTGGAGATCCTGAAAAAAGTGCTGTCCTTCCAAGCTTTATGGAAATTTATGGAGGCTGAAAACTCAACTAGGGAATACATAGAGGCAAATTGGGCCGTTCCAATGCGAATTGGGCATATGGAAGAATAGGACCAAAAAGAGCTACGTAAAGCACTTGGGGATACTGAAGAAATAACAGAGGACATTCACTATCGCTAGCAGCCCAATGTTCCGGTGTTCCATTCCTTTGAGTTGACTGACTACACTCCGATACAGTGAAAAGCCCTCCATATAACTCCCAAGCACCATGCCGTGGTGAAAAGAGAGGTTGAAGAACTTCTGAAGGCAGGTATACTCACACCGAAGAGGTCTGCGTAGTCTTTCTCGGTCTTTGTAGCGCCAAAGAAGGATAGAAGGTCCTGTTTCTGCGTTGACTACCTCTAACTCAACAAGATGATGAATCCGGATCTCTGATCTCTTCCAATTATAGAAGAGCATTTTGATGAACTGAAGGGCGCAGAGTAATTTACTACGCTATAAATATTCACTTAGTACTGGCAGGTGTGCATATCTGACGCTTTGGAGGAGAAAATGACTTTATTTTTGGGGTATGGTACTTCCGAGTTCGAGATTATGCCATTTGGGTTAATGAATGCACCGGCTACGTTCCAGCACATGATGGACGACATTCTCCGCAGATTTCTTTTCACTATAATATATGTGTACGACGTCTATTTAATTCTCGTAGGCGCTGGGAGAACACCTGGAACAATTCAGACAAGTGCTCGAACGGTTTCAAGGTGCAACTCTGAAGCTAAAGTTGAATAAATGTAGCTTCACGCAGTCCAAAGTCAAGATATTTGGTCATTTGGTCAACGGGACCGACATTAAGATCAGTTTTGACAACCTCAAGGAAGTTTTAGAAGCTTCTACGGTGCCGAATGTGACAGGCTTGAGAATTTTTCTCGGATTATCAGGTTCATATTGGCGCCCTATAAGTAATCTCGCAGATAAATCGACTTTGTTGCACGCCACCACCTTCGTTAATAGTGCATTCGAGTGGACCCCGGAGATGCAGGAGGATTTCTAGTAACTGAAGCAGAAGTTGACGACTCTTCCCATACTCGCGTTCCAGCACTTCGGATCCCCTTTCGTGGTTGAAGAAGGTGCACCCGGTACGGTTCGTTTCTCTATCACTGGTATGGCAATAGGCCAGCCACACTGCGAGAAAACGGGAAGCACTCGCCGTTGTGTTATCTCTTAAGAAGTTCCGCTTGTGGATTTTGTCTGAAGAGCAGTTTGTGTTAGGTAAGGACTATCAAACCCTGCAGATAGCATTCAGGATATAGAATATTCATAGAAGAGTGGCCAGGTGAATGGACTTTGAAATTAAGTGCAGTCCTGGGTCCACAAATTAGGCGGCTGATTGCACCTCACGTCGGCCAACAAGGAAGGAAGGAAGTAGTGAGATGAAATTTTGACGGAGTGATTCGTTTCCACCGTTTCAATGGGAAGACCCTCAACTATGATTTGGAGCCACAAGTTTTGGACATTGAAAGGTTTTTTGTAGACGCAATGTAAATATACAGATCAAAAGAGGATACTCGCTAATAGGTGAAGCAGGAAGAAGTTCATGGTGTGGAGGGACACCTTGTTCCGTCCGGAGAAAGTTGACCTCTGAGTACAGTAGTGCCGCTTACTGGCCAGCATGCGGAAATTATGGCTATTTTATGATTATCTAGGACATTAGGGCGTAAAATCGACAACAAAATTCGTAATGAATCGTTTCTGGTTGCCTGAATCCTATCAGGACATGACGGATTTTGTTAGTTCATGCAACGAATGTCAACACGCGGCAAATCTTCCGACGTACCAAAAGAGCCGAGACTCCGAGCGCTAATAATTGGATTATTCAAGAACTTTCCTTTACTTTGACTAAGTATTAACGCTTTACAAGATCCATAACAGGTTCAGACTAATCGCAGTGGAAAATCTGCCGAGATGGCCGATTGTAAGTGCAACAGAGAATTCGACATCAAGTACCGTTTTACGTTTCAACCAGCAGAAGATAATTATTCTGCTTGGACCGCAAGGAAATATTTTTTTGAGACAATGCTAATTCCTCCATGGCCGCTTTGGTGCGGGATTTCATCTGTAGTAATGGCTTAAACTGGAAGTTAGTACTCACTTACTCTTTTATGGAAAACAGAAAGGCGAAGAAGATGGTTTGAAAGATCAGACATATTATTAAGAAATAAATAGTGTAAAATAGAGGCTGAGCGGAGGTATTTACACAAGTTTTTTATGGCTACCGACGTCGTGATCGTAGCTCCACCCCTGCTCCTTTCTTTATGATGTACAGAATCAACCCGGGGATTTTACTGAGTGACTCAGTGGCATTTCACAGCGATTAAGGCCCCATCAAAGGCTAATCGAGTTATTTGGCGAGTCGAACGTGCGAACTGCTGTGGTCTCTAACTCAGTGGAACGAAGTAAGAGTACTAAAAATGAGAAGAAGTTCGTCGTAGGAGATTAAAGTAAAACATAGTACGGCATTCAGTAAGACCTGTAAACGGGCCGCGTTTAAATTGTACATCTATGCAGTGCCTTGTTAATAAATTTGATCACCGGCGGTCCAAGTTATTTTCGTGTACGGGTCTCGTCACACACAAGTGAATTCACTCTCTAAGGTTAGCTCGTTATAGGAATTTTCCTACTCACTTACTCAAGTAGCCTCTGACTGCGAACCAAAGGAAGGAGGAGACTAGAGAAGATAATACAAAGGAAAATTATAAAAACGCCAATTCAGCAGCAAGGGCTAAGAAGCATTACAGAGAATATTTCAGAGCTAGACGGGTAAAGCTGACGAATATGTTAGAGCGTGGGAGTCAAGGAGCTGGGCTGCTGCCGCCTTTGCTTTTCTTCATAGCTCGCTCGCGATTCCTGAAAAAAGTGAAATAGGGCCAGGATTAAGTTTACGAGGTTTCCCGCCCTTCCCAAGGACAACTCAGCGTAGTTACACGATGAAAATTAACCCTTGCTTCTATCTGACGCATTCTTTCATCGCCTTGGGGGAGAGGTATAACGCAAGGGAATTGCTGGGATCCCAAATTCGCCAGACATTGATTTTCATCGTCACTCCATGGGATATCCCATTTTACCCCTAGAAGGTCACGACTTACACTTTTTAAGTGTAGTTCCTGTCGAAGGATAAAAAAGAGGCGAGGCAAGATTTTGTGCGTCCCTAAGACGTCAGGGAAAAAAGAGCCGAAGCAAGATTTCGTGTGTCCCTAAGACGTCGGAAATGACCTACTCTTTGTAAGTCGGCCTTGGCTTCTTGGACATTTTTCCGGAAGGTTTCAAGCCACTTTCGAGCGGTTGAAGGTGCCGCGAGTTGCCAAAGGTCTTTTTCAATCGCATAGATAAGGAAGAAGTCCGAGTTTTCCCGGAAGATCAATTCGGTGCGCGGATCTTAGAGGAGGTATGAATCAGAGATTTGCGGTTCCCTGGAGCACGTGTACGAGAGAATGAGACGGCTTTCCTGGTGACCTTGACACCAACTATGGATGCAACGAACGGCAAAAAGGCGGCCCCAGTCCCAATCGAGAATACACCATTGGAAGAAATGTAGTTATCATTGCCCACGCCATTCCTAGGGAAGGCTAGAGTGTAGAGAAATACCAAATAATCCTTGCCAGTCTTGGCATCTTCCACCTTTTAAGTACCTTCCTCTTCATCCGAGTGCAGGGCCGAATCGCCCAATTTTGTTCACGCATCTCTTTGTAGGCTCGGCGGTCATGCAAAGACTCCGTCAAGCCGAGTCGGGAGTCATCTTCATTGGTGGGATCCATTCCGCATGTATGCGTGACGTAAGCGTTTAGTTAGGCGCCGAATATTTCTACGAATTCGTCTGCCTTGACTCGATACACCGCACCTCCCCCTAGAAAAGTAGAGATAGTAAAGGTAATTTGTACATAATATCCGGATAACATGACTTCGGTGATATCTTCAGTTCCCAAAAATCGCGACGAAAGGTTGTTGCCACTATATTGTGGGTTTTTCTTTGTACTCCTCGGGTTCTGCGCAGCCATCGTCGCTAGATTTTTTCGTTTTGCTTGTCCGCTGGTAATGAGCTGCGCCAACTGTTTATTGTGCACAATTAACGACGCCAAGGACGGGAAAGAAATTGAAAAGGGCGAATGAGAGGGAAAAATAGTCATTATTAGGACCTGTGGATTCTTTAATGCCAGGAAGGAGGAAGACATGCGGAAGAGAAATAAGAAACAGTGGAGACTACAGTGCTCGGCGGCGAAGCCTCGCAACCCACGCCACGATTCAATGAACCAGTACACCACGCGCACCATCCCAAGACTAGGCACTTTGCTGCTGTGCCTGATGATATCTTCGTATTCCGGTGTTTTAGGACCACACTTCAGTGGTTCGCTGGTGTCAAAGGTAGAATGGCTCAGCTCGCAGAAATCGCAGTGCGGACACGGGGGACTGTTGGCTGGAGAGCGGCGTGAGGAGAATGGCGCACCAGAGAACCGAGGTCGGAGCGTTCTGGTGAGGACAGAGCGTTCTGGCTCTGTTCGGAGCGTGGTGGAGTGAGGCTGATGCTCTAACTCGGAGCTTTGTGGCCGTGTCGAAGCGTTGTGGAGTGAAGTATGTGCTTCGGGATGTTTTAAGCCGGTACTCGAGGCTGTAGTGCTCGAGGCCGGGGCATTATTCCAAGGGCGGTGATCGGAGCAGAGCGCTGTAGTGTGAGGCCGAACAGTCTTTAAAAGTAAAAAAAAACTAGTTGTGCAGCTGTATGGCAGAGAGTGGAATACAGTGAGGCGGGGCTCAAAAAAAGCTGTGCAGCTCTATGTCTGGTTTTGGAATGGGTATGTTGTCTGAGCGGGATCCCGTCGAGGGGCTCGGGAATGCTCAAAAATATATGCTGCTGGTATCTTGGCGGCATAAAAAAGGAAATTTAGGCGATATTTAAAGATTTAGAAGAGAATAAAAGGGAGCTGTTACGCTCGGCCGAAGAAGAAAATTAAACGTACAAGAATCTCATAGACTCTACAATGTTTGACGCTTTCCATTATTTAATTGACTCTTAGACCGAAAAGCGATATTTTTGGAACATTCTTCAATAAGTTTTCGTGATCGGTTAGACAGCGCACCAAGTTTATCACAAGGTAGGGGAACAAGATGACACTGGAAATTTGTGGACGGACCCGTGTCGCTGTGCTGGAGGAGCGCGTCACGCAGCATCTGTGCTGTGACCGAAGTTTGGCACAATCTACTATTGCTGGAGCATCAGCGAGCTTTTTCACTGCATAGCGTATCAAGTCATGGACGATCTGTGAGCGGACAGTAAAGCTTTTTGAAGGCCAATCTTGTACAGCGCTGGGGACTGTACAGCTGTGGCCCGCGCAGGGGCAAGCGGGATCAGGGTTAAGGGACTATGAATTACTTTACTATACTTGGTCTACTGTACCTTAGTGAGAAATAGACTGTAGTATCCGCCGGAAATTGGGTAGCAGTCCAAAAAAGGTTGCCGCTGAGGTGTTGCTGTAGATTTCACTGGTCAATAGGAGTGAGAAAGCTGAGGGTCACAAATTCCGAGTTAAAAAGGTCGATGATTTTGTGTACAGAGACACAACACAGAACGAGACCCTAGTATTTTGCATTATAGCATCGCTCTATTTTACTGAATTCCTTCATACACAACAACATCAAGTATATCATTCTTTATTTCATCGTTTTCTCATTGATTTTCTCAAAATGTCTACTGAGGGTGATCCTCTTGGAAAAATTCTAAAATTGATTGGAGCAAAGAACTTCATCTCTTAGAGGAGAAGTGTGAATGCATATATACAGCGAGAAGATTTAGAATTAGTTGGATTACAGCTGAATCCAGAGCATGTGACGGGAACTCAACTATCTCGTTGAAAAATGGCATTTATTCGTGCTAAAACTGCTATACTCCTGACTCTTTCCGACAGCCTTACGGCTCAAACAAGCACAATTGCTGATGAAGATGAAAATTGCCCATAGTATCTTTGGGATTCACTGACTCGTCTGTATACTTCATCGGATAAGCAAATTATCATCAACCTTCTACAAAAATTGGACATTTTCAGTTCAAGGAAGGTTCAAACTTGGACGAGCATTTAAACAAGCTCCACGATTTTTTAAGTAAACTCGCTTCGCTCGATATGCTGTTTCTAATGATGAGAAACTTTGAAGCTAATTCGTACGCTTCCGGAGCTCTTTGCTCCGATCGCCATGGTTTCGAGAAAACATTCATATGATGAATTTCTAACAACATTTTTGACTGAGATATCTAGATGTAAAGCAAAGGTGTCAGATGAGAAAAATATTGTTCAGATACCAAAAGCGTTGAGTGCTAGAGTAAGGAACAAAAGCCGCAGTGACATAAAAGTAGGCCGAATGTACAAGAGTAATGCTGAGAATAATATGGATCTCTGCAGGGTGAGCGAGCGTCACGGGCACTGTTCGACGGATTTCTTCTATCGTGCGGACAAGTTGCACTACACACTTTGAAGTCACGGGCAAGGTCTTACTCGATTATTATGACGAGTTTCGTTTCCTAGAATTCGTGGACGTGTGCGAACGTACCATAGGTATAGCTACGAAAATATATCAAATGATGGTACGAATCAATTACAAAAAGAGATTTGGAGTGGTGGGAACAACTTTTATGGAAACTGTAGCCGTGTTATTTCTATAATCATGGTTATTTCTACACTCCGAGTTCTCGCTCAACATCAGTAGCTACTGCGCTATCAAGGTCAACAGTATTTTTTAAAAATGTACTTATCACTTTACTTTATATGTGCAGCACAGTGAAGTCGCTACAAAATTAATTTTGAAAAGGGAGAGTAAATTCTGCATGTTGCGGGGCACGACAAACTACAGACGCCGTACATGTGGACCAAATAGCGTAGCTGAGTTTCTGGTACAGACGAGTGTTCTCTGCCCTCGTAGAACAGCCGCTGCGAGACGCGACAGCTGCCGCGTACTTCTCTATGAACTTCGATGTTCTCTCAGAAGGTGATCCTAGCGAGTCAAAAGCCAGCGTCACAAAATCCCATCCTAACCCTGATCGTCCGGGCAGGACCTCACCATTAATGGCAGCCAATTTCGTGGCTAGGTCACTCTTCTTCCGCTTCTCTGCTGCGTTGGCAACTGCTTGCGCTTCCTGTGCTCCCATTTACATATAGTAGTACTGTAATGGCGAGGATAAGGTGATGTCGTAGGCCACCGGGAGAGGGGACGGGAAGCTCGATGCGTTGGACCGCGGGTGCACCAGAATATCAGCGGGTCGCGCATTCAGTCCAGGGAGTAGGTATTTGACCTCTAATTGGACGCCAACTCCTGCTATCTTGAACAACCCTCGCCCAAGTACTCTTAGAACTGCTGTGTGCCGGTTGTTCCACCCGATTACTTTGTTGAAAATTTCCGCTGCATGTTCTCCTAAGGGATCCATGTGCCTGTAGCACTCAGCACACCGCAGCGGAGCAAAGTCGTCAAACATGCGAACTCCCAGGTGATGGCGCAGCATCGCTGTCCACATCTCGTTGGACGTTCGGCTGACTACGGAGGGTGTGAAGTGACGAAGGCTCCTGCTTACGTTTTCAGATATGCTTGACGTCGAATTCTTCGCCGAATATCTGCTTCTGAGTGCGATTGGGGTTTTGGCAACCTCTTCTATTCGTAGTCCTTCAAGAACAATCAATAGTATTATCAAGGGAGAAATAATATTGAAGAGAATCTTCCATACGGTTTCTTGGTCCATATTAAATTCAATACGTCGATTGCAAGGTTGTTATATATAAATCATTGGACCACTGATTGACTCTGGCGCCTCTCACAATTCATTTCATTCCAAAAGTTATTTCATCAGTTGTGAGCGCATTGGACCAAAAAGCGTCCAAGCAGTATCCGAGTTATTGTTTCTAGTCGGAAACGGTAGATTCTTTATTCCGCTAGCAGGCGGATTCCACATGGATTCATTCCATGCACCCCGCTTCCAAACGAACATTCTTTCTGTAGGTGTCCTCTCTCGACGCCTAAACTTTTTTTTTATCATTGACTGTCCCGCCAAGTATGCAGTAATTTCCTTTATTCCCCGACGTGTTTTCCCCCTACTTCAAAAGAAATTGAGATGGAAAGCGATGTACTATACCGCGTTCAAGTACTCAAGGTCAGAGTAATCAATAATCAGATGCCCAAAATTGGTCAAGCTTTCCAGTGAAAGAATGAAATTGAAGTCGATTGCAGCCATTGCTTTGGAACTTGTCGTAAAAATAAAGATAGATAACTGGCTTTGGAGTGGAATTATCGTATAGGAAATCCAGACCCTCGGAGATATTTGAAGTTTTTTAAAATTTTTCGAGATACTCCTCAAAGAAGAAATTGAGGAATATCTTCAGGAATAAATAATCTGTGTCCCATGCGCCATCGTAAAAGCAAGTTGAGATAAAAGAGCACTGATCTCACTGATCATCCGTTGCCTGCTCGAGCTTGTCCACATAGACGTAAGCGGAAAAATTGCACAACAGTCTCTTGAAAATAGTCACTGTGCAATTGTATTTGTCGACATCCGCACCGCAAAGACTGATATCTATTTCATGAAAATGAAGTCAGATCTATTCCCCGCTCTCAAATACTACAAGGAAAGAGTTGTTACCATTCGCCTCGATGGAGCAGGGAATAATCTTTCCGCAGCTGTTAAACAATTTGCACTTATGAATTGAAAAATTTAGAGAAAAGTCCGTCACATGCTCCCTAAAGCAATGACGTCGCAGAAAATCATCATGAAAGAATTGGTTGTTTGTGCGCGCACACTGTTCTTCGCATCAAAGCTTGACATTTCGTTTGCCGTAAATGCGCTTGCGCGAATAGTTCACAGTCCGAAAGCGCATCCTTCTTCACTGAAGAAGCGACTGCTCCATTATGTATCAGGCACACATCGATTAGGCATAAGGATTTCGCGAAGCAGAAACCGTGTGGAATAAATTAATAAGTCCTTGGAAATTCAAGCAATGGTGGAGTCAGATTGGGCAGGAGATAAAATAGTCCATGAAATCAACTACAAGCTTTGTAGTTATGTTCAACGATGCATCTGTAGCCTAGAAAAGTCAGAGTCAGTTGATCATTGACTTTTCATCAGCCGAAGTTGAATATGTTGACCTTTCATCATGCGTAAAGGAGTCGCTATGGATATGCCGTCTAATCTGGGAAATGTTCAATTGCAAGTCGTATAAATTAATTATGAGTGTTCCGCAGAAAACTGTTCTCAAAAACAACAAAGCTGCCACATTGATTGCTGAAAAGGACCAGGTTTCCGCAAAAATCAAACATATAATGGTGAATTGCCACAATGTTCGAGACCACATTAAGAATGGGGCGGTCAACATTACATTCATTGCGACCATCGAAAAATTTGTTGATATATTGACAAATTCAGGTGAAAGGATCACCTTGCAGAAACATCGCTCTCTCTCTTTCTGCTTCAGTGATTAATTTAGAATCCGTCGTCGCGTAATTGTATACAATTCTGGTTTACTCAGAAGTTTGAAGGTGCAAAAGGTTGACATAATACTTTTTCTGGCTAAAAAAATGCCATTTTCAGGTGACATCAACCCCCTGTAACGGTTAATTACACTTTCGCGGAAAACCCCTCTTCCTCAACAGTCCTCCGAGAGAGATTGCTTCATGGGTCGTCAATTCGCATATGCGGTCAGTGCTGAAGGAGGAAGGAACTACTACATTTACACTTTGAGGGAAGAAAACATGCAAATTTTATTGCGAAAACTGACTAACTCTATACGAAGAAAACTTTTTCGGATTGGCTTGGCGACTGCTTGAAATTAGTGCTACCTGAGCCTAGTCGAATACATTTTGTGCCACGATTTCGAGAACCTCCAGTTCGAGTCCAACCAAATCGCATTGAACAGTTAAGTATAGGACCGCAGCAAAGCTAGCGCCGAGGAGGGGTATTGAAGGCCAATCTTTTACGGCGCTAGTAATTTTACAGTTGTGACTGGACTATACACTTGTGGCCCGCGCAAGGCAAGCCGGGTCCGGCTGAAGCGACCATGAAATACTTTAATGTACTTGGCCTACTGTATATCAATGAGGAAGAGACTATAGTATCCGCCGGACATTGGGTCTCAGGTCTAAAGGGTTACCGCTGAAGTGTTGCTGTAGAGTTCACAAGTCGGTAGGAATGAGGCCGCTGAGGTTCCATAATACCGCGGTAAGAAGTTCGATGAGGGTGTGTAAAGAGACATAACGCAGACCGAGAACCCATTCTTTTGCAAAGATCCTAGTTTTCTTCCTGATTTTCCTGTACCGTACAGCACAATAATGTATGGTACAGTCGGTACTGTGTTCATGTGCTCCATTGCTTGGCTTACTTCACTATATGCAACAATTTAGTAATGTACAATAAACCGTCTAGATCAGTGTATGAGTGTCATATCCTTGACTCTAGTCACCCAAAAGGTTGACCATCGGCAGCACAGTTAATATACCATAAATATTTTACAACATACTTGGCACCTGCCCTGATGACAAAATACAGTGCAATGAAATTTATATTGAACTGTACTGCGCAGTACGATACTGTTCTGATCTATAAATTATGACATTATGCAGCATTGTAGAGAACAAAACGGGTGTCCGAAGACGAAGAAGGAACCTAAACACGAAAAAAAGTTCAAAGAAAAATGGGAAGGTAGACTTTCTAGCTCGAGACCAAAACATACTTCTGTTTCGAGTCACAAGTGATACAGCGCAAGAGCTATTATTTTCACCACTTTCTCTGCAGATGATGAGTTATAAAGTTAAGACCGAATCTAGGATGTCGAAGGAAAATTAGTAGTAGTGTAGAGCGTTGTCGACAATCGAGACTAGTACGCAACTTTAAAACGGCAACCTGAGCTTCTTGTAAGAACGTCTTGAAATCACGTATATCCTCGCTGACAGCAGCTATTTTCCGTAAAAGATCTCCAGACTAAACTGTCACTGCTTAATTCGAACAAGTTAGCGTAACTAAAAGAGACTCTGCAGGAAATTTTCTGTCAAGAAAAATCTAGAGCAAGGCATGGTAGAACAAATATCGAAACCTCAACTTCCCGAACGAAAAGAAGACTTCACATATTAGGCCTAGGGGTGTCTCCGGTCACGAAAACGAAGAAACTCAGAAAATTTGTAGACCGCGGCTTCCAATCAGTGGTGTGTTATGCTACATCAAAAAAATACAATCTACTGCGCGACCTCTTGACAGATATATCTGAAATGAACCTCAGAAAATCGCTGAGAGGTGATGCTGAGAATGCAACGAGAGAACTGGAGAAGACCTTGAGGCCTGGGAAGACAAGTAAGGGAAAGGTTTCTACCCTTATCTCGGCTGCTGCTACATTCAGAAATCAAAAATTAATCCCGTTTAAGGTACTCGTGGAGATTTTACAGTAATTGTTCGTCTCTGGTGTAGTGCATTGGCTTCATCTACCTGAAGTTGCGATGAATAATGTTTTTTTCGTTGCCTCATTTTTTTACTAACCTATTTCAGTTTATCTGAGATCCTTTTGCCAAGCCTCAACTTGTACTGACCCACTTTAATGAAGCGTGTCACTGTACGACAGGCTGGTCAATCCCATTTTTTCCCCACTTTTTAGCTACCCTTTATTTTAGTGCCATTAGAGCAGATTTTTCGTTAGTAATATCGAGCAACTTTACTGCCCAGTCTACCTAATCTACTTCCACTACAGCAAAGGTATCTTCGTCGGCTCTGAGTTCAAACCCTCCAATCTTATACTTTACTTTCAATTCTTGGGCCCGTCCCTGTTCCTCTAACCCCTTTTGTCACCCCTCCAACGCCCGGTGTCCCACTTTGCCACTCAAGTTTGTCAGCGAGGTTCGACCCCGGAACCTGAAGATCCCTTTTAACAGTCGCGGCTTTCCTTACGTTTGCGCTACCCACTCTACTAACGCAGCTATAAATCCACTTTTATTTGTTTTTCCTCCTTTTCTTCTCCTTTTTCCTCCTCTTTTAGATCCGAACGCCTAACGTTCTCCCCGACTATTTGTGTATTTTGCGCGCCGCGTCCACCTTCTGGCACTACATATGGAGCAATCTCGAATCTCATATCAGAAGAGCTGGTTGAGAAACTGTGCTTCAACATACTCCAAGTCACTAGGATGATAGCCGTCACAGATGAGACCTTGTCTCACTGGCCGGGCGTTATCCTCAACTTGTGATTATTCTTCGCCGCATCAATGTTTCCTCGTAATTCAAGACCTTTTTGATATAATTATAAGGTGTTCGATTGTGGAGTGATTTGAAACTTTTTATGACCTGGGTAGTAAAATATTCTCAGTCCAAATTGACGGAAATGAAGTGATACTTACTGTAGTACCAACCCATTTCATCCCACGGAATGATCATACACAATTTCCACTAATTCGAGGCCAGCACAGATTAATCTCCCATTTTGTAATGAAAAGAAAACTGCAATAGCAAATTGTAGATATACTTTGAGAAAAGATCATCTTTAGCAAACAGAAACAAGATCCCACATTGATACAGAGATGAAGAATAAATTGTGTCTCTCCATACTCCTTTGTTATTGAGCCAATCCATTCCTATGAACGTTTCTACACAGTTTTATTATCTTAAAATTGTATACCAGAATATTTTTGGATCTAAGCGTTTTTTATTTTCAAATATATATCTCTAAAGAGTACAATACAAAAAAAATTCCCCATTTTGAAATATATCGCGACGTTTATCCAACTTCTGGATATACGGGAGAGCTTTTCTAGATTATCTTCAAGGGGTCGGCCGTGGTTCGATAGTGCCACCTCCTGGATAGTGTAGAACTCATCCTGGAGCCAACTAACAGGCACGCTGCAGTAGCCGTCGTGCCCAATGCGACCCACTTTGCGACTGGCTTTAAGGCTTTCTTTTACGAAGAGTAGTCAGTTTCCCATTACTGTATACGAAAGCCCTTCTTAATCGATTATGGTTGTCAACAGTACTTTGACATAGATTGAAAATATCTTCTGAGAGTTAAATATCCAACCCATCCCCTTCGAAGCATGGATATAGGAACTAAACAAAGCCATACATTCCGGCTGTCAGCCATTATTACTGCGAAGTATAGGGAAAACGAAGCTAAATTACCAAAGTATCACATTTTTATATAGCTATGGGGCATTTTGGTGCTTTCCAGGGAACAAAAGGAGGTCCAGTGGCTCTTGAAGAAGCAAAAACTGCTCTAAAGCAAGCGGAACTCCATTTTTTTCTTTTTTTACGTAACTGTTCTCTACTTTTCTCCTATCTATGCGCATATTTCTGCACTATTGAAAGAAATTTCCAATGAATTGCAATCACTAAGACTTGCAGAGCTCAACTCTGGTCAGCTTCATGCGTTCCTCCAACTGATACGTCGGGTGACGAAAGCACCAGTTCTATCACTATCTTAACCGGTATTCCTCTATTATGTGGATACAGATGCCTCTAAATTGTATACATACAGCTGTACAGCTTTACATTTAATCGCTCCATATTAACTTCTATTTTGTTCAAGAGCTGCCTGTACATAAAAATGAGTAACCCTATTAATTTACATATTTTTATTTCTCAAACCTAAAAACCGTAACGTTCAAACCTTTTCTTTCATTGGACCCAACTACACTTTGGCGGATGGATTAGGTTTGTTCTAATACCTTTCAATTGGGTATTATTGCAAAATATAACGCCATGTTTATATGATGGCAATTTCTCCTTCTCTATGCATTATTTTTACCATTTGCTGGAATTGCTACACCCTCACTTTAAAGTCCCGAAGTCGAATGCGAATGTTTCATGGATATATTAATATACCGTAGATATAGACAGATCATGCGCTAAGTACATGTCTAGATATGAGCCACCAGTGAGCCAGTGCCGAGGAGAGTCTGATCAATAGGATGCTCCGACGAAAAGATCGTCGTTCTTCAAGCACGAGCTTCCCTGTCAGTTTCATAAACTTTTCGTACGGTATTCGATACAGCCGGACGAAAAAGTAATTTCGTGTACCAACGAGGGTGGTGGAAAAATAAAATATTTATTTAATAAAAAATAATAGTTACTTTTGGAATTTACTTATTCCTTCTTCCTTCTTCGCAAAGTAGAAGGATGCAGACACTAGAAATCGCAGCGATGCGGGCTTATTCGCGCTGCTTTTTCCGATACAGAGCATCAAATACCATTTCCGCATATCGGATTCTGATCTCTTTGTCCCTGATTGGAGTGGTGTAAGGAATTTTAAGGAATGCCGTTTCCTTCTCCTATGGTTGTTTACGTCACAACGGCTACCCATTATATTGGACAGTAATCGCGGAAGGCCCACATCTTACCTTACTTAGGCTATTTAGTGTTGCAAAGATTCATGTAGGAACTGGAAAGTGTTGTATATTTCACTCTCATACATTTCAAAATATAGTGTTGGAAAGACCCTCAATTTACTTCAGCTGATTAAAAATAACATATTTTTTCTTGAGAATCCGATTTTTACGAAACAAATAGTTTAATAGCAAACAATGTATATACAAAATATATAAGTGAGGCCCCTACACTAAATTGATTTCCTCCTATTCTTTTTTGGTATATTTTGAACGAATCAATCCCAAAATATTCATTTTGACTCGAAAAAGGGCCTCCTTTACCTTCCCTTTTCTTCTACATCCTCATTTGTTTTATTACTCCAAAAACATTTTCATGATTCGCATTCAGAGACGACTTCTATAAACCTTTCCCAATTTTCTCGCTCTTTTTTGGAACCACTTTCAGCCATTTGTTCCCATCATCTTTTTTTCAGTCTGCAAAGAATTCTCTTTTCCTTTTATTTCCTATCCTTCCTCCAGTATTCTTCCAAAACTCACTTTTCTTATCTCCTTCATCACCTTTTGATTTATCTTTCTGTCACTCATAGCTCTGTCACCGATTTCGTTCCCAAAAACTTTATATTCTCCCTAAATTAGTTTCAATTCACTTCTTCACTTTGCACCATAACTCTACCCAAGAAAACATACAGAAAATCGTTTGAAGAAAATTTTTGATAATATGTGCTGAAGATTCTAGCAGCCAACGAAGATGTAGAAGTGAACATCTTTTCCAGAAATATAATTCTATTTTGTTGGAAACACGGTATTGGTAAATTCTTGGTTATCCATTTCACCTTCCTGACTCTATTACTATCAAAATCACTCTAAATAGTCCTTCATTGTCAAATTGCAATGTATATATGCATTAAAAACTTATATGAGTCGCAAAAGGAGAAATACTTGCTTGAATGTATGTTGAAGTGTATATTACTGAACTTTAATAAATAAAGTAATAGATAAATTCTTTGAAACAAGTCTCAACCCTCACAGTCCTAAATTCTGAATTAAAATATAATTATTTTATGAGAAAGTTAGAATTCATGTAACATGAACCAAATTATGCCCAAACAAATTCGGAACGAAATATGATTTCGAACGATTGTAGGTTTCCAGTTGAAAAAACACAAATTCGTCCCGAGGTTCCACTCTCTGTACTTTATTGGGCTTCAGTAAATGTTTCTGGACTATTCAAATCAAGACAAGCACATTAATCAAATGGCTCTTCAGAATAAATCTCTTCTGTACAAGTTGAAGAGATGGAGAAAAGCCTTTTAATTCTTATCTTGCACGGAAAACTGTCAAATTCCCCTTTAACTTTTTTTAATAAGTACACCTTAAACATTTAAATCTCCTTTATTATGGAATTTTCGACTCTATCATCTACAAAATTCAGAACTAACTCTTCAATAAAAATAAATATAAAAATCAAGTAACAGGCTTTTAAATGGAAGTTTCGACTCTGCTCGGTTTTGAAATTTCCATCTATTTTTGGGTCTTCAATAATATTATTTTAGTTATAACATTGGATTTTGTTGTGTAAATAAACATAACGGTGCACTGCTTGAATAATTGAAAATAAATAAAAGGAATAAAATAGATTTAGTCATTTCTTATGAAATAATTTATTGAAAACTAATTATTTTTCTGGCATCTATATTACGAAAGATTTTAATATTATCGAAAATTTGTTGCCTCGTTATCAAAAATTAATTAAAATGCATAACTGTGCAGCAGAAGATTACTAATAATACACCCTTGCTATTATCGGTCAGCTCTCCTTCAATTGGTTCTGGTTCCAAAAAAATAATTCGGTTATTGCATGTTGCTTACCGGGAATAGAGTTTTTTGGGGGATAATTTTGATCACAGAGACGAGTCAAGATCTTTGCAGACTACTACGTTTTTCAAATCCTAAATATATACAGCTCTAGGCGTATATAAATTCTGTATTGCTGAAAATTTAGCAATTTTTTGGCTGCAAATTCTACATTGAAGTTATGCTCCTGTGTTCAAAAGCGACTGATTCTCATCTTCATGAAACTATATTTGATTTTAAGATAAAACTGAATTTTTTAAATAGGTAAAATCATCCAGGAAAGATTCCTAGCATTCCATTTCTTCATATTACTGAATAAATAACGGATGATAGGAAAATAACTTTACGATTCGATTCATAAGCAGGGGAAATATTGGTAATGAATTTTATATTTGTAGTATTAATGCTTCTGAAAAATCAAAGTAGAACATTCTATTTGAATGCTACCAAAAAATCGTCCGTTTCAGCCAGATTAGACCCCTTCGGATCAGCGCTCTCATCATTTTAGTTTCCCTTTGATTTATATTTTCTTTGTTCCTCATATATTTAGCTTTTTAAAATTTTTCTGAAAGAAAAACTTATGCTCTAAATTTTCCATTTCCTTTTATTACAAGGGACATGTCGTCGGAAAATAGGTGACATCGAACATATTAGTGCGTGATATTCATTTTTAATTTATTTTATTGACTTCGTTTAGTTTCTATATGGAGTTTTAATTGTGGGTACATTGCGTTGTAGAGGAGTAACTCCACCTCGGTAGTCACTTTTTTTGAAATAATCCAAAAACTACCTGTAGCTTTATGCAATACTTACTTCTCCATATTCATACATAGTCTGCTTCTCTATAAAAATCTTCATGGCAGCGTCATCTGCATTAGCGTCCTGATGAAACCTGTCACACGGATAGCCAACGGGGGACTTTTGCATTTATTTCATCCCCTTTTTTGGCTGCCATTCTGCTACCCATCCAGCTAAGTCCTAGATGGATACGTCCAATCACTGTGGGCTTTGTCCTGCGGCGTCTAGTCACCAATACCTTGCTCTCCTCCGCCATTGACCCTCCAAACGGCTAACGGGGTCAAGGCTAGCATCGACTCTATTCTCCATAATACTCTACTCATGCTTAGACGAGTCTCCACAAATCCTGACATCGCCAAAATACTCATCGATCCCCACAAAGCTTTCAATTTTGTTGACTGGCAGTCGATGCTGAAGCTACTACCGAGACTTGCCTATTTTCTCGCCCTTTTCTTGAACATGCTTTGTGGTGGTATATATCTACCTTTATCATCCCGAACTGCGAACACAATATACTGGTCAGTGCTCTGGGCAAGTAACAGGTTGACCCCGCGAGCATATCGTATTTCTCACGTAATATCCAGTCACTCTCCCCCGACAGATCGCAGCTGAGTATTGTATCCCTCTCAGCTAGTGGTATGCTTCCAATAACACCATCATAGGGGCGCTCGAGGTTCTCCAGCGAGTCCTCCATTTCCTCAATCCGTATCGTTTTTTCTCAATAGGGAAAAGTTTTTGGGTGTTTTGCTTTTATTATATATACTTGATATATTCTATAAATTTCCAGATAATCACAATCAATCAAAAATATATGCCTACACAATAAAGTTGGAAGATATTGGGGCCCTCTAATCCATCCTCAAGACCTTAAAACTCCGCTCCACCCCCAGCAGAGGAGCCTTAGGTTACGATTACCCCCTTAATCTCTCTCTGACGTCGACAGCTGCTCCTCCATGGTAGCACATCAATGATTCCCATAGATCTACTCAATTTTCCTCACCTTTCGACCCCTCCACATCCGCCTCAGCCTACTCCGGCTCCCCTGCCTCCTCTGCCTCCTCGAAACATTAACGGCGGATCCAACTCCGAAGATATTACCGTTCCATCCTTCTACGTTATTTATCGTAGTCAGTTGGCCCCTTGGCCATCAAGGCCAGGGTGTTGATGGGACATGCTCTGGGAAATTTGGATATGGTGATAAACGGGCAGAGTTTGGTCATGTTGAAGCCAAAGTAGGTGAGCCGATGGGGTTTTTGATGCCAAGAGTATTGCTTCAACGACGCTGATATCGAACTTTAGTTAGACTAATGTCTCCTACAAGTTTCACGGCCTTGCCGAAATGAAAAATGTGTCCCAATGTTGCGGATTTGGATTTTCATGCATTTTGGGCAATAATAAAGAATCCGCTTGATAAAATGTCGGAACTGAATTTGGAGGACGAAGCGGATCACGATTGGAAATATTTCTTTATGAAAAAGGAGGACCAAACCTTCAAACATAAAATTGAAAATGTAGCCGTACATTGAATTTTCATTCATAAAGGAAAATTACAGTAAGATTTCTTTTCACTCGAAAGAAAAGTTAAGACGATAGGTTTGAAAAAGGGGAGGTCATTAATGGTAAGGATGAAGGGAACGGTAATTTTCGGAAAGAATTGTTTTCGTAATATCAAGGACATCGGTTTGAAGGCCCTCACTCTCCTGTTGGAGGGATCGAGGCCATTCACGACGCTAAAATAAAAATATGCGGTTCCTCCGCTGCTTCACATTGCTTGAATGTCTGATCTTGTGTGGTGGAGACCACAGCGTGGCTCTACGACAGGATGTGGTGCAGCTCTTGTGAACTCTTTTGCGAGAAAGTGATTTAGCGATTATTTCTATTGATCTTTTGGGCTCCATGCAAACAGTGCATGAGACGATCGCCATGTACAAAAAGTTTTTCCAGGCAATTCCTTCTCTGGCATGGTGTGCAAGAGATAAAAAGTGGTAGTAGGCAATATTATTGAAGCCACACTCAGAATTCCTCAACGTGGTGAGGAGAAACTTCTTCTGTAAATAAACAGCGTCCCTGGGCCTATCTGCATTCCTAGCGTAATTTTCGCTCTCCTGGTGCTCCTGAGATACCTTCGATCCTTTCAGCTCCCCATTAGGTAGCTCCGTGTTTATCAAAGCCTTCCTCCAGCGCAACCTAGAGTGCGGCGGCCCCCCGCACTGTTTATCATGTTGAAAAAATTGTGTCAGGAACATTCGAAGGAATCTAAAAAGTGACTAAGGGTGGAAGATTTCGAGAATTGTGGTTAGTAAGTGGGACCTGTTGGATGGTCCTAGACAGTTGGAGATTCATTGATCGAGTGTTAGAGAAGTAGGTGCTCCTGTTGTGAAAGATACAGCCAATTCGATGTCGAATTCATTCACACCCGGGATAACAGAAGCAAAAATGCAGATTGAAGGAAGTTTTTCAGTGGAAACCGACCCTCACGCGGAATATGATGGGAGTAGGAGCCCAAATAAAAGGCCGAGCACAAGGCAAATTCGCAACGAAGAAGCTATTTTTGAAGTTGTAAGGACAGAAAGTGAGGAATCTGATTGGTCAAAATCAGTTGCACATGGTAGAGAGTGGACTCGAAACGAGCTAATGCTCAATTTGAATGGACTTGTCACCCAGAGACGTTAGAAATTGCATGACCCGTTGAATGAGCTTATTTCTTTAAGTAATTGCTTCCCAGGGTATGAAACCGTATCAATATTTTATGTGGATGTTTCCAATGCAACTCTTTTCCTTAATTTTCTTCTCTACATACCTCACTTTGGAAAGTAATGATTTGATTCCTTGTACAGCAGGAGAATTTTTTAGATTTTTAGGGTTCTGATTCTCATGACATGTTTCGATTTTGGTGACCGAAGGACCTTTTGGGGTATTTCTTCTCCGTCGAAGTACATACCGAGTCCAAATTTTGTAAATACCATGCCACGTACAAGGTTTGATATTCTTCGCCGTTATATTTCTTTTTCAAATCAAACATTCTTGCAGAGGAGGATAAATCCAGTTAAAAGGCGGTGAAGTCTATTCAACGACTTTGTTGAAGCTATCAATGAGCATCGCCACCTCCATATGAAGCCATCAGATTCAATTTGTGTAGATGAAAGTATGTCACGATTTTATGGAATTGGTGGTAAGTAGATTCAAAAAGGACTTCCACACAACGTCTTTCTTGAAAGGAAACCAGAAAATAGGTTACGTACTGTTTCATGTGGATAAAGCGGAATAATTATCAATATCAAGATTTGTAAGTCGTCAGAAGACACTGAAGGTTCTAATTCTGCAATTTTACAAGGAACAAGAGCTATGATGGAGCGTGTGGAGTTATACTTTGGATCGGATAGAATTGTTTACGATGATTCTTTTTATCTCCGTTCAGGCTGGGGGTGCTTGTTGGAGAAGGGCTTACGTTGTATCGGAGCTGTCAAGAATTCAAATCGAGAGTTCCGATGGCACATCTTTCAGGTCAGGAGGTTGCCAACCGGGGTGAGCAAATAGCGATAACAACTACCACAGATGACAAAAAGAGAATTGCAGCTTTCATGTGGGTTAATCTGCAGAGAAGATACTTCGTCAATACGTATGGTACAACCACTGCTGGAAATCCGATGTACCGCGAATGATGGAGATCTGTTGCAGGACTAGCACAGCTTATAAGTTCGGAAATAGGTATTCCTAAGGTTTGCGAGAAGTATTACCTCACCTGTGCTCTGTCGACCGCCACAGCCGCTTTCGTCAGGATGACCTGACTCTGGAACGGAAGTTCGAGTTTAAGGAGTGGTCGATGCGGATGAACACAACATTGCTGGAAATATGTTATGTGGATGCCTGAAAGTTATACAAAGGAAGTCGGGTATATTGTGATTCAATGTCTCCTAATGAGTTCTATTGCAAGATTGCAGAGGGCCTCATTGACAATAATGTGGATGGAATAAGAACCAGAGTCCGTCAGACTTCTGACGGTGAAGGATCCGAAGATGAACATGTCAGTGGTGTTGGAATTCACCTCGTTACAACAAAAAATAAAACGCTTTTTGAAAGGTAAGAAGACAAATTTTGCGCGCCAATCACGATGCAAAGTTTCTATTCAGAAGATCACTAAACATGTGTGTACTGGATGCCTTCGCACATTTAAGAAGGAAGAATTTATATATCACGTAGCGGACGCGAATGCTTGCAGCAACACTATCGTCTTGTGCATGTTATATTAAATTTTTGGATGAACTATCTTTACTTGTTATAGCAATTTTGGATCTGTTTTAAATTTTCACTGAACTGCAAACTTTCTATTCGTAAAATGTCAGCAAGTGCCTTCCAAAATAGGGTAAATAGAAATAAGTTTTCTCTTATAGCCCCCTTAAAAATCTTATCTGTGTCATTCGACATCCTAGATGTACTTCATTCTATGGCGGAATACCCCTTTATGAGATGTCACGTTGTCCTGTCTCATGTTCAAGAAGGCGCTTTAGCATCCCGAAAACCAAGTAGCTGTAGATTTGTCGAGCCCTCAATACGGTTAAGGGTTTTCGAGTTTCCAGAGAGCTCAGCGAGTAGTTTAGCCTATGACCGATGTGGTTTAGTAGCTGCAGAGGAACTCCTGTCAACCACTACACAAACAAGTCATGTCTAACTGAATGGGATCTAATGTATTTGTAGCAGTAGTGGGGCTTAAAAAAAGCCCGCGCTGGGGCCCTCACTGTACCAATGCGAGAAGGTTGGAAATCAGATGCACCAAGCATTATTTTTTTCAAGTGTTTTCAAAAATAAAGTTTTTTAATTTCATATTTTTTCAAACCTCGTTTAATAACATATGATTTTCAACCCTCAAGTACCACGATTATCAGCCCGCTCATACAACAACGAACTTCTGTCGCGATCAACTGACGACAACTCAACCGCTCCTGGCTCGGATAGATTTTTCCCCTTTTGAGGGCAGCCCCCACTTTCCTGCTTGGCAAAGTCTTCTTCTTCAAGTACCACATGCTCATGGTTCTCATTCACGCCGCGACTCGTGAAGAAAACAATGCGGTAGTAACGGGCGCGCAACGAGATAGGTCAAGTGCGACCGAACGTGGCGCCTCCGTCAAGAGGAAAAAAGCCTCTGAGTGCCTGCCACAGCGGGTGGAGATTGTGACGGGAAAAATCCAGGAAGAGTAGAGCATAGGGCACGCGCAAGGGACAAGGAGTAAAGGAAGGCAGCAGCTGCAGTGAGCTGAGCAATCTCACATTGGAGAGACTGCTAAACAGCTGGACGGGGAGAGTTGGCCCCCAGACGGCGCATTTATCCGTGGCAGCAGCAGCAGCTTCGAGGATAGGTTTGATACGTCTAAAGCCAATACACTATTGCATAGCAGAAGGTCAAGGTGGCCTCTGACCTTACGTCCTCCGAAAGCGTGGCATCATGAAGCTCCGGTAAGGACGACTATTGCAAGGCTTCAGAGGGTTTGGCAGCAAAACGGGGTCTGTCGGGTCGGCGAGCTTGAAAATGCAGTATTACTATTATAAAGTTGCACGAATACCCATGTCACCAATTGATTACATTACAAAAAATATAATCGACGACATTGGCCTTGTCGAATAGACACAGCTTACCCTTTAGCGTCATGGCTTACCAAAAGTTTCCCAAGGTACCGTGTGTTGCTGACAGTACACCTACACGGCGTTCCTTCCCCATTACTGTGTCGGTATACCCTTTTTGAGTCGATTTAGGTTGTCTGAAAACCATGGGATAGATCGGATATATATTCCAATAGTAAAACACCCCAACCGTTCGGCACCTACACGGCAGGCAGTTCATGCAATCTACACACCCGTTCAATAGGATACAGCAAGAGAGCCAAGGCAAAGGAGTTTTGGGCGGATGCTCCCCAGAAGAATATACCGACCCTAACCGCTCACAGTCCTCATCTTGCCCGCCACCACACCCGCGGTCTCTTCTTTCAAAACGACGCGGCCACCGCATTCCTCCAAGCGCATCGCACTATGGCACCAAAAGTCTCCGGTGCCTATTGTAGCATAATGTCGCGTCGACACCTCGGGCTACCAGCCTACACACACTCAATACGGTTGCAGTACCAACACTGCACGCAACCGCATGATGTGTATGGCGACCATGCTGCCGGCCGCCAGGAATGTCCCATCGGCTGTGACGTCACCGCTGTTTCGCCGTTCCACCTGGCTCTGTCACAGCAGCGATGAACGCGGTGCCACAAGCGGCTGCGTAGGCGCACTGACGCAAGGTGTAGAAGCTTGAGTGCAGGCCCTCCCGCTGGGTGGTTTGTCTCTTGAACAACCACTGTCGCGATCCAGGCCTCTGTTTTCAGAGTGTGGCTTTCGATTCTCCTGGTTGTGCCGTTGTCGGCTGCCAGTTTGGTTCTGGAAGAGTAGTGCGCATTGCAGCAAGGTATCACGCGTCTGGTTGGTACGACTCGCATTCTAATTTAACAATGGATCTGTTTCGTGGTCATTAAGGCGTTAAATACAGGAGGGAGTAATATGATAGTAGCACACGTGTACAACAGAGAGATGAGCAAATTACATTCGCTAAAGATCAATTAAAGCCCCCCGAAAATTCTAGAAGCTCAACGATGCCTTGATGCCCTCTTTCGCAAGATACAGAAGATACAGGCTGTCCACAAGGCGGCCACGCACCACCCCAGATCTCGACTCGACCGGTCGAGTAGCGTGAGCTCCAAACGCCCCGTCACGCCGCTTTTTCACTTGTTCCGCCACCCGCTCCCCATCCCGCCATCCCGCCATCCGCCGTCGTCCCAGCCAACCACCGCCGCCCCGACATTAACCACCCTCTCCCACCTCCCCTCACTCCCACTCCCTCCATTCCCCCATCCCCCTTGCAAAACATCCACCGCCATTGCCCCACGCACCCCCCCCTCACACAATATGGCACCCACATTACCGCTGTTTGCGCCGCCCGCGGCCCTGGGCTCCCTCTACGCGCACCGTCGTTAACATGCTCCACGTTTACCCCTACTTTGCAACGGCATCCAAGCATCACACGGTGCTGACACCGCCCCCGAAACGTCACGCGGTCATGATGCCACGCGTTGTGATACAAATGGCGGCCGACTTTTATCAAACACTTGGCGTGTCACGCAACGCGTCGGAAAAGGAGATCAAGTCTGCGTTTCGTCAAAAGGCTCGCAAGTTGCATCCGGATGTGAACAAGGCGCCGGACGCAAAGGAGCGATTTCAAGAAGTGTCACGTGCGTATGAGGTGTTGTCGGACCCGAACATGAGACAGCGGTATGATCAGTTTGGGGAGGCTGGGGTGTCGACGTCTGCGGCGGGGGTGGTGGTGGGGCGGGCTTTGCGGATATGGGAGACTTTGGCAGCTTTTCGGACATTTTTGATACCTTTTTCGGGGGTCAGGCTTCGGCGGGAGGGGTGCTAGGGGACGTAGGAGGAATGGGCCGCAGCCTGGGGATGATTTGAGGTTGGATGTGGATGTCGCGTTTGAGACGGCCGTGTTTGGCGCCGAGCAGAAGATTCGCTTTTCGCATTTGGAGATGTGTGAGGTGTGTGATGGTACTGGAGTTAAGGTTGGGAGTCAGATGAAGGTTTGTACGAATTGTGATGGCACGGGGAGTGTGACTCAGGTGGTGAGGACTCCGTTGGGGATGTTTCAGCAGACGACGACGTGTAGCGTGTGTAAGGGAACGGGGGAGGTTGTAGAAGAGTATTGTGGGCATTGTGGGGGCAGAGGACGGAATCAGGTGACAAAACAGCTTATGATTACGGTGCCTGCTGGTGTGGATTCCGGGAGCCGGCTGAGAGTGAGGGGGAGGGGGATGCCGGTGTGCGAGGGGGACCGGCGGGCGACCTGTATGTCGTGCTAAGGGTGAAGAACAGTGGGGAATGGAGGCGGGAGGGGATCAACCTGTATTCGGAAGTAGTGGTGAGTTATTTGGACGTGATTTTGGGCAGAAAGGTGCCGGTAAAGACGGTGGACGGGTGGCTGGACGTGGATATCAAGGCGGGAACGCAGCCTGGGGATGTGATTCGGATTGATGGAAGGGGGGTGCCCAAGCTGGGGAATTCTAATGTAAGGGGGGATCATTTTGTGACTGTCAAGGTGAAGATTCCGACGAGGTTGAGCGGAGCGGAGAAAAAGTTGGTGGCCGAGTTGGATGAGTTGAGTCGAGGGAAGGGAAAGGCGGGGTCGGTCGCGTCGAACGGTACGGGAAAGGAGAGGAAGGAGGGATTCTTCAACTTTGGGGGAAAAAAGTGATGAGGAGACGAGAGATAATGATGATAGTGACTTTAATATTGGTTTTGTTGGTAATAACATTGTCGAAGATGGTAATGTAGAAGGGGTGGACGAAGCCGGTTGTGCTCATTTCGTTGATTGGTAAAGATTTTATGAAGAAACAGACAATGTGTCACTTGAGGAATCCGATGAGAAACCGTCAGCAAAGGTCGAGAGGTTGGAGCGGGACGTTTAGCTGCAGCCGTCCACCTCGAGAGGACAAGGTCACGATAAATATCCCTCTGCAATGTCAAAAGTACCGTAAGAGGGCCTATTGATCTCCTTAATTGCCCTGTTTCAATTAAATTATTTCCGCTATTTTTCCAGACTCCTCACTCGCCTCAGATCTCATCGCCACCGTCACCCGCCTCCCGTCTTCCGCCTCCCGCAACTATTTTCTCTCAATCCCTTGTCGCGGCGCTCAGCAGCCCTCCAACGACCTCTCATCCCCCTTGCACCCACTTCGCATGCCGTCATCCCCATTTGTAACTCATCTACGTCGCGCCGTATCCCTGCTCGCCCCTGCCCCCCTCGTCCCATCCCACTCTCCTCTTCCTACCCGTGCCGTCGTCGTGCCCCGCCGTCCGCCGCCATGCCCTGCTTCACTCCCTCACCTCCCGCGCCTGCGTTTCTGCCCCCTCCCCATTGCGCCGACGCATGCTCCACGGCTTTCATGCCACACCGTATACCGCCGCCCCGTCTCGTCATGGTCCCGTTGCGACGCCTTGGCGTCCGCTCTCACGCTGGGTCATGACCAATTCGTCTTCCTCGTCGTCGCCTGCGGAAACAGCGGGGAGTGGTTCTGCGACCAATGGGTCGAGGGCTTCGTCGCGAGGGGCTGTGATTCCGGCCGATTTGCAGCAGGAGATGAAGCGGTCGTATATGGAGTATGCCATGTCCGTGATTCTTGGTCGAGCCATGCCTGATGTGCGGGACGGGTTGAAACCGGTGCATCGTCGTTTGATCTATGCGATGTATACGCTGCGGTTGGAGGCGAGCGGTCCGTATCGAAAGTGTGCGCGTGTGGTGGGGGAAGTGCTTGGTAAGTATCATCCGCATGGCGATGGCGCCGTGTATGACGCGCTGGTGCGTATGGCGCAGTCGTTTAGCATGTCGATGCCTTTGGTGGACGGCCACGGTAATTTCGGCAGTACTGACGGTGATCCTGCTGCCGCTATGCGCTACACGGAGTGTCGCTTGACCGCGAGTAGTGAGCGCTTGTTTTTGAATGATATGGGGCGCGAGGCCGTCGGTTATGTCGCCAATTTTGATGGCTCCGAACAGGAACCCGTTGTGTTGCCTGCCCGTGTGCCCAATTTGCTGGTCAATGGCTCGGCGGGGATTGCCGTGGGAATGGCCACCAATATCCCGCCGCATAATTTGGGCGAGGTTGTCCGCGCTTTGGTTTTGCTGATACGGGAGCCGACGGTGAGTGATGAAAGGTTGTGTGAGTGTCTGCCTGCGCCGGATTTCCCACGGGTGGACTCATTTTGGGCGTTGATGGCGCGAAAGATATGTATCTGACAGGGAGGGGAAAGGTCGTGATGAGAGCGTGTGCTCATGTGGAGAAGGTTGACGCGGGAGGGGCAAGGAGGAGGGGAGGAGAGAGGGAGGCCATTGTGGTTACTGAATTGCCATATCAGGTCAACAAGTCCGTGTTAGTGGAGAAGATTGCAGAGTTGGTCAACGAGAAGAAGATCGCAGGAATCGCAGACTTGAACGACCAGAGCGATCGCAATGGCACCAGGATTGTCATCGAGCTGAAAAGGGACGCCGAGGCGGGCGTGGTGTTGAATAACTTGTTCAAGAGGACGCAGTTGCAATCAAGCTTTTCAGCCAATGTTATGGCGCTGGACTCGGGGCGGTTTCCGGTGAGGTTGACATTGAGGGATATGTTGACAAAGTTTTTGGAGTTTCGGAGGGAAACAGTCACCAGACGGGTGTCGTTTGATTTGCGCAAGGCAGAAGAGCGGTATCATTTGGTGCAGGGGTTGCTAAAGGTGCAAGAGAGAATTGACGAGGTGGTAGCAGCCATTCGGACCTCTAAAGATTCGAAAGAGGCAAAGAATAGGCTGGTTGGTAGATTTGGTCTGAGTGTACAGCAAGCCGATTCTGTGCTTGCAATGCAACTGCGACGGATCACGTCGTTGGAGCAGTCCCGGTTGAGGGAGGAGGCATCCAGTTTGCAAAAGTCAATACGCGGATTCCAAGAGCTGCTTTCTCAGCCTGAAAAGCTCGATGAGACCATTATTGCAGAGCTGACTGAAATTGCTAACAAGCACGCCGTACCGCGCCGCTCTGTAATTGTGGATGGGCTCGCAGAGGAGAGTTCGAACATTGATGAGCTTGCTCTTTGCTCGAATGAGCGCTCGGTGATTACCGTGACACAGCAAGGGTATATCAAACGAATGCCGACATCAGCGTTTGAAAGTCAGAGGCGAGGTACTCGTGGGAAGCGCGGGGCAGGAAAGATGCGCGAGGGTGATAAGATTGCGCACTTTTTTTCATGTATGGCGCACGACTCACTAATTGCCATCTCAAAGTCAGGCTTTGCCTACCAACTTCCGGCATACAAGGTACCGGTTTCGTCACTGAGTTCGCGAGGGGTACCCATCTTTCAGCTCGTCCCAGCAGTTACGGCGGGAGAAACGGTGGCTTCGGTGTTGTCCGTGACTGAGTATTCAGACGACCAGTTTTTGGTACTGCTGACGAGGAACGGCTTTGTGAAAAAGACGGCAGTATCGGTTTTCGAGTCGACAAACATTCGCGGCAAAAGAGTGATTGCTTTGGAAGAGGGAGATGAGCTGAAGTGGGTGAAGCATTGCACGGAAATGGACTCGCTATTGATTGCGTCGCAATATGGATACATCATCCGGTTTGCCACAGATGTGGAAAACTTGCGTGCGTCGGGTAGAAATTCTCGCGGTGTACGCTCCATTCGACTATCGGAGGGCGATGGAATTGCGGATATGGATGTCATTGAAGGGGCGAATGAGCATGCTTCAACTTTTACAGACTTGGAGGTCGACGTAGAAAGGATGGAGAACGAAGAGACGAGCGGAGAGGACGTGGACACTGTCAAGCGAGATGAGAGTGGAGATGATGACAAGTATGTACTCGCCGTAACGCGATTGGGGACCGGCAAGCGGGTGCGTGCAAGCTCATTTCCGTTGAAGAGGCGAGGCGGGAAAGGACTGCGGGGAATTAAGTTGGCAGGGAAGGGTGAGGATGATAGGTTAGTCGCTTTGCAATATTGTGTCAAGGACGATTCGGTCATGGTAGTGACATCGGATGGGACAATGGTGCGCACGCCGGCTGGGGATATACCTGTGCAAAGTCGTTATGCCAGAGGTGTTCGCATTCAACGTTTGACTGAGAGCGACACAGTGGCTGCTGTGGCAGTTCTACCGCCGTTGCTGGAGCATCAGGATGATGACGGGGATGAAGCAGAGGCTATGGGCTGAGGTCATCAGTTAATTCATCGTTTCCTTCGACCTATCACAGTAACTGCCTAACACGCAATATTCACTAAAGATGTTGACGACGTTTTCGTCTTTGTGTTCAAGCAGAATCATAGCGCAAGTCTTCATCGTCATCGCCATGACGCCTGTGTCTGACGTGGTTTGTCGCCCTACCGCTGGCATTGAGTTTTTGCTCCCGAAATTTGTGACTTGCGAGATCCTGCTTTCCCGGTCGACTGCTCCTCAAAAACGGGTGCATCAAACCTCAAAGCTGCTACCGTGCTTTCAAACAACTCATCAACATCAACTTCCTCACCTCCAAACCCGCGTCCTCAAACTTGTCATCGATATCATGTCCCATTATTCCAACAGATTGTCCACTCAAGTCGAGTTCCTCGTCTGCAAAGTTCAATTTCAGATCCCGGCGGTTGGCTCCAAAGTCATCAATCTCCACGAGGTAAGGGTCATGCACTTCACCATCCGCACCACCACAGACTGCCCTTGCAACCTTTCTTCCTCCAAATCATCAGAATCGCCACCATCTTCATCTTCTCGGCCAGACTCATCAGCAAAGGCAATTAGTTCGTCAATGGTACTATCATCCATCAAATCGCCCTCACCCACTGAATGAACGGCGCCTTCAAATCCTTCCCGGTCGATTCCATCTTCAAACTCAGCCCGACCATTACCATTATCCGCGAAAAGGAGTCCCACTCTTCTGATTCCTCCTCCTCTCCGTATCCTGCAGCTCGCGTAGAGACATCCGCCTCTAATCCCGACACTGCATTTGCAAAATCCTCGTCAGAATCCCAAATGTCGACGCTACCATCGTCGTGTCGTTCTGTGTGCCCCTTTGCCCATTCTTCACCTTCCACGTCCTCTCTTCTTGCAGATGATTCCAAGAAGTCCCACTCTTTTCCCTCGTCATGTGCGACAAGGGCTTGTCCGGAAACCTTTACATCTCCTTCATATTCAGTCTCATCTGAGACCCAGCTTTCTCCGTCATTTCCCCGTTGTCAAGTCCAATATCCTTATTTTCATTGTGGTACCGTTCCACAACCCGTTCATCGATCTCCTCATACTCTGGTGCTACTCTCTTGCCTGATCCCTCTGCAATCCCCTCGTTTTCAAACACGGCAGCGAGTCCCCTAACATCTACCCGTCTGTCCCATCTTCAGAATCGAAATCTTCCTCGGGGTCATAATCCTCTTCATTGGGGTCGTCACCACCATCCCAATCCTCTTCACCATCTTCCAATCTTCTTCATCCTCCCAGTCGTCTTCACCCTCCGTGTTGAGTTCCCCCCATTATCCTCAATCGAGAGACCCTCAACTCCCACATCCTCTGTATCTCCATCGTACTCATCTCCCTCGGATTCATCACCATAGAATTCTTCCCAATCGTCATCTTCATACGGGTCGGAATCATCTGTGTCTTCATCTTCTGCAGAGCCATCGTCATTTCCAGTTCCATCGCCATTTCCAGTTCCATCGTCATTTCCGGTATCCTTCTCCTCCGTCATACCGTCCTCATCGTAGATAGCCCATGTACATCAAAGTTCTCCTCCTCAAATCCGTCCTCTCCCCATCAAACTCGGTCCCCGCTTCAAAATCTTCATGCCCCTCTGTTTCCCATCGTGAGGTATCAACTCCGTCATCTTCCTCATTCCACTCGTTCTCGTCCGACTTGATGGAGGAGTCATAGTCGAAACTTCTGCTCCGAGTCCGTCGCCATCCCACGAACATGGACATGCTCGTCCAGTTCGTCAAGCCCAATCAGGTCATGCAATCCTCTCCCAGGCCGACGTCATCAAATGCTTCATCCGGAGAGATTTTAGAAGACGAGACTGTCCATGCAAACGCGACCAGCCCCAAGATAATTGCCAAAAGAACCCGACAAACCATTGTTCAAAGTGAAGAGCAGAGAATAAAACTAGTAGGCAACAGCTAGGATGAATACAATCACGGTGACTATGCTATCGTCGATGGATATCGCGGTGAGAGCCCTTTATATTCGTATGTTCCCATACGTTTGGAATCGAATCGCTGGAATGTCAGCAACAGCTATTCTAGAGAACAAAGACGAGTCCTATTCCTGAGCGGCGAAAAAACAAGCACAGAACTCACTGTTAGCAACGAATGAATAAAAATTCGTCTAGGTTCTAATGTGTAATTGATGGAGATCCTGGATTTAGTTGGGTATCTCACCGTGCTGACACAATACAAATACCGGTGGTGCGAGGGTCACGGCGCAGACCCTTGCCCATAACGTTCACACGTGCACCACACTCATGATTGAGGAGGCGTATCGGACTAGCCTCCACTTTACAAAAGAAAAACCGATTTGGTTCTTTAATGTTTAAAAAGTGCAGTTCGGCTATCCCCGGTGTATGCTAGACGTAATGACGCAAGTGAATCTGTTCTCCACATTGATAATTCCTTGTCAAGGGGCATTTTGAGCGGCACTGACAGAAATTTTGTACACCCAAGTACAGCTTTACTAGGTTTTATATTGTTCAACCATACAGATTTGACTCGCGCTGCAGGGCCAACGGAAAATCACGGTCAGATTTCACTCATAGTGGTGCCGCAGCTCATGAAAATCGCCCACCTTACGTGCGAGAGAGCGCGCAGAGGACTTGAAGGCCGTTGAAAGTTTTACTTTCTGCAAGCTAGTAAAGATACAGAAGGCTCGTGGGAAGACAGCAACGGATAAATTGCAGCAACTGTGAGTGTAAACATCCGTTTGTGTGATGTGTTTCGGTTACATTCCATGGTGTCAGTTTTTCCGCGTTTCGAGAAAATGCACAGCTTTGGTGTTGGCAGTATTCGCGGGCGAGTGACGGAGTTGATGCGGAGCTTGAAGCTGTGTCGCAATGCTACTGCAGCTACAAGAGAAAACTACGAGCGGGGCACGAAAATACACTTGCAGTGCGGAGTAACTTTATGGCATCAGTAAAACGGGTGTGTGCTACATGTTGGAAGGACGATCATCGGTTCTGCGCAACAAAGTTTGAAGACCAAAAGCCCTGCTGAGTGCATTGGCGAGGCAAGATGGTCAATAGTCAGCACGAGATAAACATTTTTTTTCGTACATCGTCGCTGCATCGCAACTTCGATCAGCATATAAGTGAGACGGGTCTTGTCAATCCAGCGTTCCGGGGGCAATCGCTTCGTAACAGAGGGTTTTCTCGCTTCGTAGTGCCAATACAAACGATTAGCGCGTTGAGAGGTCCATTGACTGTATCTGAAAACCTATGAATCTGTGTCAAAAGGGATTAAAGCAAGCTTTAAGGCACAGCATCTCAGGAGAGAGAGGTTTGTAGCGTCAACAGCTTGGCCTGACTGGCGCAGCTGGGAGGACTTGGAAGAAACTTTTTTGCGTCCTAACCCCCAAAGATATTGCAATTGGCTCTGCAACACATGAAGAGGGCGCGAAGCTATGAAGCAATAGGTAGAATGGTACATCATTCGTCTGGCAATCCACGACCTCAACTTCCAAGCGTTCCAACAAACTTTGTATTCTATGCCCCCGCAGTATGTTGGCCACGAGGGCAGTATACTTTTACGATCAACAAAACCTTACGTTAACTCCAGTCATTGCAGGACCGTTCTGATTCATCGGATCTACCTGCTGCTACTCCAACTTGCCGATTGGCTCTGGAGTCACAGGTTTGAGCGCTGCTCCCTGCTAATCCAGTCGAATTTTCGGGTTCGATAGGCAACGTTTGGAACTCATCTCGCGACGAACGACGAGGTAAATGCATTGAAAACATGCAGTTGTGTTGCACATTCCAGCGGTTCCTCGCGTTAAACTTCAACTCGTATTTGGTTCTCTATGTGCCATCTCCTTGTCGTCTAGTCTAGCCCACTACCTGCATGGTGCAGGTTTGTGAACACATCAACAGATCCCACCCCGCCCCGAGCTTGTTCGTACTCTCGCGAATCAATGCCTTGATTCCAGCTAAGATGGCGCTCTCGACAATTTCATCCGCAAGTGATTCGTTACATGGACGTGACGACATTGAATTACAAACTTTCTGTAGCTCTGTTTCCCAATTCTAATCGCCGCTCCGCCATCTCCGACGCTTTTTATTAGTCGCCCTAACTGTATTTTGAATACTTTGAGCTAGCAATAGAGTTTTCAAACGTTGCCGTTTCCTGCATCGTTTTCATTCCCCCAAAAGGCTTGCCTTGAGACAGATCTGGAAAAGTCGAGCCATTCAATGAATGTAGACAGCAGACTTAACCTATGCACGGCAAAACCTAGGCGTCCCCCCCGAATTCTCTTCATCCGTATGGGCGTATAGTTTCTCGATGATAAATGCCAGAGACAGCATTCTGTATCGCACCTAATTGTTTTCAATGGCTCGGAGTAGCTCTCTTCCCCCTTTTCCTAGTGAAATAGCGAGTGAGATCCAAGCAACTGAATACGGTCGACGGCCATTTTGACCGCATAGGTCTTGATATTTCTTTCACTCCTACTATCAAAACCAATTCGATCAAAAGCCCCACTGCGACCCCCTCCCTCTGCTGCTCCGTATCAAACTCTGACACTCTGCCCTCAGCGATACTAGATCCGTCGCTATTCTTCCCCCGTCGGTACATCCGGAACCCCTGCCGCAAAGCACCCAAACCCCTTGAAGCCCGCACCCACCATCCACGACGCAACCGCGGCTTCTCACACCTCCCTAGACCTCCAATCCTCTGGCCCATCCCCGAATCTCAGCACGAACCTATCCAAAAAAGCACACACTGCAACCTTACCTCCCTCTAGAAAAGGCCACGTATCCCGAACCTAGACCAATGATTCACAAAGCGTCGCATTATCGTAGCCGCGCCACCCAATTTGGATTACATTCAAGGCGCCCTTGCACATGCACACGCGCCATCCCCTTTCCCCGCAGACATCCACATCACACTGGCCACATCGCTACCGCCTAGTTGAAACACGGCATTCATCTCAGCGCGTGGATAAAACAGCTGTGATTTCACAAAGGCGACAATCGCCAGGGATGAAACGCAAAACTTGGGTCGTCCCGCACCTCCCACCCTGTTCCCTTGGCTTTTGCTCACTTGATCGCCGCATGTGATCGTGAAATACCAGGATTGTACACATCGACGGATCGCGCGGAGTTTCGCCTCTAGTGTATGATGATCTGCCGTTGGGACATGGTGCGGTTTTTGTGTTTCTCAAGTGGCGAATGCGGGTGGCGTGAGACGGGCGAGGTTTATGGCGGGGTGTGCGGGGGTCACATCACAGTTTGAAGAGGTGGGGAGTGAGGGGGTTTGAGAAATGCACCGTGGTTGATGGGGGACTGGAGGTGGAGAGGGGATGGAGGGGAGTGTCGGTTGTTTGTCAGCAGGCGTTTGGGGGATTGGCTGGGGTGATATAATGGGGAGGTCGCGGCGGGAGGGCATAGATGAAGGAGGCGGTTGGCAATTGCACGTGGGTGAACAAACTTCCGTTTGAATGACGAGCTCCAACGAGATACCACGCGTGATGCAGGGATCGGATACCAGGAATGAAACACCGGAGGGCACACTAGGCACCTTCCACACCCCGCGTCATTTCAACAGATGTGGACATACAACGGGCTAGTACGAAAATGGTCGGCACACGACGCGATCCTAGGCGAGTGCCACTTTTACACAAACCTCCCCGCCGAACTACACGCCCTGTTCCCACGGTTCTACGGCTCCACACCGCACAACAAGGGCATCCCCTCACAATGGAGCGCATCTGGGGGGAGAGCGGGGCACGACGACTGATAGACGGTCAATTCGACATACCCGATTTGAACCGCGTGTTGCATTCCTTGCATCGCATGCATGACACCCGGACAAAGTGCGCCCACCAGACGCAAACATGTATGAAACTATACTGCGAAACTGGAGACGCGATGGTTCGACACCGGGAGGTGTTTGAACGGGCGGAATTACCGGCGATGTTATGCGACGTGTGAAGCGCGTGTTGCAGCGGTATGAAAGCCGCGGATGCGGGGTTATGGCGGGATGTGATTCATGGGATGCGGTGTTGACCAATGTGCTACTATTACCGGAGGAACGGGCAGGGTGCGTGTGGGTGGATCCGCGTGGAATGCTCGGGGATGTGTTGTGTTTGGGCGGGGATGCAATGTATGATTATGCAAAGGTGGCGCAGAGTTTGCTGGGTTATGTGTGGTGGTGGCGGAAGGGGGTGGGGGAGTGGGGATGTGGGGCGGGTGGGGAGGTTGGTGCGGAGGGTGAGGGGGGAGGTGGAGCGGTAGGGGGTACTTGGTGGGGTGTGTGGCGGTGGTTTGTGGGTTGGTTGTTGGGTTGATTCCGTTGCATGGGCGTGGGAGGGAGAGGTTTGCTTGTGTTGCCATGGGTATTTTTGGAGTGCTTGGAGCGTGGGGATGTGGATGTGGAACAGGTTGTTGCGGCTTGTGCGGAGGTTGTGGGGGATGAGAGTGGGGTGGAGGGACGTACGGTGGATTGACAAGGTTGGGTGGGGTATTGGTTTGGCGAGCAAAACTGTCATTTCGTCGCTATCGTCTGATAGATGCAGTCGGGTAGTGGCTGCGAGGACGTCGGGCAGTTTCCAAGGGAAGCACGGCTTTTGAGTCACTGCTGCGGTCGCCGCGATACCCTTGATGAGTTTGGACGCGGCTATCGCATCTGCATAGCTACGCTCGCACGGATTTAGTTTTAAATTTACAGTTTAATAGTTTAAAAGTTTAAGCTTTAAATTTACTGTAGTAAGGAATTTAAGAGCCACCCGGAGAGAAGTTCTGAGACACGTGGCTATCTGTCAAACTGTACGTTTTTAGAATATTTCTACTGTACAGTACGGGACAGTAGATTGCCCTTCACAAGCCATTCAGGATTGGGGATAATTACAGTAACAGTGCTTGCTGTACCGGGCAACATACGGCAGTGATCGGGGTTACTGAGGACCCTGCCTCGGTGGGGAGCAGGGTTGTCTCCTAATGCCCCGTTTGCGCGACGAATTTCATTTTCAAAAAAGAGCCTTCGCATCCACAGTAACTCTTTGACACAAGAAGACAAAGCAACATACTCAGCTTCCGCTGAGGATAGGGCGACAATTGTCTGGCGTTGGCTTTCATGCAACAGGCGCATCGTTGACCAAAACAATAAAGCCAGTAGTTGATTTTCTAGAGTTCTTATCACCAGCCCAATCTGAATCCACAAATGCTTGGATGTCCGGGAATCAGCATATTCCCTTTGGTGCCTACGATTCTTTGAGAATTTGATACCAGAGCAGCGAGTACCAGAGACATAACGTAGTAAGCGCTTTAACAGAAAGGCGTGGCGAACTGTCGGCATATGCACTTGACGTGCTAAAGCGTTCACTGAAAAGGCAATGTCGGGACGTGTACACACTGCAAGGTGTAGTAGCTCGCCTATGGTTGCACGGTAATTCGAATGTTCTTTCTTAGTGAGCTTCGTGTCGTGCTTTGTTGCTGCGGTAACTTTGCATACTCAGGAAGGGGAGTCCAGGTCCTGTTGGGCTCATGCAACCATGTTTTCTTAAAAGCTGTTCAATATATCGCTGTTGACTGACTTTGATTCCGTCTTGATCTTAATAAACTTCCCATCCAAGAAACGACTTGAGTTTTACAAATAGTTTGACATTGAATTCCTTGCTGAGCCTTTTCTTGAAGTGCTCCAGTAGTGCTTTGGAGTTGCATGCAAAGGCCATATCATCAACGACGATGACAAGGACGATAAACTCCTTTCAACCAACTTCTAAAATACTATTGCGTCAATATGAGAATTATTAAAATACCAGCTCATTATTGTCGCAACGAACAGGGAGCCCCAAATTATGCCTGCCTGACGAAGTACGTAAATTGACTTTCGTAACTTGCACACGAACTCTGGGCGCTCTTGCTTTCCAGTTGAGTCAGTGGGTTGTTCCATGTAGACAGTAGTGTCTATCTCACCGTAGAGGTATGCACTACTTACATCCCCTCCTTCAAAGGTGAGGTCTGTTGCTGCGGATATGGCGAGAAGCATTCGAATAGCTTCGCGGAATGCGACGGGAGCATATAATGAATCGGGATCAAATCTACTCCGGGAAGTTGCAAGTCACCTCGGATGACGCAGCGGGCCCTGTGCACGAAATCGAGTCCTTCGTTTTCGAGAGATTTAAGGCGAAACACCCAAGTAAAGGCATCACATTCATTGATGAATCACGGGAAACGTATTCCCATGTTTCGCGATTTTGGAGTGCACTGTACTCCCCATCGATAGCTTGGCACCAAATCGGGTCTTAGATTGCCTCTTGAAAAGAACGTGGCAACTTGGAGTCTGGATGGCCTCTGCGAGAAGCGGAGGTGTGAGGCAGACTGAGAGATAAAGGAATAAGATATGCGGAGAATGCTTGTGCCAGAAGATCATCCAGGTGGGAGTCATTGAGGTTTTGTGAGCTATCAAGTTCAATTTGTCTTGAAATAACATCAATGAGGGAAGTCAGTCCAGGGAGTAGATCTGTCGAGCGGAGGCGGAAGTCTTGTGCTCGAGTAATAATGATACTTCTCTTTTCTGGTATGTAGATCCGATACAGAGTTTGGTCGCTCTAGAGCCCAACGAAATGCCCATGGGCAGCTCTTGCGGATAACTTTTTACCTTGTCTCAATTCGGACTGATAGAGAAAAACAAATCTGGGTTGTCCAAAAATAAGTAAGTCCTTAAACTTGATGCGAGTCCGAGCATTCCACAAGAGGATTGGTATGCGTCCGTTCACTCTATCTGATGGAAGAAAGTTGCGAAGGAACTTGCTATGGCTCATTTCTTCGGCCCACAACTCGTTTCCAAGCTTTGCCTCCAATAGAAGAACACGAGCACGAACGCGCAATTCTTTCATGAACCTTTCCGCAACCCCGTTGCTTTTCGGAGCACGCGGCGGGCTATTCTCCAAACGGATTCCATTCATTAGTGCGAAATTCTTGACCATACTGGACATATTTTCGCCAGCTCCGTCGAGGCGTATGTTGATAAACTTGCATCTGGTGGTATTCTCCGATCGTTCCTTATAATAAGTCAGTGCTGAAAATAAGTCCGACTTCTTCTTGATAAAGTAAACGTCGCTCTTTGCGGTGCGATCATAGATGAATCCAATAGAGTAATTGCTGTTTCCAAGGGACGGCTGAGCCATTTTTCCACTAATGTCAACATGCAAATCTCAAGCGGTTGGAAGTGATGCTCTGGCAGGGTAGTATGGGTCGTCGTTGTGCTTTGGCAATTGCACAGGGAATGCAGAGTATTTCTTCGAAAACCTTTCTTGGGAAGTAAGTAACATCTTGAAAAGTGTTTGACAACTGCATGTATCTTCCAGGATGGGGGTGTCCTGTTCGACTATGGCATTCCAGTGCAAGCTCTCTATCTGTCTTCTTACCACTGAATGCAAAGCAAATATTGCAACCAAGTTCATTTTGGATTGCCTTGTGGATTTCCAAAGGCGAATGAACTTTACGAAGAGCTTTAAACCTTGCTTTCTAGCTTTAGATGGCATTGTAAGTCAGTAGAGGTCATCATTGTCAATCTTGATAGTCTCCACAACATCTCCAGACCCACGGATTGATACAACACAAGTGCTTACACATTCCATTCCTGGAGGGTCCATTGTGAACAAGATGTTGAGGAGTCGGGTTAACAAACCAACACAAAGTATGTTCGTCTGAAGGCGGGGGCGTGATATGCCTCCACGAAGAATACCCAGCCAAAGGAATGTAAAATTGTCCCTTTCCTACCAAAACAGAAAGTTCGGATGCGGCTTGAATATCTTGAGTTTGAATTCTTTCATAGCTAAGGAATGAGTTCTTAGAGTGAAAAAATGGTGCGAACCCCCTGAATCAATCAGAGCATCACAAGACTTGGCCATTCCACATTTTGCGATTGCCGACTTGAATTTTATCTGAGCCATGAAGCCATATGTGTAACTTGAGTCTGTTCCTCTGTTTCCTTGAGACCCCTCTTGACCTTGATTACGACTTTGATAATTTGGAGTCAGCTGATCCGGTATGCGAACCGGCATCGCGATTGATCAGGAGCAGCTGAGCTTCCTTGAGATTGATGGTTACTACTCCAAGGGATGCTGTGGTTATGTTGTTGGTTGCTTGCGTAAGGGTTATTCCCATACCCATGCGTGTAAAGACGTCCACCACGGCCTCGACCACCGCTTGTACTGACCTCTACCGAATCTTCGGCCTCGCCCACGAAAACGGCCACGACCTCTGTCGTTTGACATGTCAGCGCGAAAATAACAATCCCTAGAGCGATGTCCGAATCTCCCGCAAACCCAGCATAGATCAGAATCACTCCGTCCATTGCTCTTGTTCACTCGACCAGCTTGAACTCCGTTGCTGCGGCCCCTGTTACTTGCTCCTGCAGTGGAAGCCTTTGGAACATTGAGCCCACCGTTCGATCCTTTGGCATTTTGCCGCGAAATTTCAGTAGCGATTGTGTTGACAAGCTCCTCGTATGATAGCTTGCTTGAAATCATTGCGATCGGAGCAAAGTGCTCTGGCAATGTACGGATCAGTCTGGACAACTTTTCTTCCTTGGAATAGCCTTGTCGAGCGATGCCAGCTTGCTCAATATTTCATGAAACTTGTTCATATTTTCTTCCCAGCCTGAGCCTCCCTTGTACTGCAGATTCTCTAACTCTTGAAGAAGGTTGATAACAGTCTGTTCGTTAGACGCAGTATAAAGCCGGGCTAGTGCGTCCCAAAGATCCTTGGCTCCTTGTTCATCATCATCGATAATAGAACTTGTTTGGGCCACGGGACCGTTTGCCAGTGTCAGGATAATGGCCGATTTGCCACGAATATTAGTCTTATTCCAAGGAGCGAGCTGAGCTTGCGGTACATTCTCGGGTCTTGATTTGAGTCCAAGCAGTTCCAAATATTCTCTCTGGATGTAGGCTTTGAGTCGTCGACGCCATGGGATGAAGTCCCTTGTACCGGTAAGCCTTGGAAGTTTTCCAAGAGAATCGCCTTCGTTAGACATGTTCAACGGTGATATGTGCAGCGACGATCCGGCGTATAGGTGTGACGTAACGACACAATGAAGGAAGATCCTGGAAGCAGTGGTTAGAGAAGGGTAGTGAAAGCTTTGAATGTGTCAGAGGTTGGAGATTATTTTTCAGGGAACTCGGCGCGATGCTACCATGTGAGAATTGGTCGCGATGATGCCTCTCTGCAGGCTTCCGTCGGCCCTCAGCGGCATGGTTTATTGACCCTCAGCGGCCACAGATTCCGCCCGTCCAATGCACGTGTAGTACACGACGGCGATTACTCTTAAGTACAGTAAACTACAACTGTACTATAGTCACTCTATTTGACGGTCCCTTCAGCCGGACCCGGCTTGCCCACCTGGGCCAACTTATAACTGTACACAGCGCCGCACACAAGAAGTCTGCAACAGGCCTCTCTCCCGAAAACTGTGAGTGCTTGGTCCAATCAGATGGTACCTTGCATTCATTCGGATGTATCTACAGATTTTACGTGATTACAACCGTGTAAATGGGGGTTAATTTACTGTGGTAGATATGTGGGTTGGTATCCAGTAAATTTGTACCGGAGCGTAGACATCGTAACATTGTCAAGCCAATTGCGAAACCGTACAATGCGTCAAAAGCTGTGGATGGCACTCCAATCTACCAGAAGGTGGAAGGGAGGCCGATTACAACTTGAAACCCTATCACAAGCTCCAGTTTCTCCATTATTTGTTACGTGGAGATTCAAAAAAATTCTACTTGGATCCTGTAAAGGGGAAAATGTGGGGTGATTTAATATTTGATAAATATGGTCGGTTGTGGCCCGGAATATCCTACAGGGTGCCCAGTAATGCCTCTGAAATTACCCTAAAAAGACGTCTCGAGGCCCCCCAGCAAACAGGCTGCGTTGGACATTACTGTAGATGATTGCGCGACATCTTTTCAGACAGCTGTTGATATGGTGGGAAATGAGTATAATTTTGTTGTTCGACAAACAAGGTGGAGAGCTTTCTAAAGTCGTTACGAATGAGTAATTCTATCGCAAAGGGCATGCAAATGACCGCTTCTCTTGAAAGAGAATACAAAAATATTACAAAGCGATCCTATTGCGCACTGTGGAGACGCTCGTACCGTTGAATTTAAGGAGTGTTTCAGTAAAATGATACGAATGGGCACGTGATCCGTTAGCTCGCGTTGCAACTAACAGTCTCAAACCCCAACAGCTAAAAAGTGAGCTCGAACGGTAGCTTCAAATAAGCAAGGAAGTATAGATTGCGCGTGTGAGAGATGAAGCATTCTCGCACGGAAGAGAAACATGTATTAGTTTCAATGACGGCGCCCCTAGAACTATGTCTACAGGGCAAGCTAGATATGATCTAAAGCAATCAACTTTCCAAACTCATGCCTCTCAATCCTTCACCGGTTCAGACATAAGTAAGAACAAGAGGTTTGAAACACTCTCAATTTCTAGTTGCTTAACTTGAGGGGACCCAAACCACGTTGTTAAGAACTGCCGAAAACCACTTAATCTTTCCCGTGCTTCCGCAAAAATCTGCAGTTTTACGCAAAGAAAAACTCAACGACAAATCATAGTGTTCACCTCGTTCTAGCCGAACTCTGTTAACAGTTAGACTACGAGGAGGAAGAATTTGAGGTCAATACAGAAGAATTTGAAGTCAATACGACGTCAAAGTCGCAGAACTCCGAAAGTTTGGACAAAAAAGTTTATAAAAATATATTAGACGGGGCAGAGTATTACATTTATCATTCTGAAGCCTTCTCTCCATCAGATAATTCTTTGCCTCCTCTCAGATGTACTAAATGCTTAGCCGACTGGGAAGTACCAGAGCTTGTCGAATCAGAAGATGAAGGTAACGTTGGCAACGAGAATGATTCGGAGACCAACTTGTTTGGCAACGATTACTTATTCGATACATTAGAAGTCAGCAATGTTTGTGGCTTTCAAGCGGCTCACGTTGAAACAGGAGCACTGAAATCAGTGAATGGAACGTAAAAAGCCCAGGGTTATTTCAATTCCATGGGGATTCCTTTTCGACTCACAAAGCAAGACGGGATGAGGTTCTACAAATTTGGTGACAGTCGTTTCGATGGTGTCGGATACACCGAGATAAGGATGCCTGTTGACAAATCATCGTTTTTTCTTTCGACTTGGAAATAGTTGACGTTAGCATCCCTCTTCGCGTCAGACTTGAGCTTCTCGATACATTTAAGATGAAAATAGACCAGAAACAAGACAAATTAAAGTTTCAGAACGAGGAATTATTGATAAAGATGACCAGTTAACTTGGCCACCTTTTTACCATTTGGGACTTCGACAACGAAATTTTTTTCACGCATAAACAGCTGCGAAAAATAAACCGAAACTTTTACCATCCTGAATGGCAATGACTTTACCAAATCCCAAAGAGAGCAAAACCAAACGAATGCATATCAGATACTCGCAGGAATTTGGAGTCAATTGAGCAGAGCTGCGATATCGGCCAATGCTTAAGTCATAACCATCTTCGCTTTCGAGTGAACCAAATTAAGCAGAAACGTGGACTGAGTTCTTTAAATGATGATTTATCGGTCTATATCCATAGAATTGAAAAGAAAAAATCTGTTTCAGGAATTTTTGTAATTTATGTGAATTATACGTTGGCAGCTTTGGACTATGAATTCATAAAGCTTATGAAGAAGCTGGATTTAGACTTTGAAGAAAGACCCCCTGAATGGGATAAACTAGAATTCTTTGGTTTGAGGATATCCTCTAATGATGGATAAGGCATTGAAGTGGATCAAACTGCTTATATAAATCGCCTCTACTTGGTCTTAGAGAACGAAATATTCAACGAGGTCTGTAGTGATAGTGCTATATTATCATGGTTTACACACAGAAGGCCCGGTATATACTTTCTAGTTAATCAAGATGGACCATTGACTGGGGCTAAGTTCGATTTCAGTGATAATAAAACAGTAAAAAAGTTCATTAGACGAGTGGAGGATCCCGCTTGCACTCAGGTACAGTAAATTAGAGAAGAATTCGTTAGTCTCCGTGTGCATACCGATGGATCGTTTGGAAAGAACTCGGACTTAACGTCAAAACTTGGCTACATCGTAATTTTGTGCGGCAGCAATAATCTCGTACATATTCTGGATTTCGCGAGCCGCAAGTTGAGACTTGTTGTACGATCTATTTTCGGCGCAGAAATCTACGCTTTTTCAGAATACTTCGACGCTGCATTTTTGCTAATACACAATCTTCAGTCTCTTTATCAGCAATATGTTCAGATTCAGGTGCTGACTGATTCCAAGCGGTTGTTTGATGTAATCAAAAATTCGTCTCTGACTGCGGAAGGCAGGCTGATGATACACCTTGCTGCTTCCAAAGAAGAATATAGTCGGAAGGAGATTTATCAGATCGGCCTCCTGCATGGAAATGATAATGATGCCGATGCGCTTACCAAGCAAGCTCGCAAAGATAACCAGAATGACATTCTTGTTCGAGGAGTAGATGAAACTCCTGTGATCCAATGGAATATGATTACTTGTCCAATCAGATTGTACCTTGTGTATTTTGAGATGTATATTCTGGTGACTCGCAAGATATCCTATAGTTTTTATTACTCTTCTAGATTTTGTGGGGACTGGCGAGAGTTAGACATCATAGTTTGTATACGTACTACAATATATATGCCGTTTTTTGATAGCCCATTTTGGAGACGAGGCAGAGCAACAGAAAAAGAGACAAGCCACGGAAAGAACAAATACCACTCAAACGTCGAGTGAAGGTCGCAAAGTACCGTTCGTCGGTATTTGATTTTTTAATGCAGTGGCCCACAAAAACCCAAATCATCATTGAACTTTTAGGTTTCCTTCAGTCATTCTGGAGAACATATCTCATCGTACCATACAAACTTCAGAGGCACTGACATCGAATATGAAAGAAATTTGCTTGCCGCAAGCAACTTAATAATCAAAATCTAAGCACGGAAAAGGTGTAGAATTAATTTGGCCCAAACATAGTCAACGTAAATATAGTGAGAAAATATTGGAAAACATAGATTAAAAAATAATTAGTTCTCATTGAATGAATGATGAACTTACTGAAATAGGACTTCAAATCATAATGAATAGAAATCAGTTTTATTAATAGATGATCAATGGGGATTTTTCGATTGCGCGAAGCTGTCAAATGAGTTCTTAACAACCAAAGTATGTATTAACTCTAGAAAAAAGGAAATATGATACGAAAATTGAGGTGAACAGTACAGTAACTCTTGTAGACTAAATTTTATCCCAAGAATAATTATAGAATTAATTTCCAGGTAAGCATTCATCCAGAAGATATTTTTAGGGCAAAGATAGTATTCAGATATGGAGTAACGGAGAGAGAGAGTTGTAGCGCTAAGAAGAAATTTTACGGCGCTATTTCAAGAATGAGGAGGGAGCAGTTTTTGTAATTGATGGTAGTAAAGATAGTGAGGATGAAATTAGCAGGAAGGTTTATTGGAAAGCATGAAGGTAGTCAGACTGGTCCTTTCCTGTGGTTATAGTCAAGAAGAGGGATGGTAGTCCGCGCTTTCATGTAGAATACCAGATGCTAAACCAAAGAATGCATTCGGCCTAGCGAATACTTGTGGGATAAAACCCCGCTCACGGTAATTGGTAGAGAGATCACCGAAAGCATCGGTAGCGAAGCTTCGTAACCGTAGATACTAAAATACGACCAGGATCAACGGAGGGAACGCAGGGGAAGAAGGAAGGGTGGCGCAAACACAAGGTGGAGGTAAATCCGTCTTAGACGCGCTTCCAAGCGGTAACCAGTGGGAAAGACCGAAAACGGGAGCGAAGAGAGGGAAACCTAAGCCTGATCGACGGCTAACTGAGGACGGTTTACCGGTAAGGAATGGTTCACATGTAAAAGTGCCTTACCTTTACTGTTGGCGAGTTGGGTCGGCGGCGGGCTTATATACAGGCAGTCCCTGGGGGTTTGGGCCCCATATAACTATCTGCAGTAAGTTAGTAAATATATAAATAATTACAGTTAGCTCAATTAAAAAGTTAGCTACACTAATTAGTAATCATCGGCAATCCGGATCACACCTGGCCACGTCCAAATCCTGTAACCGAAAACAGTCATCCTACTCTGCCATCTCCACAATTATAATACAGAGGTCAATCGACATTCAAACGGATGATGGATGAAGTCCTATCCGATATGAATTTTGCACTTTTGTACCTCGATGACGAGGTTATTTTCTCACAAGGTATGGAAACACACATAGAAAATCTGAAGGAGGTGTTCTATACCACATCTTTGGCACGATTGAAGCAATAGATAAACAAAGTACAACTTCGCTGCGCCTTCAGTGAACTTGGTCGGCTATTTAGTGGACGCGACTGTCGTTCACATGAGCAAGGGAAAAATCGAGGGAATTAAAGGGGCGCTTTTTAACTGCGGAGCTTCCAAAGGTTGACTAGATATTACTGAAGATTTATCGAGGGATGCGCGGAAATTTCTGCAGTTTCGCACGCAGAGAATTCTAAACAAAGAGAATTCAAATGGACCTCAGAGATGAAACTTGCATTTGAGAACTTGAAGGAGGGTCGAATAAGTCAGAGGGAACTAGGTCTGCTGACCCGGCCCAGACGGAATATCATAGGAGCAGAAATATCGACGACGAGGGTGAGGGGACCAGTGAAGAAGAAATAAGTGAAACGGGGGAAGTAGGGACGTAGCGACGACCGTCAGTGAGAAGAAAAGCGAGCTGAAACGCAGTAAGATACTTCCTGCGGATAACAAGATAAGGAAATCATCGGCTGCCCCACGCACTCTAACGACCGAGACGATACTAACACGGGTACCCTGGAGAGTGGACACAGCAGACAGATTTGTTCTCGGAGTGGCTCCCGTTAGGAAGCAACAGGCAGAGTTCTCCTCAGGGTTGAGCGAATGTAAACTACCCTTGGTCACGCAAATCGACCATAGGCCTTGCATCCCAACGAAAACTCCGGGACCATCTCTACCCGTTCCTGAAGCCGAAATCAAACGCACCTGTTTGACTGCGCTGAATTTTAGTCAAGGCAAGCAACAAAAGAGTCAAAACCTCGCGAGTTGAAAGCACTGTAGGAACTTAGCTCACGGAGGGGTCCAAAAGAATTGAAACTTACTATTCTAGGCGTACTGGACTTGTTTCGATATTTTGAGAATTTACTTTGAGTAATTGAAAAGAACGAAACAAAAGAAAAAAAGTAAAGAAAAGATTATTAGTATCCCTTCCGTACTGTACAGTACCTAGAGTAGTGCTATTTGAGAGCTTACGACAGACGAATTTCGTAAACTTTTCCGTCGACAGGATTGACACGTTGCACAGGACACAAAAATATGCGAACTATTCTCTGAGGACACTAATTAAATCTCTTCCAAACCCCTTATTTTACGAAACAACATTCGTGTGATTTGGCGGGACTACTGTGTCATCTGTGCCGAGTAGCCTTTCGGACCGAAACCACTTCAACTTCGACCCCCCAACTTTATCCCACCACAACCGCTCCGATTTCATCAATTGACTCCCCCGTTTCCCCATGGACACCGATGCCGTCCGAACCCGCACCATGACACCTCAAAAAGCCGCCAACCAACCCCATTCCAACGCTGTTATCATAGCTACTTCATCAAGAAAGAGCTTGAATAGAAAGACAGTGCCGAGCAAAACCTTATGTTAGCAAGCGAAGAGATACGGAACACAGCGTTGGAGAGATATCTAGCTTCACCTGGAAGTAGAGAAAGCGATGAAGAAAAGAAGGATAAAAGGGAGCCCAAGACAAGCAAATGGCTCGATGGCCAAAGCGAAATCAATGATGCTCTTGTTGATTCAATTAAACGCAATAGGTATAATGAAGAGAAGAATATTTGTCTGGCGGCGGCACGTTTCGAATTTGAGAAAATGAGAGCGGTTGAAGATGCAGAGCAATTTAATCGATCTCAAGAAGTCCTTGAGAAGCGTCTCAAGCTTGACAAGAAACGGTTGGAATTGGATCGGGAGGAGAGACGGGAAGCACGAAGGGAGCGAGAGAAAAAGATGGAAGTGATGGTCGCCATGATTGCCAAACTTCGATAATCTGCTCAGCGGAGGGTCATAGTAATAACTGCATCTCATATAGACCAATTTAAGATGATTCTAGGTACTCCTGAAATGTAGGAGGTTCAATGTTAAAGTGCGCAATTCTGTTTCCTGCTCTGAGTGAGCGTGTAATCATGTTGTATAGAAGAACAGAACTGCGATAAATGAGTGCACTTGGGGCGTGTCTTTCATTCAAGCTGCGAGCGTAATCGTTCTTAGACCACTGCTGTTTGAGATCCTTATAGTACTATTCCACAGCAACCCTTACAGAACTCGTTGATGTAATGAACATATGCTTCTCTGTAGTAGATCCTGCATCGTGAAATGCGCGTTGTAGACAGGGTCGTAAGATATAAGCCAAATCCCCATATATGTAGAACTAACTTCCTTCCATCATCTTACAGTTTGAAAGCACTTCTGAGATTCGAAAGACGAAAAGGCGTCAAGTCATGACGCCTACCCTCGACAGGACCGCAAGCTGAGTAAATTAGTCCGTCTGGAGAGACTGCCTGGTAAACCAAACAGTGCATTCTTTTATGCTTGGAATAGCAGCTGATTTGGAGATTTATATGGCTCTCCGGCCTCTTCATTCGTATCTTCGTGCAATCAATAAAGCCTACGCAGCTAACGAGCAGGCACCCAGCATTATTCAATACTAGAACGTAAATACTGGCTCTACGTTGCATTAGCTGCAGCCTGAGCTCTAACAAATGCTGATACGATTGTGTAAACTGATCAATCGTCTCCTAAAATATTTCGCTTAATTGAGAACTGAACATCTCAAACTCCTCTTCGATATCGACTAAACAGATCGGTGTTGATAATCGTCGGAGCACGATACAACAAGATGTGACATCATCACATTAGTATCTATTTCGTTTAGTGAATATATTTCTAAGACAGAGGTGCTTCGACAAGGTACCAATGCAGCTTTTATGGTAACGATACTTACCAAAGCATTCCATGTCGCTCAGAGAGTTGATATTGAAGAAATTGGAAGAAATATTCTTCGTCCTGATGTCTATCTGACGGATTTATAGATCGGTTCTGTAGACATTGTTCATTACAACTATGGCGGCCTCTTCAGTATCAAGTAAAATAGAGAGTTTCTCAGCGTTTTCGGCCACGTTTGCCTTTTTTCGTTGCTTTCCGATCTGGCAGTCACGGTATGACATGTTGAATAAAGGGGGAGTTGGAATGGGTAGGAACAAGTCGCATTGGAGGGGGCGGGCTACTGTGGTATAACGCAAATTTATTCCTCATTACTCAAGGTTTCAACGAATTTCGTGCTCCGTAAATAAATAATTTTTCGGATATCGTAACTCAATCGTATTGGTTTGATGCGAAATTTGCAAACGAATATCGTATCAAATAAGGGGGGGCGCTAAAAGCGGAACAATTCATATATTTAGTGCAGTAGAAGGTGTTCTAGTTGCCCAATTTAAATGGTATTTACCATTTTTAAAGCTCTTTGCCTTATCTAGAACATAACAAAGAACGAAGAAAAACTGCGAAATATCGAATGAATAGTCCGGTTTTGGGGAAAAAGAGTGCGAGGTAGAAGAAAGCAACAAAATGGTTTTAATGATGAAAAGTGTGCGCGCCGTGGTCCTACTAAAAATTAAAACATTGAAACAATTTCAATTAACACGTCATTCCAGTGGAAAACCCTGACGTCTAGAACGAACACGAATGCAAGCTGCAGTACGACGTTCTTGAATACTTCGAACCCCCTGACAAAAATATTCGACTGACATACCAGCCAGAGAAGCCATTCGCTTCATGCGATCGTTCCGCACCCTTTGTGAAAAACTCACAGCAGCGAGTCTGCGCTGATCATCTAGTGCCTCTCTAATCTCACATCGGCGACCATCTGCTTGATATTTGGCAATATCAGCATTTTTCTTGTCCCGCACCAACTACAGCACACGATCAGAGGTCATAACACATCCTTGGGTCGTGTCCACATACCCATTGGAGGTGCTCACAGCGTTATTACCTAAAAAGCGCCAGCGGAACTCACGACGCTTATCTAAAAACGCCTACTCTAATTCCTCCACTGACATATTTCTAGACTTCGCAGAAGAATCAGCGAGTCGAGGTTCGTTCAATAGCTTCTGAGGAACAAAAGGGCAGATGCCAGCTCTCCTAAAAGATGCCCTTATGTTGTCCGCAGTAATCGAACAAAGATATGCCTCCATAATGATTCTGCAAAAATCAAACATATCCATACGGCGGCTGGTGTCGGCGGACAAGCAATCAAAAGTAGCGGAGTTCAAAGCAATCTTCAACACAGAAAGCAGAACTGTATCAAGAGGTTGTGTCTTGCCTGATGTATGAGCCGGTAAAGCATAAACAATCACGTTGTGGTCGTGGAAAATTTCCAGCACATCCAGTGATAGATGTGCTCTGTAGCCGTCGAATATCAATAGAACTTTTCTACTGTTAGCTGTCAGATCCTTTACGAAATCCACGAACCGAAACGCCCAGTTCTTGAAATTAAAAGAGTCAACAACTCCGCTTTCAGTTCGATGTGCCAATGTGGAACGGTGTGGCAGATTACAAGCCGGAGTTTCATCAATCACAGAACCATTTCGTAGAGCAGTACGAAAAGGTAACCTTTTCCCCTTAAATACGAAAAGAGGAGGCCCAACATACCCAATAGCACTTACGATGGGCATCATTGTGACGCGCGGCAAATTCAAAAAATCTGGCATGCGCATATCCTGAGTTCCTCTGCGTGTCATCAATCTTATTGCAGCTGTGCGCCCGTTCATTTCCATATCAGGGGTGCAATCAACCTCGTCGAGATTAAAACGCGCGATGCATCTAGACTATTTTCTGCGATGAGTTTTTCCAAAGTGGCAAAGTAAGTGGTCAAAACCTCTGCGTTGACGGCATTGAATCTCTTTGATTCCTGTCTTGAAGGCTTTGCAAATGACAATCTGTGTCCATGGCGTCGTCTAAACGCCCTGAAAAAAGCTCTTCCTGGACTGTCCTTATTTAAAGGCAATTGCAGACGCCGAAACATCGAGAGACGGCTAATCATGATTTCAATGTCCTCTCTGAGATGCACTTGGGTCAGAGGGATGCCTCGATGAGCAAAGCGGAGGAAAAAGTCAACGAACAGCTCTTCTTCTTCAGTTGCAAGCGCCAGTTTGCCTCCCCTCTTCGTGGTTCCATTCATTTGGCGGTGTAGAGTGCTGTGAGGAACACCAAACTTGCGTGCTGCGTCGTGATACGACATTCCTGATTCTTTGGCTGCTACAGCATTGAGCATTTCATTTTTCTTTTTGGGAACAACGATTCGCCTTCCCATTGCTCGGTTGAAAATTCCTGCTGTCAGTCGTAAATTAGGTAGAGGGCTAGGTAGTTTCGAGACAAAATTGGGCCAGGAGCCTCGTTTTATTATCAAAAATTTCAGGTTGCATGCATTCTTTGCATGTGCCCTTCCCCTTTTCACTTCAGATGCATCTGGTTACGGTGTTCCCGGCATGTAGAAACGATTGAGCAGATCTTTTTTAAATTGATTCACGAAGTTTTGTTGCAGAAGACGAGGAACATTGATGTTCCTACAGGGAAAATGTGAGAATCGGGCAGTTTGGTATCGTTTTCCAATTTTTTCAGCTGTTCCGTTTTTGAAAACATGTTCCATGTTTAGCGCCCCCTCTTTATGTTCTCAATTAGATTTGAGTGAAATTCGTAAACAGGCACACCCTACCAAAGGTTAACCGATGCCTCTTCTGGAAAACCGGACCGAAGAAAATTGTGCCAATGACATTTCGGCAGGCCAAGAAAACAAGGGGTCGAAAAATCCCAGTGTATGCAGTGTGCTTACAGAAAGCAACGAAAACAGCGGTGAGTGCTCCAAGTGACCGATATTAAGCTCTCGCAGACATACGTAAATGCATTTTTGTTGATTTTGAACAAAGCTAACAGGGGAGCAACAGATACCACCCCTCACTTGCTGCAAAAAACGACCAAAGTTGAATGCGACATGTCACATAGAGCGTTGCTGGGCCATGTCGAGGAGGATGGTCCTCCTTGCACGAGAGAGAAACTGGAACATTTATTTAAAGATTTAAGTGGGTCTACTACACAGACACAAGCCAGCAAGAGAAGAAGAATTTTAATGTGTTCAGTATCTACTGGGGACTGCGCACGTCCTAACTATACGGTTAAGATATAACCGGATGTACAGTTAAGATCTAACCGGATGTACTTTGTCGTCCATGCGCATCGGGGCTCTCGAGAGGATAGCTTCAGCGATGGATGACCAGAGGGTGCAACTCAGTCGCTGGTAGATATGGCGGCGGATAACGCCAACTGTCGAGTGACACTTGGACGCGATCCGCGGAACTAACTCCTCGATGAATGCAATAGTTCCAGGGAAAGGGGCACCTACGGAATCAAACGCCAGAGGTCAAAATGTGAAGTTCGGCGTGTAAGGCGCAGAAGATGGGCCAGTCGATGGAGCGGGAAGGCGTCGGGCGATGTTGCGTTCCAGGGTTGTAACCTTGTCGCGGGCCGCCAGATCAGCAGCGCCTCCGGCAACCTAGGTCGCCTTGGTGCGAACTGCGGCCTTGAACGGTGAGACTACAGTCATGTCACAGGCAATGGGGCGCAACGTTGTACCTTCCGGGGTTGGGGGTAGTTGTACAAGGATATCAGCGGGCCGGAGCTCAGTGCCCGGAGCCTAACCGATGCCTAATCCAGCAAATAAGACGGAAGAAAATTTCCTCAATGAAATCTCGGAAAGCCAAGAACACAACTGGTCGGACTGCGAGGGGTTGCGGTCTTCACAGCCTTGCGGGCTTTTCGTCAAGCTCGCTCGTCCGGAGTTCTCGCTGTTGTCGTCGCCGTCTCTATCTGTAAGCCTATGTGCTTACAGCGGGAGTTTTTAAGCCCCCTGAGTCCTCGGTTCAGCTGGTGGAGTTTTCTTCCGGTCCCCTTCTCGCGTGAGTGGGCAATTGGTTCAGCCATTGCCCGGAGTCGTCCGTCTAGCAGAACCCAAGGTCCTGTGTAGTGCGGACTTGTCCTCAAACAATAAAACGTCATTCTTCTTCTTCTTCTTTGGAAAACTACTGGTGGGAATGATGTGCTCACAGAAAGCGACAATGACAGCGACATAAACTTAAAAGTGAGCGATTTTGAGCAACAACAACAGGACAGCAACAGCTATGGCCCCTCGCTTGCTGTGACAAAGACAGCACTGGTGGAGTGCGACAGGGTAAACCTGATCGAGGCGGACGTTACCCCTTACACTTACACAGTCCCAGATCGACCCAACGTGCAATGGGGGCAAGGGATGACAGTCCAGCCATGGCGGCAAAAACCAAAATCGATCAGTTCGTAGAGCTATTGCACACACGGTATAGCGCGCCTGGTACTGTTCTAGTCTACGTATGAGTATTCGAACGGCTCCTCAAGGTAATCTTCGCTAGCCGTTCGATGCGATGAAAGAGGAGAGACTGGACTACTTTTTCTACACATTTCTAATCTTTAGTTTGAGGCTACCGGCCTAATAAACTAGTCAAATTCGGGACTGCAACGGCACCACGGGAACATTCGTACCCGTTCACTTCGCCTGCCTTCCTCGCTCCCCTTCACTCGCACTGCGCTTTCAACGGGCGAGGAAAGGGACCCCAGCAAATGCATCCATAAACTTTTTATTTTTATATTTGTCGAGGATCTCATCTAGTACGATAAATTTTGTTCTTCCGTTCCTATAGACACAGTATAGAGCCCCTTTTGACCTCACAGCCCTCGCCACATGACTCGCGCACATGCAAGCACAACTAAATCAGGTGCACTGGGAGGCTGAGGCGGAAGTCTTTGTGCAGTACGACGTATGGGCTGCATACCCCAGCCTAGCTCCCCATACTACTGATGTCATCCGGCACCGGAAACGCGTCCTAGCCTGCTGCCAAAGCCCCGCTCCCGTATTCCTACATGCACCCTCCTCCCCCATCACTTAGTTATCAACCGCCCGCTGGACCGCCATGCTCTCTCGATACCTATGAGTCCCTGTCTATGCAGACTCCCTTCCGATCACTCTCCAGGATTGTGATCGCACCATGTACCCTCCCGGTGATCACACGGCTGGCCTCTGCCGTTCCGGGATCGCACCCATTCACCGACACAACTCGCTCCGCAATGCCCTGGATACCCACGTGTCACACACGAATTTCAAGCCGCTGGACTCAGGTGCAAGTTCGAGGTGCATCTCCTCATCCTCGGCACAGACCCCCGGCCCGCCGCCATCCTCGTTGAACCCTCCAACGCTCCGAGCGCCCAAGAGACACGCCCCATCGCCTGTGACATCACCTCTGTATTGCCATTCAAAGGCGCCGTGCCAGGGTCACGGGTATGGATCGCAAGCACGATCCGCCGACGCATCTCTCAGCGCTTAGGCTGCATCATACGGTCTTCTATTGTTGTGGATATTCCGGCTCGCACCCCACTGCACATGGCCAACGTGGAGTAGCCTGTTAGTTCGTTGCTGTATTAGTCGGATCCGGCAGCGGACATCTTCGATATGTACTGACGTAATTATATTGTTGGTGTTATGGATGGGTATCAGCCAGTACACGTACCAACATGGAATTCTAACTGCCGAGGGGAAGATTACACACGGCGGATACTCCGCGTGAAACTAGTTGCAGGGAAAGGTAAAAACAGGCTTACTGGTTGATCTCATTCTTGAGGGAAAGAGGGAGGAAGGGCGTGCAGAATAAGACGAGAGCGAGCGGGTCATTGTCGTAGAACATATCAGTGACCCTGCAGAAAGATGTAGTCACAGGAGCTTTTTCCGTCAACAGAAACCGTTGCATACTCCGAATCTCCTCCGTGAGAGCACATCAGCATGCGTGCATCATAAACAATGGCATCCAACTCAAATGAAACTCTGTTAGCAGGGCGGGCGAGTGCATAGAAATCACAAGAGTCCAAAAAGGCTGCGAGCAGCCACCCATTCGTGGCCATATGGCGGGGAACTTGGCCATCGGCAATCGGCCGTATCTTGCCCGGATGAATTTTGGATAGCAAGACACGAGGCGGATGCGGATAAAGGGAACATGCGATCCGCAAGGTTGCCGCGGGCCAAGCGGCGGACAACATCTGGTGGGTTTGGAGAAATTGGGGATCGGGGATGTCTGGCTGAGGGTACACAAAGGCGCTGGGTAGTAAGGGCGGAAGACGGGGAACGAATGATCGGGCAACCGGGGCCGTGGACGGATGGGCGCAGCGGAGACGGATTGCGGGGAGGCATTGTCGGCTTACCGTCTGCGGCATTGCAGGAGGGGGGATTTTTGATGTGAGGGGCGTCGCTATGAGAGTTAGCGCCACTGTTCATTATGTGAACGTAGAAATGAGCCACGTAAGCTCTGTCACCCGGCTCGAGTTATTGAGAGTTAGGGGAAGTGTCCTCGGCAGAAGGGGTATTCGTGGCGTGGGCGGGATTCCCGGCAGGAGATGTGCCTTCGGCAGGAGTAGGAAAGGGCGGAGAGGGGGAATAGGACTCCGAAACGCTGGTACAAGAGTCCGTTGAGTGACTGGGGATGTGTTGGGTGCACGAAAGGCGCTCTCGAGCTCGCGCCAAGGAGGCAGGATCGGCGGATTCCAGCTGGCGAACACGTGCTTCGGCCGGGGTGAGCCATATTACGCGCGCAGTGGGGAGAGTGGGGAGGTCTCGAGTTTCGACGGCGTCGTAATGAAGCGTCGGAGACTCGGCGGTATTGGGCGGGAATGTTTGTGGACGGGGACGGGACTCGAAGTTTGTGGAGGTTACGTCGCGCGGAGAGGAGGGGGTGGTGAGATGATGCCCGGTTTCGTTCTCCATTATTGCAATAATTTTGTTGGCTCTAGTGGTGAAGATGTCGAGTGTAAGGACGAGGTCGAAGGAACAAGATGATTCTCTACTTGGAGGGTGGTCCAGGTTTATAACCAGCGGGATGCAGTCCATTTCTGTAGATCTGTGACAGACAGGAATAGATCCACGGTACAGATCGATTGGAATTTCTGGCAGGCGCTGGAATACAGTACTGTACGTATGGTGCCCTGCGGCCCCTGCTGGCATTGTGGGGAAAATCTTTTAATTTGTCTCAAACCTGCACCACGCAGGGGAAGAGGTGACCATGCAGGAAGCGAGCTAGACTTGACTCTGACTGTAGGATGCTGTATGGTACTTTGTTCATCTGATGCCATCATCCCCCCCGATATTCATCCTATTTGGTATTTGTCACACTCTACAATAGAGCTTGAGCGTAGTTTGTAATGAGACTATTTGCTGGAAGGGAGGAAAATGTTGGGTGATTTTCGCTTATGACCTACTTGGTTTTGTTAACTTTTTAGGTGTCAAACAGTAGTATCGATGATTCTTGGCCATAGAGCGCCTGTGTGCGAGGTACATACCCCAACGCGCGAAACGCTTCGGCAGCAGTAAACGGAGGTGGTTGATGGGAGGGAAGATAGTAATTGGAAAAAGGCAGTACACAGTTGTAGGTTTAGAAGCTGGGAGGAGTCACAAGGTGACGCTAACTCCTAACTGCCCAGCCGACTCGGATGCTACCTATACAACCGACACCCGAGCGGACTGTGGCTGAAAATTGTCGGTACAGTAGTCTACTTACTGTTCTTACTGCACACTACTGTATTTGACCATAAAAACTAATTAAAAACTACGGCTTAGAAAGATATAAAATACAGTAGGTTACCCTAAAAATTCGTCAAAAGATAGCACTAGAATCACAAAAATCACATTCCAGCAACTTTCACCAACACTACCTCGTCCTCAAAATGCAACCCAGGTGTAGTATACAGTGAGCTCGATCAGTTCAAGGTAGAGATCGGCCGATCCTTGAACACCCTTGCGCAAACTTGCACATATCCCCCCACAATCGTAACACACTCATTTTCCTTTCTTTCCCGGCAACTAAGCACCAAGCCAGTAACTTTTGAAGCCTTTTAATCCTTTAAGATTCCATCTCCTCCCACGCACCGCCTTCGCTTCCAAGCTCAGTGTTGATTCTGGTCAGACAAAGCCTCCGCGACTGGCCTATCCACCGAGCGTGTAGAGGCGAAGGAGTTCGGTGGTATCGTCGTCCAAAAATCCACTTCGGATTAGTAGGATGGCGCATACGAAACAGACCGCGGTTAGGGAAAAAACGGAAGGCGGTCGGAGCAAAGAACAATTATACGCATAAACCAGCTCGGAAACGCATTGTTCAGTTGAGGAGTGCAGGTTGAGAGAGTAATACTTTGAGAAGGGTGAATAAGAGTCTGGAGTTGGTTATTCTCGCTTGAAAAGGCAAACTAGGATTCCATTTGGGTGCCTATTACTCATCAAAACAGAAAAGAATAAAGAAGCACTAATACAAGAGATGAAGCAGTAAATATCATGACTCAATCCAGCAATCCTATCCCTTGAGGTGGCTCAGGCGCGACACGAAAGGAAATAATCTCCTGGAGTGGATGGCGCGGCGAAAATGGAGTCCCCCGTATGAGATGAGCCAGTATCGTGGATGAGCAACCTTCCAAACGCGACAAGGCCCGAAATAGCGAGAACGGATGGCGGGCCACTTAGCGACCAATGTTAACGCCTGGCCATGCGCCACCAGAACCCAACTCCCCACGTTGAACATACGAGGCTCTTCAGAGGTTTTGTCATCCATTTTATGCATTTTATTTCTCGACGCTGAGCTCGAAAGGCAGAGGAGGCCAGAAGTTCCGCCTTGCGATGTTTATCGGAAGCGCAGTCCATCAACACGACGGAGTCAGATGGACTCATGCGCGGAACTACTCCGAACATCAGGTCGAACGGAGAAGCTCCCACGGAAAGGCGACGGCAGCGGTATCCGTGCAAAACACGGGGAAAACGTTCTTCCCAATCTATATCTTGGCCGACGACCATCTTTTTCACGGCGGTTTTGATGGTTCATACCATCCTTTCGGCCCTACCATTAGACATGGGAGCATAAGCGAGAACAGTGGTCCAGGAAATACCATGTCTCTTCATGAAATCAGCGACGGCGGCAGCGATGAAGCACCAAGCGTTGTCAGAGATAATTGTCTTCGGGGGACCTAAATGGTGTATAAATTCGCTCTCGATAAACTAGGAGACAGTTGCAGCTGACGAGTCTGTGGTGGCAACCGCGATTGGCCAACCTGTCAAATGCTCGACGGCGATGAGCAGATTCTTCTTTCCGGCGTTTGATATCGGTAGAGGTCCAGCGAGCTCGATCGAATAAGTTTCGAAGATATTCGTCAATGGGACATTCAAAGTCGTGCGGTACGGCGGAAGGGTCCTCGTCTTCTGGCACCCCTCGCAACTTTTCACGTAGTTGTGAATGTCTTTGTGCATCTGCGGCCACCAATAACGGTCTACGACAAATTTCTTTGTCTTCTCCTTATCTCACTGTCAGATATCGTCGTGAAAGTTCTTCAATATCGCGACACTGTCCTTCATAAACAGTACAGATTTTGGCCCATTTCCGATTCGTCTAAGAAGCTTTCCTTCCCACATCATGGATTTTTTCGCCATACGCTTGACTGAAGGACGCCTCTCTTTATCATCAACTCGGATCTTCAAACCTTTCAAATGACGTGCGAGGTCGAGGAGGAGAGGCGCGATTGTGGGATTCTCTTCGGTAGCAGCAGAATACAGAGCCACAAATAAGTCTCCTTCATCAGGTCCAGAGGCAGGAGACGGACCGGTAGGTACTACACGAGAGAGGAAATCAGCTGCTCCGTTGCCCGCACCTGGCCTGTACTCTACCTCGAATTCATACTCCGACAGGAAGTCCATCCATCGCGCCAGCCTTCCGTGAATGTCGTTTTTCTTGAAAGCATAAAGAAGAGCTTCATGGTCGGTAATGAGCTTGAAGGGCTCTGTCGATAATAGATACACTCTGAATTTACTTAAAGCGAAAATTACGACAAGGGCCTCCCTCTCGCAGGCGGAATAGACGCTCTGCTGAGTTGATCGTCGGACTTGCGTACTGCATGGGATGAAGCTTGCAATCTTCCTTTCTCTGGGCCAGGACTGCCCCAACGGCGAAATCAGAAGCGTCGGTTCCCACGATGAAGGGGGACTTGAAGTCCTGAAGGCTAGCACCGGCGGAGAAGTAAGCTTCTCTTTGAGAGGTTCGAAGGCGGCAGTCATCTCTTCAGTCCAATTGAATTTCGTATTACCCGATGTGGCCGTGTGAAGGGCAGAAGATATCCCGGCAAAGTCCTTGATGAAACGACGATAATACCCGACGAGGCCAAGAAAGCTACGCAACTCCGTTGAGTTGGTAGGAACGGGGGCCCTTTTGATGGAATAAATCTTCTCGTCGTCGACGCGGACTCCACGCTTGTAAGTCCTGCGTACCCGACTGCCTTGAAAACGACAGCCAAGGTATCAATATGATCGCCCATAGAGTTGGAGAAGATCAAGACATCATCAAGATAGACCCGGGCGAAGGAAATGTCTTTCAATACGTAATCCGTAATGCGCTGGAATGTAGAAGGCGCGTTCATTAGACCAAATGGCATTACATCGAACTTGAAGGTACCAAAACGGCTGACGAACGTAGTCATCTCCATAGACTCTTCGGCCGTGCGGATTTGCCAATATCCCGAAAAAAATCAAGGGTGGTGAAGATGGAGCTTCCCTTTAGGTCGTCGAAGATATCATCTATTTTAGGTAGTGGCCAACGATTCGCCTTCATTTTGCGGTTCAGACTGCGATAATCCACGCAGAAACGAGGCCTATCGTCCTTTTTCGTCACGATAGCCACTGGGAACGACCAAGCCGACGACGCTGGGGTGATGATCCCAGTATCTAACATGTTGTCGATTTCTCGACGGGCGATTTAGTTGTGTCGAGGCGAAATTCGGCGAGCCCTGTGGTAGATCGGGGTAGGGTCCTTCATTTCAGAGGAATTCTTCGTCAGCATGGCTGCAGGACGTAGCTCGTCTATAGTCCAGGCGACGATTCCCGTGCCGCGAAGCAAACCATTTATCTCACCTTGGGTTTCTTCTTTCAAATGGCGAGTCGAGCTCTCAGAGTATCACGCATTTTCTCCTTCTTTTCTTCTTCGTCAGTGGTACTTTATTTGCTGGTAGGATCTTCGCTGGACCCGGAAGAGTTGTCGTCGCGGAGAGCCAGGACCAGTTCTTCTTCCATAGACTCCGACGAGTCCGGACTGGCGTTCGAATCAAATGTAAAATCTTAGGTGTGAGTCCCTATTTCTTCGCCCTCAGCCAGTTTCTTCTCGGTTGACTTGGTGTCAGGCTCAAGCGGGAGAACAACTTCTTCGGAACCAATGGTTAAATGGACGCTCTGCGCCTCGAAATCCATATTCGCACGCATAGCTGTGAGCGTGGGGAGGGCCTATTATTATTTGGAAAGAGGACTTCTCAATGATGAGGAAGTCTAGTTTCACGGCTTGGTCCACGAAGGTCGTCGGGACCATGACCAGCGAACCTACACAGGAAGAGCTGTCACCATTCGCAACAGTTATCGTTTTAGACGTGTAGTTCGCCGAAAGGTAAAGAATTCTAGACAAATCATGTGACACGAAGTCCGGTACGGCTCCTGAGTCTAGTAGAGCCCAGACCTCGGTACCGTAAACTTTGAGTTGAACCAACCGTAATAAACGAGGACCTGAATTCAAAACGACTGCGACACGTGCTGCATGAATTCATTATAGAAAGCCGCCACGAAAGAGATGCCTCTGGCTTCGACAGAAAAATATGTGAAGAACACAGTGCCGGTGCATTTGAGTCATGTTGGTCCGCTGCTACATACCTCAAATTCGTCTGGGGTTCAAGGGCGTCGCTACGATTTATCGATTTCGTCTCTAAAGATGGCTCTTGCGGAAAATTTCAGACGAAAGGGGCTAGTTCATCCGGGTTGAAGACAATTAGGAACGCTGTGCAAACACTATAGTATGCTTTAACTTAAACTTATCATACTCTCTTCTTCGTCGCGGAAGTAGCGCAGCCGTTTCCGACGGCTTTCTATCTCGTGCAATATTTCGGAAAGTAGCTCCTTGTCGCTGATACCCATGTTCTCTAGTTCTCTAGCTCTTTCCGCTGCCCAAGGAGGCGCACCAGAGCATCCATTTGCTTCTGCCTGTCCTCTCCAATTTTTACAAGTTCCTGAGAAATCCGAGATTCTCGACCTCTACTGCCGAGAGAGCTGATAACCTCCCGCATTACAGAAACCATTTCGCTGTCCTCCTCCATAGCTTTTCGCTGCGACTCGCGTTTCTTCTTTTTCGCTGACCTAATCTCTATTCCATCATCAATACTATCCGCTCGCTTTCTGCGCCCTGCATATGGCTCTTCCCGTATTGCTTCCTCCTCTACCGGTCCACTAATTTACATTACTACTCCATGCTGTGCTAGCTTTGAACTGAAATTTAGAAGCTTTGTGTCCTCTTTGTTTTCAACGCAACGCAATGCCGGAAAAGGTAAAGTGTCTTTGTAAAATCATGAGCCAGTCTCCCATCCGCGCTTGTTTGCAAGAAACTAGGAGTCAAGTCCTGGTTATTTTGTCCAGATAACGACTACTTTCGATAACTCATCGTGAAAAGTCGCCGTATGCGACAAATTTGGCGTTATAGCTCTTCCCCAGTTCTGTTTCTGAGTTCACGACAGATACCTCCAAGGTTTGCGCTTTTTAGAAGCGACCCGGATCACTCCCCTGCCGGCTGTATTTTCTGTTCAGCGTAAGTAAAATTCAAAGTGGATGTAGCAAAGGGCTCCCCATAGCCTGCCACACAGGAGTAATATGATTTGTCGTGTCCACCCATCGGCTCTACGTCCGTTTTTCCTACATCTGCTGCACTTTCAGTTCCCTTTTTACGTGTTCCGATATTTTCATAGCCCGATTGGCTCTCCTTTCGTTCATCATTCATACGTTGTAAGCGTTCGACAAAAAGAAATGCTTTTCCTCATCATTGAAAACTGGAGCAACTACTGTGTCCCAGAACTTGACTCTATACTCTTGCCTGTTCAACGGTTGGCGAGTCAAGTTTTTCCCCGACGAGAGCAGAGACTCCCGGACTTTTTCCTCTTTTGTAAGGATTAAACGAACGCGTGCAAAATATTCAAAGGTAAAAGCCCCGGAATTTTCGTTCTTTTTAGACTGCGAATTATTTGGCAGTGTATAGACCTTCGGTGCAATAAAACAGTCGATTCGCTTACCCTCTGGCTCCACCAAACAGGCTGCAAACCGTCTATTGTCACACTTTTCCATCAGCCACACTCATCGGCTGATGTAGAATACGCGGAATAAACTCGCTCGACAAGGGCCTTCGAGTGCCAAGATTATCATTGTCATCCATAATGACAACATTTGCTCCGTCACCCTGCTCTTCCTCCTGATTGAACATTACAAGCAGTGGTTGGCAATGTGGCAGGAGCGGAGGGAAAGGTGGTTGCAAAAGATATAGAAGATAGAGGTGGCGCAAAATGCAGGAGCTGAAATTTCGCGGACAGAGGGCAGCTCACGTAACCCGGGAGATGAGCAGAAAGATTTTTTGCGAGTATAGTGTAACTGCGTGTGTGCACGAAAAGCCGGTGGCGGTTGTCCCAGTGTTGCGGGATGGGAGTTAACGCAACCTAGCGGTAGAAGGGGAGGTTTGGTTCTGAGCTATCTGAGGGGAGCAAGGGAACAAGGAAAAGTTGATAAGGGCAGAGTGGAGGGCAAAAGCAACGTGCGCGAGCTGGGAGGGCACTTCGGAGATTCGTGGGACCTCGCACAACGACGCCGGGGAAAAAACGGCATAGGTTGCGGCAAGCCTATTTTTGTACGGCGGGAAACCAGAAAAAACTGTGTATAAACGCCCGTAACTTTCGAGAAGCGTTAGTGGAAGTTTCTGGAATGTGTAAACAGCGTGTACGAACCGGCTTTCTTACAGAAAGCAGTTATCCAATCATTGAGAGGAATTTTTGTGTACAAATACAATGTATACCCGAAATGTAATATTTAGGATGAGCCTTAGTCTGCAGCTCCGTATATACGTGACATATACATCAGAAAATTTGAACTAGAGTTCGAGATATCACCCTATCAGTGCTTCAAACTGCTGAAATCCTTATACGGGTTATGCGATTCAGGAGATCTATGTTGGAAAACGCTCGATCGCCACCACCGCAAGGAAATAAACATGCTGATAGAGGTTGAAGCTGAAACGGAAGGTTGGATTTGGAAGTTCGCCAGCTCTGGCCAGATTTTACTTGAAGGTGCTCAAGTCGCAACTTATATAGAACTATTTCGCCACACTTGCACTCAACTCTTAGTCTAACTAAACCCTAGCCATCTGAGCGGGACAATCAATACTACCAATCATCACAAGACATGACATAGTAACACTGGCACAAATTCATGCCAGTTACAACTAACAGTACACAACAGTGCACGACACTACATCACGTCATCATGTGTATGCACTAACTCACCAACTGCACGTAACCACACAATCACTACACGTCCCCAAATTCACAACACAACTCTTACACATGCAACGACATGTATACACACAACTACTGTAACCGCCACCACTGTACTTGACTCATCACCATAGTTCATCAACAACCATCAACTTGTACTGTATGTCCACGTACATACCTGGCCACTCTGCACAGCTGTACTGTACAGCATAGCCATATGTACTAGCTACACACGTGTACGCCAGAACAACCTACTAGAGCCACAACACTTGTACGCACCACGTTGCATATGAGCATTTGCAGTAGCCAATCAGAAGCCCGTTTCACGTTGAGTTTGAGATGAGGCGCATATGCGCTTCAAAATGGCACCCTCCAAAACAGCCCATGCTCACCTGCACTTTTGGTTTTCAGTGACAGCACAGGGTCCACAGCCAACACATGCGTCCGTTACATTCAGATACAGCCCTTTATAGGCTTGTTCAAGATGGCATATTTCATGGCCTCTCAGTAGCCTACGTGGACGACATGCTTCGGGCCGGTGACCAGAAGTTCAAGGATATCGCCAATGCAACATCCCAAAATTTCAAGAAGGGTGGCAATCAATACTCGCCATTTACGTTTACTGGTGTCCATGTGCGCCACTCTGCCAGTAATCATGCTAAACTTGAGATCTAACAATACAATTACATTTATAACCTATTCTTACTGTCTGATGAGTCAAAATTCTCCGACTTCGCGTCTCTACGGATGAAATTTATGTGGTTGTCACACACAAGGCCTGATAACTTATTCGAAGTTTTGTATTTGACGCATGTCACAGCTCATAGGTTCAAGTAAGAGCCCCGTGAAATCATTGAGAGGACGTAATGCGCTGTTAAATACGTCAAAGACCATCTTGTTTCGATTTCTTTTCTGAAACTTAATCTCTACACGCTGCGTGTAATCGGGTACTCTGATGCATTACTCAGCTAAAATTTCGATCTCACGTCACAACTTGGCTCTATTGCGCACCTCTTGGATGCTACTGGCCGATGCGTCCCGGTATTTTATCGCTCTTATGAGGCGTGTCACGTAGTCCGATCTGCACAGGCTGCAGAGCTCATCGCTTCCGCCGATATGTTCGATGCCTCATTCACTCTGGTCGAGGAACTTCGCTCGATTTATCTGAGATTGAGTATGCCTGTCAATCTCTACACGGATAATAAAAGTCTCTTTGTAACCCCTGATGTGATGTATAAGGAAAAAAGGACATCGGAAAACGGTTGATGTTGGGTAATTAGCGCTGCTCGAGAGGGGTTCCGCAAGCGGCAGATTTCTGATATCGGATTCGTCCGAACGGCGGGTAATCTGGCTGACTGTCTGAAAAAGTCGATGCAGCAGACTTCCATAGGTTCTTTACTTGCATATAGTCGCCACGTAGTTAAAGTGGATCGATGGATTGTTCGGCCAAAGGCACTGGTCGTGAATATAGCTCTAAGAGAAACGCGCAACGTGACACGCTTAAAAGGGCAAAACGGAAAAAAATTACCTTAATGTGTCTCAGCAACTTTCCAGTTATCTGCCCTGTCTAATCACTCGCTTCTTGAAAGCTCGGAGAGGTTACGGTATCGGCCAGCTGTTACTCCTCCTCGCAATACCGAGTGTAGATGTTTCTGTGGATATATGTACTTAGGTCATGAATAGTAATCCCACTTCGCTCAAGCCCGAGTTAGTCTGCTGGATCACTTTCATTACTTCATTACTATATTACAGTACCAGCAAACCAGTTGCTTTTCGCACGTGTTCCCGAACCCGTAAGGTCATTTCACGTCTGGGGTACATTTTGGGGGTTCTATTCATAACAGACAGTCTGGAATGAGGGTGTCTTTCGGCCCGAGCTCGAAACTTGAGACAGCGTCTGTAGGGGTTGATTGTTGGAAGTTCTTCGACGGTAGGGAATTTTGAGGGCATCATTACAGCTGTCATGTCTCACAATTTCACTGTAATGTGGATATGCCGGACAAAGCACCGTATTTGTTCTCTGACCGAACAGCCGTCCTTCCCTTTGAACGGAGCTAGGACAAACACGAGTAGTAAAGCGATTTTACGTCCTAGTACTAATCTCCGTACACTTTCCATTCATGTTTCATCCGCACTTCGGGCTGGAACTCGCCGTACTAAGAGTCCCGTGTTACTACCACCCCCTCTTCTAAAAAAAAAAAGAAACCGTTCGCCTCCCTTCACTCACACCTCCTATCAGTTTGGTAGCAGCAGAATAAATGGTACTTCTATTGATATTTTATGAAATTTCTTCTGTGGCGGCCTCAAATATGAAAAATTAATGAGCACATCCCAATTTGGAGACGCCTTCAAAAAAAGAAGATGAAAATAACGATTAAAAACTTGAAACATACAAGAGTATATTTTTACGTTATTTTATCAGCTTTATATGTGTGTGCAACACTATGAGGTCACTTCAAATCTAATTTTGAGTCGGGTAACTAAATTCTGCCTGTTACGGGGCATTATATATTATATAGTATGTTACTGCAGCTCCAAATTTGAAATAGGCGGTTAATTTTGTATACAGAATGTTAATTTCGAAAATTTCTGCTCTTTATCGGCACAGTGCAGCGCACTTTCTTTCAACACCATGGAAGTCATTTAAAGTCTTCTGTACCGGCAATACGCACCTATTCAGCCCATCTGCACACTGCCCTTGCTTTCAATAATTCCTTTGGAGACACCTGTTCCACCTTCATTGACGCGATCTCGAGTTGCTGGTTCTCTGGCCCTTTTGAATGAAGAGGCAGAAGTGCGAGCAGCGGAACTAAGAAAAATTAGAACACAAAAAATCTGGAGACTTCTGTTGAAGATAATAATAGATTTTACCCGATCTTTGACACCCTCTACGATGCTAGGGATCTAACAGTATTAGAGGGATGACTAAATTTTCCGCTGCTGAGTTTTTTAATACATGGAATAGCTACTCCGACTTTATCACTAGACACTATAATGAGAGCCCCAACATATGGTCTTAATTTATCGACAAAGATTTTTTCCTTGAAACTTACTACCCTACGCTTTGCGGTGCCTAGGATCTTCTTGAAAAAAAGATTTAGAATTTCTGGTCCTTATTTCGAGCGCATCGTACCAAATTTTGTTTATCTGATTTCTGAAACTGTTTACAATAAGTACGTTGTCAAAATGGGTGAAGAGTGGACGATTGAAAAACTGAGAGAGGAAGATAAAATTTTCAAGAGCCTCTCGTGTGCTCGCTTGCCACTAATTTTACTTTTCAGTAGAGCAATAGGCCAAGTGATAATACTCAAGATGATGTGAATTCTTTCAGCGCTAGGCACAAGTTACATGCACTAAAAGTTGAAGTTTCAGTGGTACCGATTGAATTTGTAATGGGAGGCAGTCCAGTGTTCCCAAATTCAGTTTCAGGCGAAAACATAATGAATCAAATGGTTTATTTGCAGGATAAGGAATGCCACAAAATATAAGGAAAACGTGGATTATTTGATTTGCTGTACAATTGAGATTGACCAAATTCGTATTCCAATAACAACTTTGTTGGTATTAAATGGAATTAGAGCTAAGGGGAGCGAAAGATTGAGTGGTAGTTCAAGGAATTGAATAAAAGATAAGTTGAACAAACCGTCTCTCCTCAGATAGGCAACAACACAAGAACAATTTACTGCACGCAATGAGCGAAAAACCATAGAAAAGACTTCATATTTTTCTATTTTCTTTGAAATATCCTTCTTTAGACTATTTACAGTTACCAATTCCATTCTAAAATATAGTCTTTGAAAAGATCAAGTAGGAGAAGGCACCTCAGATCCTCTTTCACCTCGAATTTGAGTCGTATCGATACTAATACAAATAGATTAGACGTATAGAATCGAACAACGACAATGATACCAAGCACTCATCATGAAGAAAAAGCTTTCCAGGGAATTCAAGAAGAAGACTTTCAGAATATCATCAGCGCTATACTTGATCATAAGCATATATTTTGATTATTCTCTCCAGTACAATGAAATGCCCTTAATCGAACTTTTGGCTTTCATGACACAACTTTCTTCGTAATTCTACGATATCATTGAAAAGTTATTGCAAAGGGCGGTAATTTACCATTATTCGTGCTCCGAACAACTATATTGGTCTGAAAAGACTAGAAATTAGTTCATGATCAGTCAAAAGGCTTTCTTCGCAAACCAGAAACAACCTTTTGACTCTCATAATGTTCACAGTAGAGATTGAAGGGACATGATACAGAAAGTGGAGCAAAAAAAGCTGGAAGGTAAAGTGGATCAGCAAGGCTAGTCAATTGACCTATCTGTACCTTTTCGTTCATATTCAAAATAATTCGATAGTGTAGAACCCCTGGAACATGTGGAGAACGAATAATACTATAGTTATGATTACCAGAAGTGTAGTGCAATGCGTGGTGCAGAGTTGTTCCCGTCTAGGAATGCCGTTAGAAAATGACAAAACCACACCCACACACGAAAACACACAGGATTTTCACTGTCCCTCTTTCTCTGTAAGCACCCTGCGATGCAGTAGCACAGAGGAGAAGTTTGGTTTGTAGATGGGTGTAGATTCCCTGGACGGCTGGACGGTATAATTGTCTTCCGAATTGTACTGTAAGGCCTAACCGTAATCTGTGGAATGCTAGAACCTTGAGAAGGATATATTACGAAGAACCGCATACACCAGGGATGCGATAGTGGACAAAAGGGATGTAGTAGTGATTCACCAGTGCTTAGTACTCCCTCTAGAGATAAGGGTGTTGTCATCAACAACAAAATTAAAGTTCCTTTTTTTATATAGACGCCAGAGTCTGGGGAGCCAAGTGTAAGTAAATATCACAGGCGAAAAATGAAAGGTATAGTAAATTATGGAGTAGAGAGGGGAAAAAGAATGGGAACACGGTCGTATAAACTTGGCTATAGGCAAAGTTGCCGTTGGCAAGTTTTTTGCAAAGGAGGAAGTTGGGAGTCAAGCTCAGAGCCAACAATGGGGTGGCTGTTTATTCTGAGGCCCGAGCTGCGAGGTAGGTACAGATACTAGTTAGGTAGGTTAAGGTTATCTAAGAAGAGGAGGGAAATGAAGTTAATGTCAGCCAAGTAATTGATATCCAGGCTACAGATGAGTAAAGTCGGCACCTGGCCAAATAGGTGCCTTTCACCTGCGAAAATATCGTGTCCAAGTCGGGGGCCGAGCGGTCCATAATACACGCCCTCGGGCCCACTCGGGTGGATATACAGTATCAAGACCAATAGTACTCGGCAGTCGGTATCACACTCCTACTGTAGCACCTGCAGATGGCAGTGGTATGGCCTGTTCAGAGAATTAGATAGAACATGATCACCAAAATCAGCTCTACCGATTGCAGTACAGTGTGAGTGCAAATTTAATTACAAAAAGGGCCCCGGAGCGACTCAGATCCATTAAGACCCACACCAAAACACCCTCCGCGCAGATAATCGGATGGCAAATGAGTCGATAACCATATGTTAGTCAAGATACCAGTGTGATTGTTAGATTATTTTTTACCAGAGCGAGTTATAAATCAATTAAATGACTACAGATGAAGTAACAAGAAGAAGATGAACTGATCAAGATCGTGAAAGTGTCTAGAAACGGTTCTATCTCGGCTTTTTCTAAGAACAAAAGCAAACATTAGGGACAGCTGAGTCATAAGATAGACATCATTACATACATTGAAGCCATAATGAGTAAAGCCCCGTCGGTTAATCCGCACCTCGTTTTCCATGAGCCCATGAAGAATAAAAGTAAGAGCTGAAGGACACAGCAATCATCGGGAGGTCTCTAGTATCATGTTGTAAAATGCCGCGTATTTGAGAAGCTCAAGGTGGTCTTCTCGACTATAAATTTAGCGGAGTCTCCCTGGGGATGCAAATGAAGCCATGAAGCAACTTAAGGGCTAGTTTCGAAGGCTGCGCTAGTCACCTGGGCCTCCAATGCTAACCTTTCAGGGATTTCGCGTTGGTTGAAGCTTCTCGCTGTGAAGTCTTCAGGGACTGAAACTCATACCCTCTTGGACAATAGTGATTCACAGTATGTGCCTTATGTGCCTTATGGATTCTCATTTCATGGCATTTTTGCCAAAATTCGTTACTAGCACCGACTGACAAGTATTTTGAATTGATCATCACCAGCCGGGCAGGTGCTCAAGTCTCAGATTGCTTGGAAATGATTACGGTTTATTTCAGAGCTTCGTTTTTGCCGCTGGGCTTCTTGGTTACGTAACGATCTACTAGATTCAGTCATCAACAGATCGACTTCGAAATATCTGCGAAAAAAGCTATAATAAGGTAGCAAGCAAGGAGCCCTAGCGATAGGGAAGAAAGACGATTTTAGGGCTTCTCATTGGGCCTCCCGTTATCGATGGAGAGGGCAACAAAAATGAGGGCTTGTGTCCTTAGTTGGGTCTGAAAGCCAATATTTTACACTTCGTCAGATTTGTAGTCGGGTGAAAGTGCTTGTAGGTCGCAAGGCGAGTAATGCATTGTGCCAATTATCATGAGGGAAGAGCCATAAATCCTTATTTAAAAGATTTTCGCCGAAAGAAGCTTTTTCATGGAATAAGAGGAGGCAGACTTGACAGCTTCCCTCAACTCAAATGTAAAAAAGCAAAAAAATGATTATAGGATGCGAATGAATCGCTTAAGGGTGCAAACGTGATACAGTGTGACACCAATCACCTCGATTCACGTAGACTTCCGTTGGTCCATTATTTCGAGTTCATAGAAGATATTCCGACGTATTCGAAGGCTCTTCGAATCCCTCCGAAGTACAAGACAATCATCTGCAAAGAATTCAAAGAACTTTTGAATGCAAGGATCATCACGGATCATCACGCCCTCTCATTTAGTTCAGTCAAGCTCATACATAACATAATATGGTTAATGTACATTTATTTCAAAAGAAATGTAAAATCAACTATTACATCGACGTATTCCTTAAACACTTACATAATGAAGAAAATTAGTCCTGAAAGAAAAGTAAACATTTTCGATATATCAAGCAAGGCGTAAAATATTATTCCACAGCTTCTGCTCCCGAGACTCATGTATAGTACCGTGCACGGCCAAAATTTGGATCTTTAGAGCCATTTACAGTACTTTTCATGCCTTTGGCTCACAAACTGTGTCTCTAGAACTACTTAAGATTGTATCAGGCACTCAAACTGCGCAAAAAGACACTGCAAAGACTTCTATGCAACTATGGTTTAGATTATTCGTATACTTTAGTAGGTTTTGAATCTTCTGTGTTAACTAAAATAAGCGAAATCGCGGCCCTTTTCGGCTTCAACCACTCCCAGCGTACTCTCAAACCATACCAAGCCGCACCACCAAAAAAATACGAGAAATAACACTCATATTTATCCCATAGTTTCTGTGTTCCCCTTATCAACGACCTCCCATGCCTCGTTGGACTTACATAGCTTTTAAAATCAAAATTCAAGGGGAATATTTCCCTTAAACTTCTGTTTAGTTTTGCCCCGTTGCATTACCGGTGCCTAGTTCGATGATTATGAGAAAAACTTATCTGCGACTGTTTCTGTTCAAACCTTCATGGCCCTCGGAGAGAATTTTTGGGGATACCAGAATTCCTTAAGAGCCCTAAAAGTTCACTACCTTTACAATTGGATGAAATATTGCGAAGAAAGAGCAGTAATGTTACAGAAGTCCACTGCGGTAACCAAGGAAGAGATTGGAAGGGCTTTTTTTCTGATATAACTTATTACCTAAGGCACCATCTCATCCATAAGCCGTCCATAGGAGTAACATGAGCGCACTGTTATCTATCAGCTCTGGAGGGGTCTTTTTATTTCTTTTTTTCTTACCTGTTCTTTCTTTTCTCTATTTAAAGAAAGTACTTAATCAGATTCTAGATGGATTCTAAGGAGCTTGGTTTACTCTGATTTTTCTGCGAAAACGAGTCTTTACATCGACTTCCTGTGTAAAAAGGATATCGAAAGACGTGCACCGCTCCGATTTCTTACTTTCTTTCAATCTCATCCCTGTTCTTTTGCGCTTTCCATCCGCTTGAATCGCCTGCTGGCCTGAGCTGATAAACTCGATTTCACAAATGCGGTATAAAAATTTGGGTTTCCTTTTATTTCATTTCCGCCCCCATTTCACGGTTGGTCGAACTTTGTACTCCATAGTTCAAGAGAGGTCGATCTGTGCTTGATTTTGGAAAGCAGTGGCGTCGGAAGACAATCCGAGAGCGATTTTACGATTGTAATAACGCGCAACGGATTTCTAGATACGTGTAATCTGCTTTGAGCGAGAATAGACTTTCGAATGAGACCTGTTCACGATAAACTTTGCTCACTCAAATTTTTTGGACTTCTTTACTTCATCGTCAAAAATCCTTGCGCATCGTGCGTCGTCGAAAAGCGGCGTGGATACAACCGACCACATCCTCCATACATTAAAATACTGTAATCCAAAAATTCCCCTCGTCAAAAAGAGGGTGCAATTTGTAATGGGGGGAAATTTGGGGTGTTGTTTAGGGGAAACGTTTGGGTGTTTTACTCTTGGAAGGTATATCCGATCTATCCCAAGTGTTTTTTATGCATGAAAAATATGGTCAGCTGTTCCCTAAGGGATGTCGTGATGGTAAAGGCTTACAATGTAAAGGATTGGCGGGAAGCCGTCAAAACGCTGGAAAACTGACTGGAGGCCGGCCATTTGTAATGCGTAAATGTCGAATTCCTTCTTGTCGCTCCATTCACGAGTTACTCCGGTCTGTTCCTTGACCAGCCCTGCTGCTTCCTACCGACGTCGAGGCTCTCTGTACAGGCGGTGATAACCGTCTCTTCGTGTAGCCTTCGCTAGGTTGGCTTGAAAGCAGTGCGCTCATCAAAACACGATTCTCTAGTCTCAGCTTGCGGAGTACTCTCTTCCCATATTTTTTTATAGGCTGTTTTCAAGCCACGGACTGTTCCACACCTACTGTGTCTGCGTGTTATCAAGTGCTGCTCCCTCTTAGTCTGAACGACTACCGACGTAGTGTCATTTCTCACTTTCTTCAGAGAATGAAACTCTTCTTAGCTTTCAAGCAATAATTCACGTTCAGAAAACAGCCTCGTCCAAGGTTTATCCTGTTGAGCTTCAAAACAGTTGTAACACTGACAGGCAGAACTCTAGTGTGATGAAGTGGAACTCGACCGTTTGTGACGGGGCTAGTACTTCGGTTCAGACTGAGCCACTGCCAATGCCAAAGGCGCATGCCACCAACGCGATGGAGTATGCCTGGCAGGGACACCACACTGAGGATGAACTCCAAGATAAAAACCTTTGATATTGTCATCAAAAAGCTATTTACAAAGCATACAAACGTTGCGAGACTTCTCTGCAATACATTGGCACTCAGCTTTCATCAACTCCGATGTTAGAAGAAACCCAACAAGCTGCCACCGCAACCCTTTGGTGGGTGTTTGAACAGAAAAGTGGCAGACTGCGGGCATCCTGTGTTTCTTACGGAAAACTGTTAATCGTGGGAGGACTCTGTTCTTCGATGCAGCTGCCGGCAAGAGGACGCGAGCAGTGAACAATAAGGGGAGGGAGGTTCTTCCTGTGTAGCTCCGTTTGTAGACGGTTGCCGGACCAGGCTGCGCCAGGTATAGGGACATTGCCGCAAAAATCAACAATGGCAGGATTGAGTCGTGGTGTGGTATTGGCACGTGGCAAAATCATACCGTAGCTTAAGATGTTCATGCTTTTGGTACTGTAAGCAGCGACATTACAGCCAAACCCTATGTTGTACTGTACAGTACTCCATATTGCGCAGTTGTACAGTACTGTACAAGTGCATACACCAACGAATCCAGATCTACAGTAATGTGTAAGCATTGCAGACTGTAAAACTGGGCAGACTTAAATCCCAAACCACTCCAATTTTGAATGGATCTGGGTGTCTACGGTATTTCGACATCCGTTTTGGTTTCTACTGCGTTACATTTGTCGCCGTCTGTTTTCTAAAGCACTGCCACTTGACCTTCGCCTCCATTCCCTCGACAGCAAGCCACGGCAAAAGCAAATGCCCTCCCAAAAATCAAGCCCCTCCTCGCCTTCTCGTGAGGTCGCGGCCGACCCGCACTCGCGTCCGGTCGACATTGACGGTTTATCACGTTTCCCCGTTCAGTCGACTATCGATCTTACCGATGATGCGGAGTCGCCGACACGTACCGATGAAGGTAATGGTGGAGACGACAAAGATAACGGTGAGGATGAAGAAAAGGACGAGGACGAAGACGATGATGAGGTTGAATACAACTATGACGATGAAGACAAGGATGAGGATGAGGATGAGGATGAGGATGAGGATGAGGATGAGGATGAGGATCGAGAGAAGATAGAAGAAGCAGACACTGATGACGCTGCTATGGAAGATGAGCTTGTTGAAGACGACGATGGCAAAGAAGATGTGCATACATCAGAGGAAGAAGTAGATGATGATGTCGAAGTGGAGGATGACGTAGAGAGTGAACCAAGTCTTGAAGAGTTAGAAGAGGCCGAGAAATATGCCCGCGACAATGAGCCACAGGTACGGGAAGAGGGCCCAGTAGACCATAACATGCAAGACGACATCGAGCAAAAGGAGGCCCAACAAAAGCAACCGTCCTCCTCGAGTAAACATGACGTCCCAGACTCTATGGACAAGAATGTTAACGATGTAAATATAACTAATCCGATGAAAGACAATGGCGATGAACAGCAAGCCATGAAGATCCAAGATCCGGTTGTCGTTCCAGAAGGGCCTCAGGTGCAACCCAATGAGGAAGGCCATTCCGAGGCCACCCTTTCTGCGCAAGCTGCTGCCGAGGATAATACGCAGCCTATGAGTGATGAAGAAGATCTGAACAGAGGGATGGAGGTCGAAGCGTCGCCGGAGATAGAGGTCAATGAGCCACCCGAGAGAGAGGTCAACTCGTCAGCCGAGACGGACGACAAAGCGTCGGCCGAGACGAATGTCAAAGGCCCACCCGAGGGGGAGATCAAAGCGTCACCGGAGATTGAGGTCAAAACGACGCCAGAGGCAGAGGTCAAAGCGCCGCAAGAAATGGAGGTCAGCGAGTCACTGGAGTTTGAGTTCCGCGCGTTGCCTCAGGTAAAAGCGCCGCCCGAGGGGGAGACCAACGCGCCGCCGGAGTTGGAGGTAAAAGCGACGCCAGAGTCGGAGGTTAAAGTGCCGACCGAGGTGGAGGTCAAAGCGCCGCCGGAAATGGAGGTCAGCGAGTCACTAGAGTCTGAGTTACGCGCGTCGTCAGAGGTCAAAGCACCGCCCGAGGGGGAGATCAAAGCGCCGGAGGTAGAGGTAAAAGCGACGCCAGAGGCAGAGGTCAAAGCGACGCCAGAGGCAGAGGTCAAAGCGACGCCAGAGTCGGAGGTCAAAGCGCCGCCTGAGGTGGAGGTCAAAGCGCCGCCGGAAATGGAGGTCAGCGAGTCACTAGAGTCTGAGTTCCGCGCCTCGCCAGAGATCAAAGCGCCGCCAGAGGCAGAGGTCAAAGCGACGCCAGAGGCAGAGGTCAAAGCGACGCCAGAGGCAGAGGTCAAGGCACTGCCGGAGGAGGGGGCCAAAGCGATGCCAGAGGCAGAGTTCAAAGCGCCGCCGGGGTCGGAAGTCAAAGCGCCGCCGGAGGTGGACGTCAGCGAGTCACTAGAGATTGAGTTCCGTGCGTCGCCAGAGTTGGAAGTGAAAGCGTCACCAGCGATGGATGTCAAAACGTCGCCGGAGACGGAGAGCGTGTCTTTAGTGGGGTCCCACCCTGAGGGCGGTGGTCGGAGGGCCAAGGGTGATAGTGCCGATGACAGTGTCGACGTTGTTGCCGAAGGGCGAGGTGGCCGAGATGCAGTCGTTGTTACGCCAAAAAAACTTGGAGACGTGTCGGAATCAGCTGAGGAAAAGTCAGATGCAGCGCAACCGCAGCTTGCTGAGTCGCCAATGGAAGATGTGGAGGGGGAAGAAGACAGGGTGGACCATGAAACCGAAGGTGACCTCACGCTTGGAGAGGCCGTGAAGAGTGAGGGGCAGGAGCCGGCGGGGTCTGCGACTCAGTCGGTCAAATCCGATGATCAGTCGCAGCCACATGAAATGGACACACGGCCATTTGAGACAGGCCCCACTACTGAATCAGGGCCAGTCCCTGGCGATGCGATGGAGGTGGTAGGCAAGGAACGCCCTGAATCCAGGGTAGATGTGAACACGAATAACGAGGTTGATGCGTCTAGTGCACTTGCAGCGGAACCACCGAAAAGAGCCGATAGTCGAGGCACAGGAGTTTCCCATCCGACAGGCAAAAGAGGGAACATTGGTCATGTTTCACCAAGCGTTGAGACACCGCAGAACGCTAGCCCTATCGCAAATGCAAGTGCTCGTGCAGGTCCTGGAAACCAATCAATTGGCCAAATGCAAAACTTTGCAATGACGAAAGAGTCAGCGTCAAATGCAACTGGTGGTTTACTGACAAATCAACACGCGGAGACTGCGTCGGCTAAACTTACTATTTCAGGGGACAGGGATGTCCGAATGACGCCGGTTCCAGAGAGTCCGCCAGAAACAACTTCGAGCAAAGAACAGAGTGCCAATCTAACTTCACCGATGTTTGGAATCCAACCTACAGGTCGCACTGGTCCAGTCAAGTTTTCGTCACCCCCCAGTTTTCACAGGCCAGCACCAAATCCTAGTGGAAAGCCTGTCAATCCCTCATCCTCTCCTGAGCAGACCACTGGATCCGCTTCGGACCAACCGAAGCAGCTTTCTGCCGGTGGGGACTCGAAAAGCCCATTTCCTATTGCACCGACAAAAGATCAGGATGTAGAGCCCACACTGCAGTCGGAAGCAGCATGCCGCAAGGTATCCTTTGAGTCATCGAAGGACCAAAAAGAAAAGTCCGCCAAAATCTTCCCTGCCCTATCGGGGATGCAGACAAGAACTGCGGATATTTCACTTGCCCCTACAAAAGCTAGCGGGGACCGGCCAGCCAAAGTTCTCGCCACACCTACCCAGCCTCAAGAACAAACGACGGCAAGAGCATGTGAGACACACATGAAGCCGCAAGGTATACCTGAAAAGGATTTGTCGAAAGGAGCGCTGCCGTCTGAGAAAGTAGTTGCGGAGACGTCTGCTGCCTGTGCTCAAGTGTCGAGTGATCAATCGGGAGTTGAAACCCAAACTCTGTCCCGAGCTCGACGGGGAACTCCCGCAAAAGAGATGTCCGCGTTAGAACGGCGACATACTCCTGCCACTGCCAGTGCGAATTCTGCGCAACCAACGCAGAAACAACAGGCAACAAGAACTTCAACAAATCCCTCGGTACGACGCAGAGGCGGTTACGAGCAAACTTTGCGAAGAATTCCAGCCAAGGGGACAAGTGGTGGTATGACATACTGCGTGGAGAATGTATCTGTGGCAGTGAAACACGGTGCCGGGAAACCAATTCGTCGCACCGAACTGTGTACGATCGAACTGATGACTATTCCCAACGGAGAATCGAAGATGGACTTTTCAAACAGCAGGACGGTACCAAAGTATGTGTGGCTTTCCTTGTCTTCTACTAAGAACACAGTCAAGATCATGAAGGTTATCAACAAACCCTACGTGATGTCCATCACCGTGTTGGGTCCATCCAAGAGAGAAAATGGCCATGACTCTGTGAAGTACTTTATCCATTTACGTCAGAGTACGTTTCAGGTATTTTACGACGCCTGTCTGAAGTTTATTCTCGACTTTGTTGCCGAAAAAGATCGTCCGCCAGTCGTGAAGTTCACAGAGCCCGCCCAACATGAGCGTCGTACTTCAAATATTGCCGCCGCATCTTCATCCGCAAGTACAACTCGAGCCAGCCCTTCAAATTCTCTCAAGATGGATTCGGAAAATCAGATAGAGAATCAAAAGAAATTGCTCCAGCAAAAGCTTGCGGCCCTGGAGAAGAGAAAGGCTGAACGTGCGGCCGAGGCATCTAGCCAACGAGCGACTTTGGGCAAGGGGAAGAGCAGAGATCCGTCAGCCGAGAGGGTCAGCACGCAATCTCAAACGGAGTTGTTCCGAAATCGTGCGCCATCCATGATACCCTCCGCAACACCTGCTGGGGCCCCTCGAGCAGTGTTTAGGGGAAGCCGCGGTAACAACCCGCCAGCGATGCCCACCGGCCCTTCCAAAACGATGGGACGGGGAGATCGAGGCTACGCGAAACCGGCGCCTCACCCTGGCCCGGGCCATGTTGAAAAGCCGCTATCCCGAGGCCGTGGTCCACCCTCACCGCTACCTGGTCCCTCTCAAACGCCAGGTAGCGGCGAGGTAACTGGGCACACGAAAATGGTAATCTCGACGCCTCATCAGGACCATGGGCCCCCCGGAAAGGATTCCAAAAAGGTTAACAGTAGGGGTTTGGAAGCGGCCGGAAAGTTGCTCGGACCGGGGAGCAAACCTTTGGGGCCTCCTGAAAAGTCCGCCGACGACAGGACAGGAGTGGTGGCGGCACCGGCGGCGACCATAACCACACCGCCGCAGCGCTCCGTGGGAAGGTCGAGCGTGGGTGCGCGAAGAGATGTTATGCCACCGACAAGTCCCAAAAAGCGTCCCGCTTTTCGGACGGAAGAAGGAGGGGATCAAGCCAGTAAAAGGGCGCGACTTGACGTTCCGTTGAGAGGAGCAGGGGAGGATGGAAACGGGGCCGCGTCGAATGGGGTCTCAGGGTCTATGCTGGGTCAAGTGAAAGGGGTAATCGCGAGCATTGAGTCGAGATCCCCTTGGCCGTGGCAGATTCGGTCGGCACAGGAGTGCTTGGGTCTGTGAGTAGGCTCGCTGCAGAAGTGAGTGCGACTAGGGAGAGGACGAACTTGACCGATGAGGAAAAGAAGCGGCTGGAAAGTGACAGCCGAAGATTGAAGGGGTTGTTGAAAGCACTGAAGGAGTTGGTACGGGAAAATGAAAAACCTGCAGTGGTGAAAGAGGAGGGGTCGTTGGAGCGTTGCGATGTGGAGAGTCGGGCGGACTTTTTTGCTCGATTGCGCACATTTGATCCGCGGACGTGGTGGTGCTTGCCGAGAAAGTACGAGCTAAATGCGGTGGAATGTGCGAGGAGGGGATGGTACAATAGCGGGCAGTGGCGGATACGGTCTCATGAGGGGGCGGAAATTGAATGTCGGTTGCACAAATGCAAGACTATCCGCGATTGGAATGATGAGGTGAGAGGTTGAAGCGTCTGATCTTGGATGGGGAGGGACATGTGTTGTTGTCGGAGTGGAGAAGGGGGATATGCAGCGAGGAATTTGGAAAGACAGACGCGGGGTGAATGTAAAGGAGTTGGCGGAAAAGTGGAAGAAGGGAGAGTGGCTCTCAACGTTGGAAAAGTCTGCTGGTTGGAAGGGGAGTGCCGAGGAATTGGCAGTGCATAACTGGGAGCCGGTTGAGCAATGGGATGATGTAGTGGAACTGCGTTGTCCATGGTGTGGACGGTCGATAACGTTGATGGGGGCATGGAGGGGGCGGAGTTTCATGAGGCGGAAAGTCATTGGTCTCATTGCTTGTACAGGGATGAGGACGGGGAGGGCGTTGCGAGGAATCGAAGGGCTTTAAAGGAGGGTGAGGACACGATGGTAGATGTATAGATGATTTGGGGCGGGGAAGGGGCGGTTTGGTTAGGTTAGGTTATATTGCGGGGAGCATCCACATCGACTTGTGCCATTGAATTGATAGATGGGTTTAGCCATATAACTTGCACTGACTTTTGATACTTTACAGCAGCAAGGATTTGACTTCTCCTAGTGAACCTTGCGCTTGTCCCCTCCCGTCAGCGTACTAAACCAGAGGCCACTCGCCGGCGCTTGGAATTCATGCCTTGGCGAAACTATCGGGATTTCCCCAAGCGCATCCCCCTGGCCTTTTTCCTCTGCCGATGAACCCAGTGCCGCCACATTCCACTCCCTATCCCCCCCGCCAAAGGCACCACTACATGCCACACAAAATACCAAAACCATCCACCCTCCTCTTTCCGCCTCACAGCTTGCGTCTGTCTTACCCCTACCTCTGCCTGCAGCAAAATCTCCTCCGGCAACGGCTCATTACAAATCTCATCATGCAGCCTTGTCGCCAACACCCTTGACTTTTCCATCAACTGCACGGTCGCCGTTTCAATTCCTCCAAACACGCTCTCATCCACCATTGCCTGTCGCCACGCATCATACACCACCTGCAACGCCTGCGCCACCTCGATTCGAGCATTCTGAATGTCACTACCCTCATCATGCGCAATCAACCTCTCATCCAGTCCCTCGAAGCTCAACAGGTCCTGCGCCTTGCGCACGGCCATCTGCCGCGACCATTCGATTTCACTCTGCAGTACGTTCCTCTGGATGACATCCTTGACAACCAATGGCACGGCGGCGCCTCTGCCATCCATGTAACCCAGGAGATGCTTTGCCACACCGCCCAGCATCTCCAGCACCTCTTCACGGCCTCGGATGTCACGCTCATGTACACTTGTTCGACGCGGTCTTTGAGTCTGTTCTCGACCATAAACACGCCCCCGCCGGCGACCACTGCTCGAACATTCTCCTTTTCGCCGACGTTGCCGAAATGAACAATGCGTGAATCGTCTGCAAATGAGAAGAGATACATGGGAATATGGGCGACCATGGACTGGTCGATCGGGGGGTGTTTGTGTCGGGGATTAAATCACGGCGTAAGGCTTGGGCATTCAACACCATTTCGAGTCCCTTGATATCAAAGGCACGGGCGACGCTCATTTCGACCTTGCGTTGGATGGAGTTGGTGAGTTGGACGTGATGAAGGGAGACTTGGACGGGGGTTTGATGTAGGAGGGAGTTGGGGAGGGCGTGTTGGATGAGGTGACGAAAGGTGTCGGGGTGGAATGTGAGGGCCATGTGTGCGTTTGCGGTGCTGTCGCCGGCGATGCCGGGGCGTCGGCCGATGATGGAGCTGACGTCGATTTGGTGGAGGTGGAAGGAGAGGAGGGAGTGAAGGGGGAGGCGGGTGAGATTTGTGGTGGGCGGGGGTGCAAAGATGGAGGCGACGAGTTGGTGGAGGCGTTTGGCGTAGAGATGTGGATCATGGGCGGAGGAGAGGAGATGTTCGCCGGGGGTAAGGCTGGGTTGTTGGAAAAAGTAGGGACGCGCGGTGAGGTCTATGAGGGCGAAACGATGGGTGGTGGAGAGGGCGATTGTGGAGACGGGGCTGCCGGGTTCGGAGATGTAGCCGCGTTGGGGAGCGAGTGTGGCGGGTTGGTAGAGGAGGAGGGTGTAGGTTGTGGGGGAGGTGGGGAGGGAGGTGGAGAGGAGGGTGGAGAAGTTGTTTGCGAGGGTTGGGCCGTGTGTGTAGATCGAGGCGGAGAGTTGGAGCGAATTGGAGAGATGGGAATCGAGGGGGGGGAGGGAGGCAGGCGGGGGGAGGGCGAGGGTGTAGGAGAGGGAGGGAGTGGAGGGAGAGGGTGGAGGGAGGGAGGATAGGTGGGAGAGGAGCGTCTCGGCGGGATGTGGGGGAGGGGGGAGGAAAAGGAGGTGGATTTGTAGCGGCGGCGGGGTCGGCACGTTGCATTGCGTGAATGGCGGGGGAAGAAGGAGGACGAGGAGGACGAGGAGAGATGCTTTCATGGTTCAAGAGGGCGTCGAGGTGGCGACACAGTCGATCGATCGACGCGGGGATCGTTCGGTACGAGCATGATGTCCCAATTCCGATCAAACATTGGCTACTGTAATTCTGTAATTACTGTAAGGTATATATTTTTGGAGATGACACCTGGCTATCTACCATTGGCTGTTGAATGTTGACGGCGGCGGCGTATTTTTTGTTCAATGCACCGACTCACCGAGCACTTCTCCACTCCACTACTCTCCCGCCACCCGCACCAACGCAAAGCAAAAAGGAAAGGTAGCATCATGTCTATCGCGGCCGAACTTTCTCGCCATCGGCTGCAACTCGCGCCGCCGCCCATCCCTACCTCATCGCTCCCGCGACGTCAACTGGCCGCGGTCGCGCTCAATGGAATTGACGCCTTGTCTCCCATTGACCCTACACTGCGCACCCTGATTCCCGGCTTGTTACTCAACACACCGCACAAAGATCGTGCCACATTAGACACGGAGGAGCAAGCTGCCGTAAGCGAGGCCATTGTCAAGGTGGTGCGTCGGCTGAGCGGCGTGCTTGCCGTGCGTCATGCCCAAAAGGTGTTGCGATGGATTGTCGAGGGGTTGGGTTTGTTTCAGCGATGGGAGGTGGATGCTGTTATCAGATGTTTGTTGCCTTGGGGGGGGTGTGATTGGTTTGCAGCTGTTGTGGTCAAGGTCTTGGGTGGGGGTGGCAGGGGTGTCGGGGTGCATTGGGTTTGGCTGGAGGGCGTTGCAAAGGGCGGTGGTCTTGCCGGCGTGGGGTGGATGAAGGAGGCGTGTCCGGTCGCGCTCTGGTGGGATGTCGTGAAGGATGGAGTGGATATGGCCGTGGAGGGTGTCAATATCGGGATGCTGGCTAGGTTTGTCGCCGTAGTTGGTGTCGCAAAGATGGTGCATATGCGGTATAGGGACCGCGCGCAGTGGGTGGCTAGGGTTTTGGACCTCGTGGCTCGGAGTAAGGGGAAGGATGATAGTGAGTTGATGTTTGGTTTGGTGATGTGTGTGTCGGCCGCAGTGTGGGCAGGGGTTGATATTGATGTTGGGGAGGTTGTCGTCAGGGTGATGGCCGGTGCCTGCGCAAATTGGAAAAGTGGTTTGAGGGAGTGTGCCATTGAATGTTTGGGCATTGCGGTGGAGAGGGGCAATCGCGTGCGAAGCCCCGAGGTGGCGATGGGGGTGTTGAAGGGAGAGGGGCTTGGGGAGAGGGTTTGCACTGCGTGCGTGGAGGGATTGATGGAGGGACGGCCGGGAGTGATGGTAGTGAATGGAGTGGCATTGGGGTTGGGAGAGCTGGGGCCGACGGGGGTGAAGAACGTAGCGGTCGGAATGTTGAGAATGTTTTCAGAAGCAGGCGAGGTGGAGTTTGAGGAAGCGCAAGTAAGACAGGGTTTAGTCGAGGTTCTGGGGAGGTTGGGTAGGGGAAAGCATGCGGACAGTTTTGATGAGGGACTGAGGGAACATTTTGCCAATAGGAAAGGAAAGGGACATGGGCGTTACGACTTTGTCGATAGTGTGCTGGCAGAGGCTTTGGTGGGCACTCCGTATCAAGTTTTGAAGAGCGAGATGGGAAATGATCAAGTGGTAGCGGGAACTGCGATGGCGATGATGCTGCATCCGGAGACGCAAGTCAGAATAGCCGCACTAGAAAAGGTTAAAGAGTGCTTGGAAGGGGAGTGGGATGTAGCGCTGATTGAGCGGTGCGTTGACATGGTCAAAGAGGATCCAAAAGTTGCAGTCGCCAGTTGTGCGGCAGAATGCTTATTGACGACAATGGACAACGGGCGAGGGACAGAGTTTCTCCAAGTTATTGCAAGTCGGTTCCGGAAGGAGTTACATGCTCTCGAGAAAAAGAAGAAGAAGAAATCTACAAAAAAAGCGCACGTGGATTCGCTGGCGAAAAACGCCTTCCTAGCTTGTACGCGATTGATTGGTGAGGACCCCGTAGCGGTGACAGCAGTACTCATTGGGTTGCTTATAGATGAGCGCGTGTGTCACCTTGCAACTGATATTGGGATGAGTGACGATGTGAAGTCTGTTTTCTGCACACAGGGCCCTTTTGCCGAAATTACCAAGGATGAAAACTGCTTGAAGAAAGACCTTGATAGGTTCCTTACGGCTGCGCTAGAGGCCTTGGTAAGCAAGGAAGGCTTTGAGTGCGAACCTCTAGTGCGAGCTTTGGCTCGTTGGGACAAGGCACAAAGCATTGCTGTTTTACGGATATGGTTGAGGCACTTGCGTGGAACCCCTGACCGTCGTGACCCCATTTTGGCTCGATCCCTTTTGGAGGGAATCAGAACCGTTGCAGAAAAAAACGCGGGTAATCCGACAAGCGCACACGATGTCATCGAATTGGCAGTAGCTCCACTCTGCAGCTTAACGCAAGGCGAAAGCGCCTCACGTACAGCTGAAGAGTTGTGGGGCCTCGTCTGCGCAACTGACAGTGTTGAATTCCAGGCGACTGCTCTGAGATCCTTGAAGAGCAGCATCGGGTTGGACAACACTTTGCAGTTATTGCGTCGTGTCATTTTGGAAACTGAAGAAAGTCCCGTCAATTCGGCTGTGAAGTCCTTAAAGTGGTTCATGGGCTTGAGTGAAAATCATGGCGACCCTGAGTGTCATCGCGATGCCATACTTGTTGCGCTTTGCACATTCTACGGAGACAATGAGGCGCTCCGCCGGGAAATGAAAAGACTCTGTCAAGCAAAGGGAAATCGGCGCGAAAGGTCAGGTGATGACAAGGATCAGGTGTTCATTATGCGGCAATGCCTCAGAAAAATAGCGGATCTGAGGACAATTGAAATTGCCAGCTTCAAATCCGTTAAGGACGCTGAAGATGTCAGTATTTCACTCAATACACTTGCTGCATTACGAGAACAAACAGGTCACTCCCTCCCTCTGGTATCAGGTGACTCCCCCGTCAAGTCAGTCAAATTCATATTCCGATTCGCTATGGGCAAAATTATGGAGAGATCTACTTCAGCTTTAGAACGCCTGTATCTCCTTCGGGCAATCGAGGGTTTCGACATAGCTAAAGGAGCTATTGTAGAGAAGTTGCTGCGGCTTTTGCAAATCATTCTAGAAGCTGATATTCCGTCGCCAGTGCGTGCTGAAACTATGCTACGTGTGTCGCATTTACTAACTCCGAAGAAGTACAAGTCACTGTGTAGAGATTCTGTGTCGGACTCTATTCGATACTTTGCGTCGAGGCTTGAGGCTTTTGCAGATGACGGCTACGCGGAAGAAGCCGGTCTTCTGGATGTCCAAAATGCAATTGTAATGGTGACGGGCCAGCTTTTGCCGTTGTTTCAAGCGGTTTCTCAATCTCATGTCAAGGAGACAGCCCGAACGCTAAAACTCACCATACGCTGTTAGCGTTGCTTCTCACCGTGTCTGTGAAATCCTCCCCAGCTGGACGTTGCGCACGGGCCGTGCTGGATAGAATATGCCGAGGCCGTGTAGATATTTTGGTTCCGTTTGTCGGCAGATTCGTCGGTGATCATCACCCGTCGTCCAAGAAACAACGCCGGGAACCAGGATCAGAAGATGAGGAGGTTGAGAGGATTTTCACAAATGCAGCTGGGCAAGGAGGTATCGAGACCTTGCGACGATTACTGAGTTCCGCATCACATACAATTTTCCAGCAAAAGAGACCAGCTCTGCAAAGGCTCCTATCATCTACGTGGAATTTTGTTGCAGCGGCAATGTCAAAATGCAGGAAAAAGACTGAATTTCTTGAGGAAGACCAGGAATACCAACTTCAAGTTATACTCGATGTCCTTATATTGCTTCATGGCCAGGAGGCAGAGCTGAGGAAGGAAGGCGATAAGAGGTTGGACAAGGTGAAGTTGGACGCATTGATAAAGGCAACTTTTTATGCTGTACTGGCAGGCGAGGAGTACCAGACAGCCCTGCGTCTTGGCATTCGGAGAACAGCTCTAAAGTTAGCAGACACTTTGACGACCTTGCGTTCGGAACTTGTATGTGCGAAATTGTCGCAAGCCGTGAATGGCGTCGTGCGGCAAAAGGCCTCGGTGCCCCTCCAGTTTCTTCAAAGTTTTGCACCCGTTCTCATTCGCAGTGGCTGTGATTTTCGGCTGGTATCCAATTGGCTGTCAGAGGCTGCCTACCTTGCCGGCGGCAAGGCTGGTACGTCTGCGCACCACCGCCAAATCATCGCCTCATGTTGCCACCTTGCCAAGGACCCAGAGTCTGCGGCTGCGGTATGTGTTGAGGAATTTGCAAAGAAAGCTCTGGATTATCTTTCGCTCCCTACTGCGGCTCAGGAATCTTCTCACGTATTGTTGTCTACCAACTCCAGTCTACTCGCCGACTTGGCGGCAATATCACAGATTGACGGAAAAGTCCGGTGTCAGTTGGCTTCCTTTTATTTCCTGCAGACAGAGTTTCAGTCCAAACTAGACGTCGCTGTGACGGACACACCGATGGACTTTGACGAGCTGGTAACCAGCTTCTCAAAGCTTTACCAAGCACTTTTACAATCAGCAGATTCTTCCGAGAATGAAGCCATCGCGGCCGTCCTCGGCATACTGCCACTTCGTGCGTTGAAAACATGTGTGATGGACTCGCTGACAGAATCTTCCCGCAGCTAGTTGCACGAGCCCTAGCTTCATTGCTGAATCGACTAAAGGCACGCGAGGTTGAGCTCTCGTACTTGTGGCAAATTGGGGAAGGTAATTTTGAGTTTGATCCCTCCAGGCAGATAGAAGCTGAGGGTGCATTCCTTTCTGGAGTTGGTACCGTGCTCTGCGAAATCATTGAGGAGAAAACCACTTCAGCAGGAAGGGAAGAGGAAAATGATGATGAGGCGAATATGATGCGGATGGCACTTGAGTGTTTGCAAGTTCTGAGTGATCGGATAGGTTCGTCCTTGGGAGAATCATTACTCAAGTTTTCCGCCGCCCCTTGCTCCGTCATTAGCAGCGGTTGGGCCCAGGCCGCTATGTCGGAGCCCGCTGGACATGAGCAACACGCCATGTGCATCGCAACGGCGTTACGTTGCCTTGCGTCCATGGTCAAGAGGCTTGGAAACGAAGCTATTGCCTTTGTACCGAAGACTGTAGCAGCCGCCGTAGGAGTACTGACTAGCGCCTCTCCTATCAGCAAGCAGCGCTCACCCATTCCTTCCGCGCTGATGGAATCGTCAGCATTCTTTTGCAAGACGGTGTTAGAGAGAATGCCAAGGTTGTTTGGTCGTAACGCTGTGCAAACGTTGGCAAGAGTGGTGTTATCGAGAAATGTCCGGCTATGCAACGAGATCTTTTTTCAAGCGGTCGATAGTGTGCCTTCAGGTGTGAGCTTAGGGTCGCTGTCGGCGGTCAGCGCTAAACTTCGCACTGTGGACGTGAGACCTATGGGGATGGTGACACTTTTGAAGGGCGTATCGGCAGTTGTGGTATCAATGACGAGGAGTGAGCTAAAAAGACAAAGGGAATGTATCATGCGCATTGGCCTCAACAGTGTCGAGTTTTGCTATGAGAGCAGTATCGGGCTATTTTCGTCGGGCGAAACCTCAGGCGCAGGAGGTAATATGGTAGAAGGTCACGGGGGACGTGCTATGGTAGAAGAGGCCTTTGCAGAAGCTATGACAAATCTTGTTCTGAAGTTATCAGAAACCGGTTTCAAGGACTTGTTCAGACAGTTAGTGGTTTGGCTTGATGCTGGCCGGCTTCCGGAAGCAATGTCCACGATCTCGTTTGGAAGTAAGTCTCAGATATATCGGAACATGACGCGTGCGATTCCCTTTCTACGGTTGTCGCTGCGATTGCTGAGGACACTGCAAAGTTTATACGTCCCATATTTTTTTCAACTCCTTGACCAGGTTTTGGACATAGTTGGAAATGGAAGAGAGGAATCAAGGATGATTTTCGAGGGGTCTGAGAGTGAAGATGAAAACAGGACGAAAAAGAGAAAACGGGGACTAGTAGAGAAAGAGGAGAAAGAGGAGACACTTCGACAAGCATCGCTGTTGGTAGGAGATTTATTCAATTTGAGCTTGGACAACTTGCGGAGCTTTTTGCGGCAAGAACTCAATAATAAAGTGCTTACTGGCGGGGTTGTGGGCAAAATACAGGCAAGTCTACTGAGTGCCTTTGATAAGCAACATGGCGATACAGAGGAGCTTAGAGCGGCATTCGTAGGGCTGGCAACTCGAGTTGTGGCCGTAGGAAGTGTGCAGGAATCGAGGGAGGAAAGTCGAACTCTACTAATGGGGCTGGTAAGGGAGTTGCTGGGTAGGACCAGGGAGTCGGAGGTCGATATGAGGGCAGGAGCTTTGAGAGTTTGTCGGGCAGTAGCGGGGGAAGTTGGGGATGAAGTTTTGGTTTGTTTGCCGGAGGTAATGGTGATATTGGCAGAAGTTGTGGATGACGAAGATGGAGGTGTGCGGGCCGAGTGTGACGACTTAATCAGAGTTTTCGGGACTGGGAGGGGAAGGTCTACGTGAGAGCTTAAGATCGTAGATCGTAAACTAATTTAGTGTAGAGGCTCTCTGTTTACCAGTCAGATAAGGACCATTGATGACCATTGATAACAAAGAAAGAAACAGATGGACTCGATAATTTGCCCCAAGCACTATAGCAAACGTAGTCCTCTAGAACAATTTCCTGCTCATGTCAATCGCCTATTAATGAAGTGCTGGCGCAGCCGCGCACTCAGTGGCTCCACTGCTGCTATAAGTCCTTGGCGGGCACTTGTCACAGGCGCCGACTCCCATCCCTCCCGACACCACTCCAAATGTTCCGCTAGGACAATCCTCACACCATCCCATGCCCTCCCTAGATTGGTACGTTCCAGGAGGACACTTCATACAGTTGCTCGATCCTTCGGAAGGAGTATATGTCCCTCTGCTACACTTCAAGCAACTTGCCGACGTTGTCGCACCACTAACTCGATTATACGTGCCAATGGGACAACTTTTGCATTCCCTTGCTCCCCTTCTATCCATATACGTCCCAAATCGGCACAATCGACAACTCAATGCTCCATCCCCACTATAGCTGCCCTGTGGGCAATCCATGCACTCCTCCACACTTCTTAACCCTTCACCTCCGCTAAAGGTACCTGCCGGACATTTCTTACACACAGCCATGCCCTTCTCATCCCCATATAGACCTCCATCACATGCTTCACACTCCGACCTCCCTCCCTCACTCCTCATCCCTTTCGGACATTCCTCGCAATCGGTTAAATTTGTCAAACCTGGAACCCTTCCGAAAGTTCCAGGTGGGCACTTCAAACACTCGCCCTGCCCCTCCCGCTCCTGATACCAACCAATTCCACATATTTCACAATCGCTCGCTCCGGGTCTGCTGAACCATCCTTTTTCGCACTCGGTACACTCTTCCATACTGGCACCACCAAGCGCTCGACTGAACGTCCCGGCGGGCACAATTTGCATCCTCGAGATCCCTCGACATCTGCGTACTGCCCCTCTGGACATGTCGTGCAAATACTTGCTCCTTCCCCACTATACATTCCCTTTGCACATCTCTGGCATCCTTCCCGAGTCTGCACCCTTATTCCATTACTAGACGTTCCAGCTGGGCACAACTCACATCCCTTGCTTCCCATCTCCTCTTGGTATGTCCCGACTGGACAATCAAGACAATATGAGCTCCGTCCCCCGCTAAACATTCCTGCTGGGCACATAATGCACCCTTCAACACTCGACACATTCCCCATCCAATTCGCTGTCCCCGGCGGGCATGCTTTACAACTTGAGCTTCCGTCCAGATCTTGATAGGTTCCCGGTGGACAAATCTGGCAATGCGACGCGCCCTCGTCCGAGAACATCCCCGCAGGACATACCAAACAGCTCGATAGCGAGTTCCCCCAACTGCTGGGTTGTACGTGCCAGACGGACATCGCCGGCAGCTTGTTTCTCCCGCCGAGTCTTGATAATGACCCACCGGACAAGTATTACAAGACAACGCCGCCCGCGACCGACTGAACGACCCCACCGGACATGGTTGGCAGTCGCCCTCCGACTGAGCCCCCACTGCGCTACTGAATGTTCCCCGCGGACACGCATGACATCGATCTGTCCCTTCCGATCCTGATAATACCCGGCCAGACACGCCGAGCATGAGTTGGCACCCGCGACACTTGACGTACCTTTTGGACACGGGCGACACACAGACCCCGACGTCGCATTCAGGGTAGTACTGAATGTACCGGCGGGGCACAACTTGCATCGCAAGGAGCGTTCCTCATCTTGATACTGGCCTGACCGACACGGACTACAGGTATTGGCACCCGAACTGAAGGTGCCTTTCGGACATGAGGTGCATTGGGAAATGGAGGTAAGGCCGGCGGTGTGGCTAAAGGTTCCTGGAGGACATACGTTGCACAGAGTGGCAGCAATATTGCCTTGATATTTGCCCGGAGGGCACGGAGCACAGAGGGCGCGGTTGGCAACACTGACGGTGCCTTTCGGACAGGCGGTACATGCTGAGCGGGAGGAGACGCGAGTTTTGTTTGTAGAGGTGCCAGGGGGGCAGGGTTTGCATCGGAGAGACCGAGGGCGTCCGCATACGTGCCCTCAGAACAGGAGCTGCAGAGATGCGAGGCCTCGGAGCTGAACGTGCCGAGGGGACACGGTTGGCAGGAAGTATGGTTGGACGCGCCAGTTGTAGGGCTGAAGGTGCCGGGGGTGCAAGGAATGCAACGGGAGGATGAGGGAAAGGGTTGATAGGTGCCTCGGGGACAGGGGAGACAGGTGGTTGAACCGTGGGTGGAAAAGGTGCCTTGGGGACAGGGAGTGCAGAATGAAAGAGAGGTGGAGAGGTTTTTCGTGCTTGAGGTGCCTGAGGGACAGAGGTTGCACTGCTGGGCGTTAGGAAAGGTGGAATATTGTCCCGGTGGGCATGGGGAGCAAATGCCGCCGATGGGAAGGAAGGAGCCGGGGGGGCAGACTTTTTGGAGAGGGTGGGGATTGAGAGGGTTAGGGTTAGGATGGTAGCTAGGAACATCGTGGGGAGTGGGTGGGGTGTTGGCAGGGTGACTTTAGTTGTGTTGGTACGATGGAAGTTGGAAGCTGTGGGTTTTGGAGCGAGGTGGGTGTTGATGAGGCCGGATTTACGGCTTAAGTATCTACCAAAAGGCGGGGGATGGTTGGGATGACATAGGGCGGTGGGAGATGTATGGCGTAGGGCGGTTGAACGAAGGGCAGGAATAACAGAAAGGCTATGGAGCTTGCAGTGGTTTTCCTTTCCTAGTGCGCAACGTCTCTCCTTGGGGCAATAGGTTGCAGCTGTGTCGATAACAATAAGTCGGCGTACTCTGTGTCAGTCGGGAGTGGTTTTATGAGTCTTGGGGGAAAATTATGCCGGTTTGCAGTCTTGATGTTGAGAACGTTGGTATGTCCGGGAGGTGATTTTGGTCTAGGGGTGGGTGGGGTTGACAATGGCTTGAACTGGTTCATCGGGATGATTTGATGCGGTCTGTTTTCTGGTGTTACAGGTTGTAGACCCGTTGAAGAATAACAATAGGGGACCGTTCACGCGTAAGGCTTTCGCTCTTGTTATTCGCACGAGGTCTCTGGTGGGATGAGGACCACTACTTTACGTCTGCATTCTTGCAATTGCCCGTCGCAATGTTGTTGAAGACGTTGAAGCCACAATATTGGCATGTATGAGTACTTTGCTTTGGCACCGTCGTGACATTGACGAAAAGAGCTTACACGGCAGATGGTTGTGCAGTAGACCAATTTTCATGCAAGTACGGCATTCTTTCCCGGCGGCTATTCAAAACGGAGCTTTCTATTGAACCGATTGCTTTGTAAATGCGACTGCGGGTGCATGGCGCTGCAGAGGATGGCAACGGCCAACGCGCGATTCATTCACACAGTCGACACTCCCGCTTCGCAAACAAGCAATCTCATTTGAGTTGGTTATGCTGGAACGTTGCACATTGCAACACAACACGATTTACTTTATACTGCACGGTTCACTACTTGAAAACGACTTTCAGCCCCGCGTCCTCCGCACAACTTGATGGAGAAATCCCCGTGCTTGAGATGTGCAATGCTGCCGAAACACATTTCAGCTACTCTACCTCCCCTCTTCCTATACTGCACTACCCTTCGTTCACCATCATCGCTACTGCCTCAATCCCCGCATCTGAAACAAGCATCCAAACAATACATCCAAACAAAAACACCCGAAACCAACCCACCCATCCCCCCCCGCTCCACACTACCACACTCCCTGTTCCAGAGCAAGCCCCCTGCAAACCAAAACCCCCCGCGTGTACTGCACCCCCTACCACCAGTGGCCTCACCTTCCGCGCGTCACGCCGCACGCGGCGGGTACGCAAGGTTACAAGCTGGGTGTGAGTGGTGTGCGAGGCTTGTGAGTGGTGCGTGCGTTGGTGTTGAGGGGATGTGTAGCAGGCGTGGTGTTGGAATCTGTTTACATGGACAGTATGATTCACGGGGGTTGGCGCGGGAGTCGGGTTTGGTTGGCTGGTTTTGGGTTTTGGTGGTTTAGTTTGGCGATAACTTATCTTGAGACTGTCCCTCTTTTACACACTCGTTGCTCGTTGCTTACCGTCTTCTGCTGTCAAGCGGTGGTTTTCCGTGAATACATTGAGTTTTTGAGTTTGGCAAGTGTTGGAACATGAGACAGCGGTAAGATAGTTTGGTGCCAATATCGACAGGGCGCCATAGGGGGCTTACAATGAAATCATATCCAATGCCTGTAAACTAACTTTTGATTTGCATCCATGCTGGAAACGACCTCTTCTTTGTCATACAGTATAGTGCGCGTCATAGTAAGGAATCACCCGAGACTAGCGAACCAATACTCATGATACTTCATGCAATAATATTAATATATAGTCGAAAGCATACAAATTGGGTACCTGAAGAAGGGGAGAACAACTTTACGGCTGCGGGAACCAGCACTCAGAGGCGTCGGGGAGGAGTAGAATACTGGAAGAAAAGCATTTTTATGCTAAATCTACTACTGTTAATAAAGTTCGGTCAAAGTAACTCTCGTTGTATTTATTTATAAAAAATGGGGGAAATTGGGTATAAAAAAGTGATTTTAGAGCGTCAAATATATGGAATCGGCCTCTCCTCCGCGCGAGATGTCGCCGCCGCTTCGTTTCTTGCGTCCAGCGCCGCGACGCAGCAGTTATGCGAGAAGTCTTTGCCGTCCTGTGTTCAAGACCTGACGCAGTACGAGGATGCTACAGCCGCCTTTACCGCATGGAGCGCCTCTTGTCGACCCTCAGAACGAATTCCGTTTAGCAATTTCTGCTCATCCAACCCACCATCGCAGAAGAAGCTAACAGATGCAATTCATATGGCTGTGCAAGAGGCCTTGCCGCTCGGAAACATCCGCACCCGCGCCTTCCGCGCTAGCATGTCCCTCCCCGGTGCCAAAGGCTGGGTCTACTGTGTACCTTGCCCTGGATTGAGGACGCACATCAAGAGCAAAGACTTTTCCGTGTGGTTCCAGTACTTTTGCCAAACCCCCTTATTCGCCCCAGGTACCCCTTGCCCCAAAGCAGGATGCCATGAAATGCTGGATATCTACGGGGACCACTTGCTACATTGTCGCTTTGGCTGCGAGCGGAATACTCGCCATAACAACCAGGTGACTTTACTGGGGAACGACCTTGCAAGAGCCGCCCGACGTCCATTCATCGAACCTCGTCTACACTACCAAAACAGGACGAGGCCGGATATCAGGGCGATGGGAGCCGCCGGTGGCACGGATTACTTCGACGTAACCTTTGTCAACCCGCTCGCTCCCCACGCAAGAGCCAGGGCTTTCAACCCACTCACAAGCCTCAACGCAGCTCACGCAGAGAAGCAGCGGAAATACCAAGGGTTCCTTGCTGAGCTGCCTGGGAGAAACAGGCTGGTTCCTGTCCCCATCTCAACGCTTGGAGGTTGGCATCCGGCGGCGTTCTCCGTCGTCAAGGAACTCGCGAGAACCGTTGCCACCCGCGCAATGGAACGGTTTTCGAAGGTTAGAGCCATTCTTTTACAGCGGCACTCCGCTTTGACAGTAACCTCCAATGCCGCTTGTTTGCTGGCTGGCCTCCCTTCCACCTTCTGGTAGATTGGAGTGCCATCCACAGCTTTCGACGCATCGTACGGTTTCGCAATTGGCTTGACAATGATACGATATCTACGCTCCGGTACAAATTTACTGGATACCAACCCACATATCTACCACAGTAAATTAACCCCCCATTTACACAAAATATATGGAATCATTTTTGCTTTTTCTCGCGCTCAGCTCTTTACTTCAATTACCAGCCAAGACTCTACCCATCCTTATAAAAACCGCCAAAGCATTCGGCCACGCGGCAATTTGAGGTCGGTAAGAATACTCAGCTATGCCAAGCGGATCAAGTGAGACCTATACCGCACAACGCATTAGCGGCGTGGATTCAACCAACCATATCTTCAACACATGGGGGGGAATTGGGTTGGTTTACTGTGAGTAATGGAAAGGTTGGGAGTCCTCTGTACTTCAACACATTAAAGTGACCCAAAAAATCCTCATCGAGCAATCACGAAGACTGAGAGGTCGCAAAAGGTTATGAGCAACTGTTTGAAGAATCCTGGTAAATGTAGGAACACAAAAAGGCCATATAGGCCTGTCAAATGCTCAAACACAACAAAGCGAGAAATTCTTCGCGAGGCGCGAGGGAAAAGGTTTGGGTGTTTTACTTTTGGATGATATATACGAGGCAAAAATGACGCGCATACTGTAGGCATGGCTAAAAGGGACTTGGATATAACAGTTTCAAGTTCTACAATTCTTTTTGTTCTCAATTCAGACAAAAACTTGCATTTACCAACCCTAAAAAATGCTTCTTTCTGATTGAATACCACAAAATGCTCCACTACAATGAGCTCCTGAAAAAATCCGCGTGGGAGCTTGTACATTGGAAAACTGTGATATTTAGTGACGAGAAGAAATTTATATAGATGGTCCAGATGGCTGTGCGAGCTACTAGCATCATGAAGACAACCAAAAAAGAATGTTCTTGAGGCACCAAAGAAGAAGTGAAGTAATGGCGTGGGGTCGCTTTTGGTACTTCGGTTTTTGCGATCTCGTTCTTTTTTGGAGGGATGTGAAGGCTCAACGAAGTACGTAAGGACGTTAGAGGACAACTTGTTGCCATGACCTGCGATGACGCATGGTGAATTGTGGCGAAGTAATGGAAATGGCCGCAGGGTACTTAGGATGGGTGAATTTATAGGTATCTAAGGAAGGATCACCGGGCCGCTGGGTTTCTGGTCAATGCCTGCGGTGACCCCTCTCGGGAATCACATGGCAAAGGTGGGGATGTAGAGCAGTGTACCATGCACTAGGGTGAGGAACCCGTGAGGCAATTACAGGAATGTCCAAAGTACAGTAGGGCGTAAAGTAGTGATGCGTATGATAATTCGGAGAAAATGGCACCTGTGTGCATGGACCTGTAAGTTCCAATGCACAGTTCCAATCGGACTCCGAACGGACTTGAGAGATATTTAAATGTTATTTAAACCTTTGACTTTCCCTTTAGTTTCTCCTTGCGCCACTAGTTTTCTCCTGAATTGTATCGCACGGTCATCTCCTCCGCGTAATTCACCCAACCGCGGCCCAATTAGCTCTTCCCGAGAGCGAGCCAGCCTCTGCCTTATGTTTCCCTTGCTTTTCCGTACAGTGATCCCTCGCCGATCGTAGACCTCATCGATGCTCTTCCAATATTCCAAGTTACTTCCCTTTTCCAAATGAAGACGTCCGCTAAATAAGAGAAGTGAAATACAATGGTTTTATACCCCATGAATCCTGGATATTTCAACAGGACAGTTGTCCAATTCATTTTTCAAGAGCAACCGAAAATTTGATCAAAGGCAAGAAAGCAACTGAATTGGACTGGCCCTCTCGATTTCTAATTCTGAACCCGTAGAGAAACTTTGAGCTATTACTTCGAGGGTAGTTTATGAAGATGGGAGGCAGTTTGGATCAGTTCAAGAGTTGATGGAGTGCATCGTTGATTGCTGGTCCAAAATGTCTGAAGAAACTCCTCAAAACCTGGCTAAGTCAGAAGTGAGGCGATGAATTGAAGTATTTAAAAGTGATAAAGCGAAAATTCACTATTAGGTTTGAATAAATGACTTATGTGTTTGAATATACTGAAGTAATTCCATATTTTTGACGTACCAAAAGTCGTTTTTTACAAAAATGTTCAGAACTAGTTGCTTTGAAGGATTTATATTAATAAATTTAAGGATTTATATTAATAAATTTAAAATAAAGATAAAAGTACCTTTATACTAGTACCAGTTTTATTTGCTTTCGACTATTGTTATTTATTTTCGGGTGATTCCACACTTATGACGTACATTGTACCAGCTCCAAGATTACAGAATACAATTTGGAGTAGAGAGCCAGTTGGGGCCGTCTGCGTGGGAATCTGCGTGGGAAAAGTGGTCTTTGTTGTTTTAGTTGGGATGTTGGTTCGGGAGTGGTTTTCGGCCCCTGCGTTTTGGCCCGAATCCATCTTGATCCCTCTTTATATACCGTACTGTATACAGTGGAAAAATATCGGAACTGTCGTCGTCGCACCTCTGTTCGGGACAGGTGTCTAGACCAGAGGCGCAAGCTGGTTCACTACTGTATACCGCAAATGCCTCGCCGGTATACAAAGAGAATGGGGGGGGCGCTTAAAGTTGTAGTTAGAGGAAGGCAGTGCTTACGATTGACCCAGGAAGGAAGTAAACCTACCAGCATTTAATGGTCCCATATCTGAGCTATAGCGTCATGAATAACAACCCCACCATTTCTCGTCCGATGGATCCCCGCTGTATGAAGTTTTGCGCTTTTTGCGTACGAAAATGTCTCGATCTGAGAAAAAAGCACATAAAGAAGGACTTCTAGATTATTTGCTATCTGGAGGGGGAGGCATTTGAATGGTACCGCGAGACTTTCGCACAGGAAAGAGCCTTCTCCGAGGTGGCACAGAAGTATGATGTCGTGAGAAGTAATTTTCTAGTCGAGTTTTCGAAGAACACTAGCCCGGAGGAAGTTAACGAAGCCTTAGTCGACCGACTGAAGATAGAAGGACCTAGGTGGCTCACTAGCAAAAATTGACGCCCTGTACAGGGGAGGTGGCCTTCAGTGATGCGGCGACGTTGAAGTTGCTTCGGACAGTTGTCTTGGGACACCCGGATTTGGAACATTTAGTGATGTATCGGGCCCCAGCAGACTATAATGGACTACAAAAAGTGATAGGGAAGATTCGCCTCCAGGATTTTGCATGCTGCAGCGAATAAATTCGACGTGGACTGGGGCAGAGGTCGGTCAGTGCATAAAGTGGAACACCATACGGAGAAAACCAATAGAAAAGGAAAGCTTGTGTCACTGGGGTCAACTTGGTATACCTAAGGGAGACGATGCCGTATGGCTTAAATAACCTATTGGTGGTCACCTAAAAATGCCTGTTTACAATACCCGTGAGCGGTAGAGGTCCCAGGAAATCAATAGAGATGAACTCCAAAGGAACCTAGCCGCAGGCGCACTATGTGGCCCAGGTAATCGAAAGTGTTTTCGAAAAACCGCTCTTCTTCAGCTTGAGTGACGTGTCCGCTTCTGTCAAGAGATTTAACACCGTTAGGAGATGGCCGAAGTGCTCCCACCTTGACTTGGAATAGAAAATGACCTCGTCTAAGTAGACGAGGGCATACTGCCACTTGCAGATAGACAGTTTCATATCGATAGCCCTTTGGAGAGTTGCTGGCGCGTTGCGCAACCCGAAATAAATGCGCCCGAAGTGATGTAGTCCCGAATGGCAGGTGAACGTAGTTTTATCCTCGTGGGCGTCATCGATGGGTACTTGCTAGTAACAACTGTTACACTCTAAGGTGGAGAAAACTTTGGCGTCATCTGAGGAATCAATGCTCTCGTTCATTCGGGAAATCGGGTAAGAGTCGCGCACCATTAGGGAAACCACCCGCCGAAAGTCTATACCGAAGCGCAGGGTCCCATCGGCTTTCACTGGGCTTTCCCATTAGGCGTGCGATGGCTCTATGATTCCTTTCTTCAGCATTTGCTCCACCTCTTGGCGTTTGATGCCTCGGGCCCTCACGAACGTGTAGGGTTGCTCTTATGCTTAACACATGGCGCTGAACTCACTCAGGAAGTCGACCATCTCCTGGCGTTCTTCACGGTTCTTCGCTCCTACGTGGACTGATTTACTCCAATCGGCTTTCTTTCCTGTTTGCGATTCGTGAGTCGAATTCTTCGGTTCCTTCCCCTCCACCAGAGCGAAGATAGCCTCTGGAGCGGGTTTAGCATACCCAAATATTTGTCCATTGTAGAGTTTCAATGTGATGGAACTGAATTTTGTTATCCAGACGGGGAACGCCTTCGCCAGAACTACCATGCACAAGCCGTTTGCCATTAGGAGGTGTTTAGCCGCAATCATTCGGGAGCAGTTTTGAATAAACGTCAGTCCTTTGGCTTTTTTTTTGAAACAACGCAACCGCTTGGGACTTAGGGTGCTTTTCCCTGACTCGGCGACACGTACCGTGCTAGAGGGGGTAAGCGTGTTTCCTTCTGGAGACCTCTCCTTTCTGCCGCTCTTAATAATCACAACGGCAGGAGTCTCATAGAAGAGAACCTTTTTTCTCTTGGAGAGAATCGCCTTGACGAACTGGGAAATGAAGGATCTTTCCAGGATGCACTCCGCTGAAAGGTTGTCGACGACTAAAACCTGGACTCTCGCCGTCAGGTCTCCAATCGTAAGGTGCAGCGAGATCACTACTTAAGGTCGCAAAGGGTTATTTAACGCGTCAATTATCCAGGCGGCATCCAAGTAGGGCGTTACATAAGATTCCCAATATGGGGGTAGCATTTTCACGTGAACAAAATTTGGTCCAGCTCCTGTATCTACCATCCCTTCCGTGTACCTCAACAGCCTAAGGGAGGTGCTCAAAATAGGGGATACCCGATAACTACTCTTTCGAAGCACCAATAAAACATCACAGTCCCCTTCGTTTTGGTGAAATTGATCCCCTTTGGACGATACACGGTTCCAGTTGCACTTAATAGCACAAGGTGTAGGCGACTTCTACACTCTCAGGTATATTAAATACTTCTATTCCGGTGTGTAGTTACTTTCCATCGCTTTAGCCCTCCTATTGGTCGCAGTCCTCTGTTCCTCCTCTTGGCGAATCCGGACTCCCGCTCTCGGTGCACCTGGGCTACTCCCATAGGAAATAATGGCACTGTGTGATGGTGGTGTACACCGACCCTGGCCATCAATCCTTACTAAATTGGCCCTTCTCTCCTTCAGGATCTGATGCCGCACTTTCGGGTCCAAGGTCGGGCAGTCACCGGCGAAATATGCTAGGCTCGCGCAAATCCAGCATATTCGCGTGGCCATCGCCAATGACGTCGACGATGAAGACGTGGACGCCAATAAGGTATGGTCGAGCTCCTTTTGGACCTGAATTATTTCTTGTAGGAGATCCTTTGGCTTACCCGGCCGGCGCATGTCGCTATCGGAGGAAGACTCGTCGACTTCGAGTTCTTCCTATTCAATAGACGCTACGGGGAGTACTACTTTAGGCTTATTGATGACTTGTGGATTAAGTCGTGAGCGTGCAAGTTCGTTCTGTGCTACGTCAACTGCCAATGCAGACGCTTCTTTTCGGAATCGTTTAATATCTCCCTTCTCTGCTGCGCCCCATAATGCGCGCTTCATCTTGATACGATCGCGAAGTAGAGGTGGCTCTAGATTGGCTTCCATCTTGTTAGTTAGAAGTTTTGCTTTTTCAACGTCTGAAAGGATTTCGGAAGCATTATTGTGATCTAGAGCCTTGATGACATCAATGACGAACGTAATTACCGCTCCTGCTGTATCTTTTTTGCAGGGGTTGAATCGAACATTCGATAAAGCAGATTGAATCCTTTCGGACAAGTCGCGAGGAGCTTCTGCTTGAGCCGCGTCGAACCACTGCTTAACCTTTTCCCAAGTTGCCTGCTCCAAGGTGTTTGCGCCTTCAATCTCCCCCATTATGCGCAATGCTTGGAGGATGCTGCCATCCATACAATCTCGGATAGTGGCCATTGGAATCTTTTCGGATTCATCGCGCGAACGATTAACATCTTCCACTTTCTCCTTATAAGCGGAGTACTCGGTCTCAAATTTTATGAGAGCTGGCTGAGTCAAGACGGACAACCTTGGGGGCTTGATGAATGCAATAAGGCCATAGTTCGAATCCATGATGGCTGAATCACACAGCAGTCCTTTCGTAGTATCCAAACAAGAAAGTGCTCTTTAAAGAATCAAAGCGCTTTGTTAGAGTTTACTGGCTTAGATACGGAAAGGAACGGGGCAGGAAAGGAAAAGGGCACACCTCTGGGTATTCAAGTGATTCTTTTTCTCTCGAGGTTCTGCCTTCGGGTTGTGCCGAAGGCTTTATTTAAGCAGTGCCCGGAGCAAGACTATCGAAAGCAAGCCTTTTGTGGAAGCTGAAAGTACAGTAGGCATATGTGTCATCGGTGGACGCGGGTCACAGGTCATTACGCAAATGCTACGTCGGAAATTCATACGCATTCATGAATTGTCACGGGATACAGTAGGCATATGTGTCATCGGTGGACGTGAGTCACAGTTCATTACGCAAATGCCACGTCGGAAGTTCATACGCATTCATAAATTGTCACGGGAAATAAATGCACGGACATTCAAGACGGCATCACACGGTAACGCGATTCATACTCCAAGAGAACGCAAATGAACGCTGCGCAGATTACAACAATATTGCCAAAATAGGAAAACTATAACTGCAAATACAGTCAAGGTGGGTCCTAAGCCCAGAATTAAACTCCTGACGACAGTACCTTGTTTTCTATGACCTGTGTCAAGGTGCCGTTCTAGAGTTTCTCACTTTTCATTCGAACTCCCATCTGATTTGCACCGTTGGACCACATGGTCCTGGTTAAGTGTTGATACTTTGAAAAATATGACTAATTTGAACATGTAAAGTGCGGTGCAAAAGAATACACTCAAATTAAAATTGAGAAAAATATTGAAATAATTCAGGTATATTGCGTACCACCAGAAAACCTCTTTAAAAACTGAGTAGAGCAACAGAACTTTTTAAAAAAAGACTGTAAGTTTCGAAATACAAATATGGTTTTATAAGTGCAAAAGTATAGACTCAAAATGTTTGAGATTGTCAAGTGGCGCGAAATGTAAACAGAATGAACAAATGCCTACTCTCCTTACCTCTCTCCCAACATCTGTTTCGTTTCAATATGTTTGACACATGTTGCGTTTCAATGTGTTCCAACAATCCAACGGCAAACAAAACTCACTGCAGAAGCGCAAGCATCAATTTTAGCCCTGTAAAATGCCAAAATCACCACAGCACAGATATCACATCAGTTGAAGCGCTCTCAAAGCTTAGTTGCAGGCTTTTTCAAGGACCTGAAGTCTTATGAATCCAAAAAGAAAATCGTTAGCCCACCCAAGATATCACCCGCCGCAAGGATACAAATAGTTCTGGAAGCAAACCGATCTGGACACAATGCCAATCGCGTCAGACAAGATCTGCAGCTTCAAGTTTCGAACCATAGCGTCTTAATATTAATATAAAGTAGCGCTGAGATTGTGTATAAAAAATTAAGTACTAATTTCCATCTTACAGAGAATCATAAAAAGGAGAGATTGAACTGATGCACGGAGAAAGAGGAGCATGATAATTGTTTTGGAAGCAAGTCATTTTTTCCGACGATAATGTCGAGATCTACATTCACGTCAATCAAGATCTAATATCACGATTAGAATCAACTGCACAAGTCATATTATGATGATGAATCGAGCCCGTGACCATTCATCAACTGTGCAAAAGGTCGAGGTTCCCATCGTGCAAACTGACAGACGGCAGTCGAATGAAATGGGCGTGAACTAAGGAGAGATATAGACGGACAGTAGCCACTGGCTGGTAACTGGAGAGGAGGACAGACATGACAACACACTGACTACAATAAAGTTGTTACTCAACAACTGAAGTTTAACTCCTGTGGGTTACCTTTGTCCGGCGACAAAGGATTAACACCATCAGCATTTTGATCGACAGATAAAAAGTTCAAACAGATGATTTCGATAGTTGTGCATAATGTTTGCATTAACCTTGCACCAAAAAAGTATTTACAGTGAGTGTTAGATAGATGTGGGGTTTCCCATGGGTTGAGAGTGTTTTTTACTCCGGGACTTGTAATTTAGTCTTTATTGAGGGTTGAATGAACTTTAGAGGGTTTCAAAAGGAGCTCAAGAATCCTTTATTGCCATGAGCTGCCATGACACATGGAGAATCTTTGACATTTCAACAAGACAACTGTGCGATCCACGCTTTCCACTATCAAGGCTTGGATTAATGAAAACTCTGTCACTGTTTTACAGTTTTCATCAAGGGCTACTGACTCGAATCCAGTCGCGAGCCACTGGGGAATTCTATCTTGTCTGGTTCATGTGGATGGAAGGTAGTTTTTCTCCTTGGCAGGTTTGAAAGAGGCGATTCTGAAGTGGTGGTTCCTCATGTTTGAAGAGGTCCTGCAAACTCTTGTTAGATCAATGAAACGTCGCAATTCATCTGTTGTTAGCTGTTGTGGGGTAAATATTCCATATTAAGACATCTAAATGCTTATTGTTTGCCGATAAATGTGATCGAGTATATATTTTTAAACCGGTAAAATCACACTTTTTCCCACACGAACTGTACCTTGTTTTTTAAAAAATGCTGTTGCTGTTAAAATACAGTGTACATATAGTTTATTTATGTACTATTTACAGTCCTTTAGGATAACTAATTTGCACTTGCTACTATTTCTATCCTACGTAGTCTATATTTTCTCTATCCTATTGTACTGTTAGCGATGCCTGTTAGGACTTCTATAGTGTAAGGGTCACTAGGACCGCCCGCAGGACTATCCGCTAGGGAGTGTAGCTAGTAGTAAGTAGATGTGCTAGAGATAGTTGACGGCATCTACTGCCTATAAAAAGGCCTAGCCGCCTTGGGCACAGAAGTAAAAACCACAATCAACAATTTTATTCTCAACCTACCCAACTTGTCTACCCTAAGCAAAAACGTCTAACGTTTTTTTCGGCTCGCCGCTAACGCCGCCAGTCTGCTTTTTATCCCTTGAATTTTCGCGAGAATCCGGATTTACCGTTTTTCGGGGAATTTAAGAAGTAAGTCTATTCGCTATTCGATAGTGAAAATATACCTATTTGTCCTATTTCCGCGTTGTTTCAAGCTACGTGTAAGCCGGTAAATACTGACACATATGTTTATTTTTGACTCTTTCTGAACACTATCCAGTGGCCAATAAGGGCAACTATTAGCTCGCAGTGCCACGAAGCCAACCTGGCCCGACCGAATCAGGAACAAGATCGGAATCCCGATCGACTTTGTGTAAGCTACCACTTTCTGTCAGCATCACCAAGAACCCGACTGTAAGCAACCAAAATACCACCGCCACTCCTATTTCACCAAGTGTTTCTGTCTCTTCGACCAATTAGGACCCTCCACGTGGCATTCAAAAATCGCCGACTCAGACCAATAAAAGATCACTTTCTGCAACCAATCAAATATCGACAGGTATCCCTACAGATTCAGGTTCAAGTTCAGGCAGTCCAGGTGTGAGTTCAGATTCAGGGGGAGTTCAGGTCTCAGATTTACCACGTGTGCCACGTCTTCCCATTACAGTAATCGACCTTACAGATCGTCCTACCGCTGACAGTGTTTACAACCTACCTCTAGGGCCCCGCTACGCCTACGCCACAAAGCTGACCGTCGATTGGCTGATCGCGCTGGGGTTACTAAGGCTACTTCTGCACGTGTGACTGTAAATAAGAGGACCTGTAAGCTCTGCAAGATCACTTGCAACGGCTCTAATACCTACTTTGATCATTTACAGAGCCGTAAGCACAAGAATCGCTTACAGAACAAGAAAAATCCGCCGACTGTCAGGAGTGCAAGCGCAGCTTCAAGAGCCATTCGCATTTACAGCGCCACAAAGCAGGAAAAAATCATCTTAAGGTAGTTTGCAATTAGATTTAATTAGATCCAATCTGGATGTTCGATCTTGTTCTGAGTAAATTAAAAATTGAATTATCAAATTAATCGTGACTCTTGCTTGAAAATTAAAAAAAAGGGAAATTGAAAAAAAAACACAAATTGAAAACAGAAAAACAAATTGAAAAAAAACAAATTGAAAAAACAAAAAGTATACAGTGAAAGGAAAAGCAAAAAGCGAAATAATAATAGGCCATCCAAAAAAAAGAACATACAGTGCTACAAAAAAAGGAACTAAAAAGGGGCCAAATTTTCGAAGCATTAAATCACCATTAATTTGTACTTGCAAAAGGGTATATTGATACGGTTTTCGGTCAAGGTATTAGACAGACCACAGAGTTGCATCAATCTTTGGTGGACTGCGTCAAAAGCTATGTTGAGGATAGTTCCCCGCTGGTGATGAATTAAGGCTCGGTTACTTGAGGACTTCCCTATCCCAATGCTTTTCTCGGGAAAATTCTGAGTAATCTCTCCATTATCCGCAAGTTGATTTTGTTTCTCGCGGAACGCAATTTGCCAACTGTCCGCCATGACTCTTCTGTCCTTTCGAAGACTTTTGCGTCAACTATTCTTCGCAATGGTGACCTCATCAAAGCTTTAAACCAAATTGATGCATATTTCAACTCTCTTGCTTCACCAACCGGATCACCGATTAGAATCGCCCCAAACCCGATACGTTCCACTCCAATGTCCACCCATCCCCCTGCACCATCTGAAGACAAGGTCTCACACTACATGTCTATGCGCTTCAGAGAAGAAAATAAGATATTTTCTGGAAGCCTAGCCGAATGTTGGAACGAGTTCATAGCTGAGTACAAGTATGCTTGCCAAGATTATATGCTCAATGACGAACAAAAGCTCAAGTATCTCCACCACCTCCTTACAGGAAATACGAAAAGATTCTACATAACGAATATTGAAGGTGTGTGTGAGCATTATTCTCAAGCTCTAAAAGCTCTGGAAAGTGATTATAACTCAGTCTCAAGGCAAAACAGAATTGCTGCGTACCTGCGCAACATTCGTGTCAGTCAGTATATTTCTCCCACTTGCACTGTAAATGATGCTATCGAGAAAGTCCACGAGGAGATCTCTAAGCTGACTCCCCGAGCACCATCTCACTGCCGCTCAGAAAGGCACAAGATTGAGTATCTTCAGTCCGCCGTTATTGGATTCTCCTGGGCTCGCGATCCTTGCAGCAGAGCAAATTCGGGTGACTTAGTCATCAATCATTCTACAGTCAGCTCATTTCTGCCGCTCACTTCGAGCAGGAGGAGAAAGTCGGACGAATGAGAGATCAGAGGAACCTACGTATGACATCAATCTCAGATGCAGACCCTGTACTACGTAGCCGTCTTGCTGACACATTGTATACTGGACAACCTCAATACGGCCGTGATCCGCGTTCTACCAAAATCAATCATCATGATGGTAACTTGCGAAAAAACGACGCTTACAGCATGAGGAAGAACAAACCTCGTGATGATAGAGTTTGTTGAGGTTGTGGTAAAAAGGGCCATATTCTTTCTCAATGTCGCCAATCAATGGCTGAGAATGTTTCTCGGAAGGTTCAATATTATCAGAGAAACTCATTTAGAGATCCGGCCAAGGCCACGAAACGTGTACTTCTCGAGCTCTGTCAGGAATTGGATCATGATGATCAATCAGTTGATGAAGAAATACTACCAGCTCAGGATTTCTTCGGAGACATCAATAGTGATGATGAAATGGAAGAATCAGAAAATGGAAATTTGGACAACGATGACTCAACGTATGTTCCTGAACAGTTGTTTTCGCAAATTTCAGTTAAAGACCAACCGTTTTTAGATGAAGAGGATTTTTAACTAGGGGTACTCAAACAAGCCGAAGTGCTCCTAAAGTAAGGCAAACTGTAAGGGAACGCGACAAGCCTCCCATCTACAACATGAAACTGGTCCCTCTTCCACGGAAGCAAAGAAAAAATGGAGAATGATTACATAAAGATACATGAGATTTTAACTGTCAAAAGCAGCAAATTGCCAAAACACTCTAATTCAGAGAAATTCCACGGAATGTGTCTCGACACTGGTGCCCAAAAATCTGTGATCGGAAAATCACAAGCAAAGGCATATTGTAACCTATCTGGGATTAAGATAAAACGTAAGCACGTGACAACTGCTTAAAAGTTTGGTGATGGAATCTTTCCAAGTATTGCGCAGATTCCAATTCGTATTCCAACGCCTGATGGCGCTTTTATCCCGCTACATGTCGATGTAGTTGATGACAATATTCCATTTTTGATTGGATTAGAAGCTTTAGACAAATTTGGACTTGTTGCCGACAACGTTGACAACCTACTTGTCTCCAAAAGACATGGATGGACTATGCCTATCATACGCAAACACGGTCATCTTTACGTTGTATGGGATTTTTCTGAGATACTGTTTACAAAGTCTCAATTAAAGCCCCTCCATTTACATTTCTTCCATCCGTCAGCCTCAAAGCTCTACAATTTGGTTACCAGAGCTAGACCAGAGGAAGCAACCCTGAGACTCGAGATTTTATTTCGGAAATATCCAAATAATGCCGTACATGCCAGCACTTTGAACCGAAACCCAGATCATTCCAGGTTAGTACGCCCAATGGAACCATATTCAATCAAGAGTTAGCTCTTGATATTATGTTTCTTGACAAAAACCCTGTACTTCATATCGTGGATACACAAACCCATTTCGGTAATGCTGTATTGTTACACAATCAAAGTACGGAATCTATTTGGAACTCTTTTCTTGAATGCTGGGCTACAATTTACACTGGATTCCCTGATAAAATGAAAGTGGACCAGGCAGTCAATTCGTTTCCAAAACGTGGAAAGATTTGGTAAAATCGAATGGAATCAAACTCAGTCTATCTGGAGTTGAAAGCCATAATTCTATTGGTTCCAGTGAACTTTACCATGATCCGTTACGCCGCATTTGGCACAAGATTCGCCATTCAGAGCCTGACGTTGAAATAGAACTCGCTCTACGTCTCGCTGTTAAGGCTATGAACGATACTATGAACCCAGAAGGACTAGTTCCATCGTTACTCGTCTTTGGAGTTTTGCCGAGGTTTCCGGCCATGAATAGCGAACTTCCAAATCAAATGGAACGAATGAGAGCGCTCCAAATGGCAAGAGCTGAGATGGAAACTATCACCTCAGGACTCAGACTCAGAACCGCTCTGAGCTCTCAGCTTCCAAACACTGCTCAACATGAACTTAATGTTGGAAGTAAAGTTCTAGTCTATCGTGAGAAGTCCAAACCTAAGTGAACAGGACCTTAAAAAATCACGAAAATTAATGACAGACAAGTCTTTATTGACAGAAATGGCGAGGAAGTGCAACATTCACGCTCTCAGGTAAAAACTTATTTCAAAGATGCATTTGAAACACTAGTCGAAGCTTTATATTCAAAATTTAAAGGGGTATATTCTAAAAATCTCCAACTCATTGACGTCAATATAATGAAGTTTTACACCCACGAGATCCCAGATCCAATTCTGCTGAGTTTTTGAAAGCGAAACAGAAAGAAATAGAAGGACTCGTTGAGAGAAATACCTGGAAAATCGTCGCTTATGACGACATACCAAAGAATGCTAATATCCTCTCTGGAAGATTCGTTCTGACAATCAAAAATAAGAATACTGACAAAGAGATGTATAAAGCACAGTTTGTAGTACAAGGTCATAGGGATAAAGAAAAGAGCTACCTCGTACATGACACTACGACTATACGCCAGCGTTCCACAAGCTTACTAGTTGCGATTGCTGCAATATTCGGTTTCAGGATTTGGTCTCAAGACGTTAAACAGGCGTATTTACAGTCAGCACAAAGTCTGATGCGCAAAGTTTACTTAGACCGACCAAGTACTTTGGATTACATGATAATCAGTTACTCGAGTTACTTAAACCTCTTTACGGATTATCTGATTCAGGAGATTACTGTAATCGCACCATGAACTCCCACCTGAAGAAAGATCTAGGTATGACGCCAACTGACGGGGATCTCGCACTCTTCTCCAAGCACACAGACGGAGAACTTCAGGATTAGTTGGAACAGATGTGGACGATTCTCTACTCTGTGGAAATAATGAATTCGTTAAATTGTCCCAAAAGACTCTTGATAAGTTTGAATCGAGAGAGAGGAGTTCGATGACACTGTATTTGCAGGTGTCAGAGTCAAGAGAACTGATTATGGATTTGAGTTAATTCAGGAACAGTATGTTAAGAAGTTACGCATTCTGCCGATGGATGCTTTATTTTCTGAATTCAGATCTTTAAGGCGTAGATTGGCTTGGTTAACACATACAAAGCCTGAAATATGTTGTGCTGTTAATATGGCCGCGCAAGTAACTGATACGAAATTCTCAGTGGAAGCAATCAAGCAGTTGAACAAAGTTGTAAAGCATGTGCAGAACAACCCTAGTTCTTCGCTTAAGTATTACAAGTTGGACAAAGATTCTCTAAAGTTGAAAGTATACTCTGACTCGTCATTCACAAACAACGACGACAACACTTCTCAACTTGGTTACATTGTCTTGCTCACTGACAAGACCGGGACTTGTAATGTGCTGAGTTATTCTAGTCACAAGAGTCGCAGAGTAACTATATCAGTACTAGGCGCCGAAGTTTACGCTTTGCTGATGCCTTCTATATTGTATTCATGATCAAGCACGACCTTGAATCCTTGCTTGGAATCAAAATTCCACTCTCGATGTTTACAGACTCCAGAAGTTTATTTGATGTTATCACCAAGTGTTCCTACACCTTGGAAAAACGCCTCATGACTGATATTAGTTCCGTAAGAGATGCATATGCAAAGGAGGAAATATCCAATGTTGGATTTGTACGGACTGCGAAGAATCCCGCTGATGCCTTCACGAAGATCGCAAAGTGCCAGGCACTAACTTACGTACTGACAACAAGTAATTGTGATCTACCTGTTCAGCAAAGGGTAATTCGTGATTAAGGATGGAGAAAACAATAGGTCAGGGCAAAGAGAGGGAGTGTTAAAATACAGTGTACATATAGTTTATTTATGTACTATTTACAGTCCTTTAGGATAACTAATTTGCACTTACTACTATTTTTATCCTACGTAGTCTATATTTTCTCTATCCTATTGTACTGTTAGCGATGCCTGTTAGGACTTCTATAGTGTAAGGGTCACTAGGACCGCCCGCGGACTATCCGCTAGGGAATGTAGCTAGTAGTAAGTAGATGTGCTAGAGATAGTTGACGGCATCTACTGCCTATAAAAGGCCTAGCCGCCTTGGGCACAGAAGTAAAAACCACAATCAACAATTTTATTCTCAACCTACCCAACTTGTCTACCCTAAGCAAAAACGTCTAACGTTTTTTTCAGGCTCGCCGAATACGCCGCCAGTCTGCTTTTTATCCCTTGAATTTTCGCGACAGTTGCTGTACTCAGTTTTTAAGGACGTTTTTTATGGTAGACAATGTACTGTACCTGGCTTATTTCTATATTCTCAACTCATGGGAGGCTTGTTCCTACCCCAATATCCACCCTTGGAGGCTGGCACCCAGACGCGTACGCGATGCTAACCGATGTCGCGCGGAACGTGGCCGTCCGAGTGATGGAGACCTATGGGATGGTTAGAGCTGTGCTTACCCAAAGGCACGCTGCTGCGGGCGTCATGTCCAACGCGGCATGCCTGCTCGCCAGCATTGAGCCGGCCTTGTAAGACAGGTCATGTACAGTACTGTAGTGTTACCCATCAGCGTAACGCATTAGCCGCGTGGTATAACGGACCACATCTTCCATGCATTAAAATAACTCAAAAATTCCCCCCTTTGAGTCTACAGTATACTGTTGCACCGCACTGTACGTTGTACATGTGGCCACGTGTACCCTTGCACTGTACATATGTTTCAGAAATATTTGAAGACACGTACCAGTGTTCATCGAAAATTTTTAATGTACTGTACTTGTGCCGGTCCTAAAAGGTTCTGAGTTATTCCTGTACTGCACGGCAGTTCAAAATTTAACTGTACAATACTGTACAGTACTGTACACGGCTGTCGGGAGCAGAGTTTGTGGCCAAATCTGGCACGCCTAGAGGTGGGGCGGGCACAACAGTCCGTTTCAGTATCGTTATTGCTAAATTTAATAGTGCCGTTGCAAATGTGACCTCTTCGCTCTTGCGCGGCTGCCAAGGATATCGCCGCAAGAATGCAGAAAATGGAACACGAGCTGTCCAGGCAAATGACTCTCCCTTCTCGTGGTCCAGTTTTCAGCCCCTCGCTTTTGAATCCCTAGGAGCTGCATGCCATTCGTTTCCTTGAACTTTTTTATCGACCAGGCTGCGAACAAATGTCACGTCTCTGCCACACATCTTTCGCACGCGTATATATCAACGTCTGAGTTGCATCATATGGTCGTCGGCAGCGATGGCTATCATTTCGCGCGCTCCACTCCACCTGCCACGTGACCGATGTGGATCATCCAGTTAGATCTTAGATCACTGCGCACTAGACGTCTTCATTGCAAGCCCCTACACCGCACGGGCTATCTCCCACTCTCGCAAGACCTTCGGAGGGGCTACCGTGCCCATTGAAGCTTCGAAAACTGCGCATTACGCTGCCCTCTGTGGGACGTACAAGCCCAATTCTATCCTCTTGGATTCGATACTCACGCAGCCATCGGCAAACCTGCCCGTGAGGCCCTAGCCAAAGTCGCCTCTTTTTTCGCTCTCCGCGGTTTTCGCTCTCCGCGGCGGGAAACCCCATCTGATGAATACCACCGATTGGTCACCACCCTCGCTTCTCTCGTTCTACAGCTGACGGCTCATCCATCACCTGATGCTTGAGTGACCCAGCTCGGTTTAGTGACCCTTGAATAAAAGCGTATGTTTGTTGTTAGATCTTAACTTTTAATAGTCGGTCAGTGAACACTCGACATGCCAAGTGAGTAAAATATTGCTTGTTTTGTTGCAAAACAGGGTGATATCTGCGCTGACGTGACGACCCTGTTGGACCCATCCACGCTGACGTGACGGACGTTCCATCATTCCAAAGTTTGGAATCCAAACAGAACTTTGAAGCAGCTGGTAGAAATACCGAGCGGGATTCCACTGGGGTTTGCCAATCCAGCCGCCCTCGAGTTTCTTGAATATCGTCAAGGCATATGTCGATATGAAAAGATGTATGACCGTTTTGCTAGGGTAATTTTGCTAATGGACACTAATGCAAAAAAGCAACGGCCTTGTTTGGCAAAATCGAATATGCGCTGTAATGGCTTTTCGAGATGCATAAGGTGGGTTGGTTCAAGGCCGCGAGACGTCTGGTATCTGCAAAACGCCGATACCAGAGTTGCTGCTGGATGGAGGTTGGCAGAGGGTCGGTGACGTGAGGAGACACCCACCTTTTGTGCTCGAATATTTGCGGTGTGTATCACCATCTCCATTTTTTACTGCTAGCGCATCAAAAGTGTCAACCCCCTTGGATACCTAACAAAAGGGAGACTTATGCAGAGCATCATACATTTCCTCAAGTATGAACATCACCACTGACATTAAAACCCACCATCATATTCTAAACCCTACCACATGCCACAATATCATGTGTGGTCAATCGCGTAACTCGAAAACTCACACCAAAAACCATCAACACTCCCATTCCCAAACCACTCCCCGACCCACATCCACACACCCTTGTCACCGCACCTCACGCCGGCAAAGCGTTATCAGACCATGTTCAACGGGCACACAATAGCACACGGGCAAAAGCAAGCATGATATGGCATGTGTGTTGCAGGGGTGTGACGCGCGGTACCGGATGTGAACGGGAAGTGTGGGGAGGGGGTGGGGCGGATATTGTTGGCTGCGGGGAGAGTGTTATGAGGGGGTGGGGTGAATGGCGTAGGGCTATTGGGAGGGGGACAAGTAGGGAGAGGAGGGGTAGGAGGAAGAGGTGAGTGGGGGCCATTACTTTGGGAGGATGGGAATCTGGTTTGCTGCTTTTTATGGGGATGGGACTGGTGCGGGGTTGAGTGTGGGGATTGGGGAAGTGGTTATATACGAGGGGAGGCGTGGTAGCGGATCGGTTGAAGGTTGGCTGCTATGGATGGGAGCGAGCGTTGGTAGGGGCCGGGTGGTTGCTTAGAGATGTGGGTTTGCAGCGGGTGTGTATTCCGCGCCGTCACGGTTGGAGGTCGGCCATGGTCATTTTGAGTTGTTGGGGGATTTCGGCTTGGACAGGGTGGGATGCGGAGCGTCATGGCGGAGGGTTTCTACGTAGGGGAGGGTTGGGGGAATTTTAGTGCCTGGCGTTCTGTGGCATCGTTTGTTGGTTGGATGAGTAAGAGCGGAATGCATTTGTATTTGAGGGCGGGGCGTTTCGCAAGGGGATGGCGGGCTTGTTTGTTTTATAGGAGATATGACGGTGGGGATAAGAGTAGGCAACGAGCGAACGCGTGCTTGCATTGTGTGTGATTAGACCAAGAGGGAGGGAGGGGAAGCCTTCCAAATGAAAATAGTATTGTAGTTTCGTAAGAAACAAGCTACTGCACACATGCAATGGGGGTATCTTTAATATTAATTGCCGAAAATCTGGTCGCATTGAATGCCTGGCTACAGGATTTGCGCTACTTGTTTCAGCAAAGGTTTCATGCCTGTTTCTCTACCGTTGAGAGCTTTTCTACCGAGCTGGGCCGCTTGGATTGAGCTACATCCAGATCGCTACACGGTCTGATTTACTCGTACAACTATACCCGTGTATTGAGGATGGAACTGGGAATGGTGAAGGGCGGCACACACTCGTCTGCAATGTCCGCGGATACTTTTTTGTCAACTCTACCAGTTGATTACATTACGTAAAGCTTTGAAAAGAGTGACTTTGATGGAACTCTTTGCAATAACGTTAAAGCCTGCTACCATTATCATGACTACCTAGACAATAAAGACTCGAAAATTGCAAACCTATCAAGAACACCTGGAATCCCCAAGATCACTGGTCGTGCCCGGAGGACACAAGGTACAAACGTTGAAGGACGTGGCAGCGACCCGGTTTCCAAAGAACCCTTCTGGGCAATCCTCGCACTGCTGAGCTCCTTCCCTATCCTGGAATTGGCCTTGAAAACATGTACCACAGAACGACCTGCCCCGCAATGACTGGAACCTACCCCGCGGGCAGGGCCTGCACACACTGATACTTGCTGCACCGCGCCGAGTTCCAAACGTCCCCGCCGGACACGGCTTGCATCTCTGCGACCCCCTCAGATCCTGATACGTTCCCGGTAAGCATGCGAAGCAGGTGCGGAACCCGCCAAAGCTGGATGTCCCTGGAGGGCACGGCGTGCACATCGCAGCACTTGTCAAACCTTGCTCATCCGAAAATGTTCCACCAGGACACTCCTTGCAAACGGGAGACCCGCGGCGATCCGCAAAAGTCCCTGGACCGCAAGGCCTGCAGATATTCATGCCTCTGCCGCTGAACGTTCCCACCGGGCACAGCCTACACTTGTTCATACTGTCCAATCCGAGTCCATTGCCAAACGTCCCGGCGGGGCACGCCTGGCATGTACTCTGTCCCACCTTGTCCTGGAACTGACCAAACGTACACGCCGTGCACAACCTGGACCCGCTGCGACTGCGGGTACCCCTGGGGCACGGCCGGCATTGGGACAGTTGCATGAGGCCCAGCAAGTTACTAAACGTTCCGGCCGGACATTCCTTGCATACATCTGACCCTGGGACATCCTGATATTCACCCACACCGCAGGCCTCACATGACCGCGACATTTCCCTGCTCTTGGTTCCCCTGGGACACGGCCGACATCCGGCCAAACTCGTCACCCTTACGCCGCTGTTGAAACTCCCGGCTGGACAATTCTTGCACACGGAAGAGGCGGTCCGATCCTGGAACGTACCGACGGGGCAGTCGAGACACGTAGCTGCGCCGGGGCCACTAAACGTGCCGCGGGGGCACGAGCGACACTGTCTGACGCTAGTACGGTTGGCCAAGTTGCTCGACGTACCGGCGGGGCAACTCTTGCAATTGGACGAGCTTGCCACATCTTGAAATGTGCCGACGGGGCACAAGGTACAGGCGCGTGCTCCTGGACGACTAAACGACCCGCGGGGGCAAGCGTCACATCCGCCCCGTCGCGTCAAACCGACGGTAGTGCTAAATGTACCGGCCGGACAATCCTTGCACAGCTTTGAGCCGGAGACATCCTGAAACGTACCCTCTGTGCAACTCTCACATGCGCGGGCCGCCCTGATGCTAGAGAAGGTTCCCCGTGGACACGGGATGCATTGCATGGGCCTCGACGCACCGACTTCGTTGTTAAAAGTGCCGCGTGGACACGCCTTGCACCTGCTAGTACCCGTCGATCTTGGAAAAAGCCCGGGGGACAAATGGAACAGGCGCGGGTGTTGCCGGCGCTGAACGTGCCAGGCTCGCAGGGCTGACAATCGGAGACGGCGGTGGCATTGACATTGGGTTGAAACGTACCCTCGGGACAACTTTTGCAATTTGTGGCACCACGGGTGTCCTGAAATTTCCCGACGCCACAGGGGATGCAGCGACGGGAGTTGAAGCCGCTAAAGGTGCCGCGCGGGCAGGGGCGGCATGCTTCGAGCGAGGCGCCACCCATGGATGGGTTGAAGGTTCCGGCGGGGCAACTTTTGCAATTGCCATTTCCAGGTACATTCTGGAATGTACCAGGGCTGCATGGGGCGCAACTGTCACCTGGATTGGTGCTAGATGTACCGCGAGGACAGGGGAGGCAATCATTGGGCGAGACGCTACCCTCGTTTGCATTAAAGGTTCCGATGGGACATGCTTTGCAGCGGGTGAGGCCCATACGGTTGTTAAACTGTCCAGGCGGACACGGGGTGCACTGTTCTGCGCCATCGCCACTGAATGTACCACGGGGACACGGGGAGCATGAGGAGGGTGGGATGGAACCGGTAGCGGGGTTAAAGGTGCCGGAACGGCAGGTGGTGCAAAAGGAGGAGCCTGGTCGAGGCTGGAAGGAGCCGGGAAGGCAGGGGATGCACTCGGTGGCGCCTTGTGGGGAGAAGGAACCGCGTGGACATGGTCTGCATGCGGAGATGGTGACGGCGTCGGTGGCGTCAGAAAAGGTGCCCGGGGGACAGCGGTTGCAGACTGTGGAGGTGCGGGTGGGGGTGTATTGGCCGGGGGGGCAGGATCGTTGGGCGAGGGAGATAGGTAGGAGAGGAGGAGGAGGAGGAGGAGGAGGAGGGGGCTGGGGGTGGGTTTCGACATGGTGTTGGGGGGGTGGTGGGCGGTGGATGCGAGGGTGGAGTGAGAGGGGACGAGAGGGAAGAGAGGTTTATATGGATGGGAGGCAGGAGTGGAAAGGCGGGGGTATGTGGGAATGCGGGTGAGATGGAATGAGGGTGGTGAGAGTGAACGGTAGGATTTTGGGATTTTTTTTCGTGGGATTTTGAGCAAGAAGGGAGAGATTGGTAGGAGATTGGGCCAATAGGGTGAGTAGGACTTGTACTTGTACAGTACAATGCGTATGGAGTAAGAGTACAAGGCGGTAAGAAGGGCCTTGTACTCGAGATGGATGGATGGATCATACATACATAAGATTACGAGGGTGAGGGTAATTAACTGTGCAAGGTACAGTAGTTGACAGCTAGGAGAATTGTTCATATGTTGAATATTATGTTGAATATTAAAAATTTCGGGGCTGAATCATGATGAATTGAATTTCAAGTTGTGTAAGCATAGAAAAAGTGGGGCCAAATGTAACACTGCGAATGAATGCTCATATTTCGGGAATAGTAACAAACTGCAACCTCAACTGTCCAGTGGACAATGGCCCTGCCGCAAAAAAGACTGTACTGTACATTTCTTGGGGCAGACTCGCACGTGATCTTGAGATTCTATTGCTTGTTCCACCACTGCAAACTCGTGTGCAGCGCCGCGTTACAAACAAACTCTCTTCAGAAACCGACGGTTTACACACTACCTGTTCAGTGCAACTCACGATTCCACTGTGGACCATGTCGACTCGACACCTGGTTGCGCCTGTCGACTGCATCCATCGCTGTTAGATCTAAGATTCTGTAGAAATGTGACCGTCTGTCGTCTGTCGTCTGACGGGTACCGGGAGCTGGGCAAAGCACTTTTTGACCGAACGGTGTGCTATTCGACCCGATTCCCGAGCAGTAGTGTACAGTACAGTGCATTTATTTTTGGACAACGTGACGTGCCTCGTCGACTAGACACAGAAAGCATTGTCGCAAATCATGCGGCATCCATCCAAACTAGAGAAACTTTAACTTGATTTAGTATATAAACTGCCCTTTACGCCCTCCTTGCTCTCGACCCTCCCCCACCCCCTGTGCTCAACTCAAAGGCCAAACGACTTGGCAATGAAAAATCGGCCACCTGTAAACAAACGTCAAAACGCTCCAAACCCTTGCCACCATCCAATCGCTGTAAACAAAAGCCATCATCATCTAGCTAGCTAGTCCACAACGCACCAAACTTGCCCTTGACCCGACTTGCGCACGTCCCCGATCTAAAATCAAAACAAAACACCCCCATCAATGCACCGTCACCATCGCCACCCATGCCCAATTCCCCACACCACCCTCCCAACCTCCCAACCTCCCAACCTCCCCCTGCCCGGCATCCATCCAACCCCTCCAACCCTCACCAAACTCCCTCCGAAAGGACGCCCTCCTCCTCCCCCCGCCCCCGCTCCACCACCACGAAACAAACGGAGGAGGCGCCGTTCCCACTTTCTCCGCCCCTCCCACCCTGTAAACAACCAACAATCCCCCTTTCAACATCCCCCCATCCCCTCTTCCACGCTCGCCCCGTCACGCTTCCCCGCCCCCGCCTCGCTCTCCGCCGTAAACCCGCACATCACCACCCTGCGTTGACGCAATGCCGTCTGTCTCTATCGCCCCCGCTTGTAAACCCCGTTCTACTCTACTCTCATTGCCACACCCGTGCTACAGCCTATGTAAACGGAACCACATACATACCTGCAATGATCAAACCCTAATCAACCCACCGTTGCACTAGAGACACCGCAAGTTCTCCCACTGCAACCCCCCTTTCGCCGTAACGGCACAAAAACAAAATTCTCCGCATTCTGTAAACCCCTCTCCGCCCAAAATCAAACCTCCTCCTGTACCACACACTCCCATGTAAGCCCAACCCTCCACCCCCCTCACTTCAAGCCCTCCTCAACCCCCCTCTGCACAACCGCCACCCCCGCAACCAAACACACAACCATGCCACAGCCCCTCCCACCCCCGCCCCCCGTCCAACCCCACCGTCCAGCCCCGCCCCCCACCATGCACCTCCCCCTCCTCCTCCTCCTCCTCCTCCTCCAACCCACCCCTACCACCCCTTACAACACTACCTGCCCCCAGGCACCTTTCTCACCCCACACCACCCCCTCTCTGCACCCCCTGTCACCCCGGTCACTACTCCCCACACCACAATGCAACCCGCTGTCTCCAATGCCCCCGGGTACACACCGCCCCACCCCCACCCGCCACCTCCCTCTCTTCCTGCATCCCATGCCTCCAGGCACCACAAGCACCCCCGCTGCCCCCACTTGCCTCCCCTGTCCCCCGGCTCCTATCAACCCACCAACCACTCCGCCCGCTGTCGCCTCTGTCCCGCCGGCACCTTTTCCACGCCCATCGCTGCAACCCGCATGCAAACTTGCACCCCCTGTGCACGCGGCCTGTGGAGTGCCGTCGGCGCCTCGCGTTGCCTCCCGTGTGCCCCGGGTACATTCGCCACCGCCGTTGGTATGCGGCGGTGCAAACGCTGTCCTTGGGCACCGTGGGCGTTGGCCAGCGGCTTGTTTCTGAGTTTGCATGTCGTGCGTGTCCCAGGGGGACCAGAGCGTCGGTGCAGAGGGAGAGGTGCGTGCCGTGTGGAAAGGGAGAGTTTCAGGATTTGGTCGGTCAGATGGTGTGTAAGGCTTGTCCGCCTGGCACGTTTCATGGGGGGGTGGGGGTGGAGGGGTGGAGGGTTGTGTGAAATGTGCAAGCGGTATGTTTAGTGGCGCCAGGGCGGGGGGTGTGAGCCGTGTCGGGAGGGCACGTATCAGGAGGATGAGGGGGCTGCAGAGTGTAGGCCGTGTCCTGAGGGCACGTTTTGGGATGCGCTAGGTGCCACTGGTGTGCATATGTGTCGGGCGTGCCCGCGTGGGACGTCTAGTCGTGGGGGAGCACGCGTTTGTACCGCGTGTCTGGCGGGGCAGTTTCAGGAGCGGGAGGGCATGAATAGGTGCATGGCGTGTGAGAGGGGGACGTTTAGTAATGTGGTCGGCGCCAATTCCTCCGCGCAGTGCAAGGCGTGTGGGGTGGGGACGTTTGCTGCAAAGGTGGGTTCCACGGCGTGCGAGTCGTGTGCAGAGGGAAAGTATCAGGATAAGGAGGGGAGTATGGGGTGTAAGAATTGCCCGGCAGGGACTTTTAGCAAGGCGGTGGGGATGAGTGCGGTGAGCGGGTGCAGCAAGTGCCCGGCAGGGTCGTTTAGTGGACAGGGGGCCAGGGCATGCGTGGTATGCCCTGCGGGAACGTATCAGGATGGCGAGGGCTCTGCATCGTGCAAACCGTGCCCGAGTGGGACGTGGAATAGTGTGGCGAACCAGACTCGTGTGGAACAGTGCCATTTGTGTGGTCGCGGGACGTACAGTCTGAGTGGAGCCGAGAGGTGCAGTGCGTGTCCGGTGGGAATGTATCAGGATGAATTTGGCGCGGATGTTTGTAAGGTTTGTCCGGCGGGGACTTTTAACAACGGGGTTGGGATCGGGTCGCGCAAAGATTGCAAGTTGTGTCCTGAGGGGACGAGGAGCCACGAAGGCGCGCGGGCATGTGATCCGTGCCAGGCGGGGGAATATCAAGACCGGCGCGGGCGGATAGTTGCAAGCGGTGTCCGGGGGGAACGTTTAGCAGCTTGCTGGGGGTGAGTAGCCTTGAGCAGTGTCGTCGTTGTGGGAGGGGAAGGTTTAGTAATAGTGGGGCGCGGGTTTGCACGGCATGCGGATTTGGACAGTATCAGGATATGGAGGGACAGAGGAGGTGTAAGAACTGCCCGGCGGGAACGGTGGGGAGCAATTTGGGGCTGGAGAGTTTGACGGATTGTGTCAAGTGTGGCAAGGGGACGTTTAGTTTGGAGAGACAGTCGGTTTGTATGCGATGTGCACCGGGGACGTATGCGGATGACGAGGGATCTAGTGTATGTAGGCCGTGCCCGGCGGGAACTTTTGGTGATGGGTATGGATTGAGTCGAGTGGATATGTGCAAGGCATGTGGATTTGGCGAGTATAGTATGGGAGGGGATGATCGATGCTATAAATGCAGCAAAGGGTCGTATCAGGATATGACGGGATCGCAGCGATGCAAGCCATGCCCGAGGGGAACGTTTGGAAACACGACAGGGGCGACGAGCTTGGAGACATGCATTGCTTGTCCAAAGGGCACTTATCAGGACGATGAGGGAATGTCATGGTGCAGCTCATGTGGAAAGGGGGAGTATCAAGACAAGGAAGGGTCAGAGTGGTGTGAACAGTGCCCCGACGGCTATTTTGGTGTCAAGTACCGGGCGACTTCCATTTCCGATTGTACTTTGTCCACCCCATACTACGAGCAAAGTCGGCGCCTCGCAATTTAGTTCCTAGTGTAGGAAGAAGACGAGTAGATCTAGTGGTGATAAATCTTCGGCTCTAGTAATATCCAAATGGAAGGCGCTCCATTTTGAGATGGACACTTCTTTTAACCAAGGTGACCTTGACTGCTACCGATATCATTGTTTGCGTCTTGGTCGCCTCTACAGTCCCACCATTCAAAAAGAGCAAGACGTTCATCTCATCTGCCCATTGTACATTCCACCTGACAAGCACCCGCTCTGTACAATCTACCGCTCTACGGAGAAAGCCCATAGCCCGGCGACCCCCCGTAAGGATCCGACACAGAATACGGGTCATACTCTACCGAAGAGTAGGGATCATAATCATTCCGAGTGCTCGCATAAGGGTCCGTCCTGGTGCCATACGGATCTGGCGGCACGTAAGACCCGTACGTGTCACCGCCCCTCCTCGACGAAGACTCCCCAAACCTTCCACCAACCCTCCCCATACGATACCTGTACCCGTACTCTCTCATCTCTGACCTTCTCCTTTTCGCCGCCCTCTCCTCAATTCCTTGTATTTCTTCAAACACCGCGTCCCCAACAGTCTCATCGCCCTTACCGAACACTCCGCATCCAACACGCCATGCCTCATCACCCTCACACGGTACCCCCAATCCCTCCATTCAAAACACTTTAACAGCTCCCTCACCTCCCCCTCATTCGTCATACGAGGCTCCAGATACCCCACCACAACCTTCAACAAATCCTCCTTGACCTCCCCACTGGCCCTCTCCACCGCCGTCTTGATCACCCTTTTCTCCATCTTCATCTCCAACGCCAAGGGCCACAACATTGGAAACCTCGGACACACCCGAACCTCCAACCCCACCTCCCCACCCTCCTCCTCCTTACAAGTGGTCAAAACGCCGTGCACATCCTTTGCATAAACGCGGGTCCCATTCCTCATACGAAACTCGCCAAACTGTCTCCCAACCTCCTCCCAAAAGTAATCCACAAACCCCTGATCCACTCCCGGCAATGTCACAACATCGGCAGCATCCACCAATTCATCAGTTCCTCTCAACAAGCGCTCCTTCTCCAAATACATACACACCCCCCCAACAATTCGCCCAAATCCCAACGGTGCGCACTCCTCGCCAAGGCCAACAAGGTGGCAACACCCGACGCCCCATTCATACCCCCAAAATCCACCTCCAAGACATTCAAATACTTTGCCAACAATTGAAAACTCTCCGGATCATCACCCTGACACAACCTGACCTCCTTATTCAACCCTCCGAAAACGAATCATTCACCATCGCACTCAACGGACCACGCGCCCATTCAAGCCGCGACTGTTGGATGTACAAATCGGGATGATTATGACACGGATGAAATATAAAACAGATGGCCGGATCATCGTCGTTACGCTCCGCGAGAAAGCGAAGAAACTGACGAGTGTAGGTAGAAGTGGGGGATATGGTTTTGGATAACGGGTCCAAACACCAAAAGGCAGACACGGGCATTATGGTTGGGGTCGAGTGACGGGAGCCCGATTGCATGTGGACACGAGGTGTGGTTGGTTGTTGTTGCTGTTTGGGGCGGAGGGGAGAGTGGTGGAGTGGTGCGCGATTGGGGGGGGAGAGTCAAACCTTGACGAGGCAGCGATGGTTGAGTGGGAGGGGCGGTTGCGTCGCGGTGGATGGGGCTTGAAGGTGGTTGGTGCGGATGTCGTGGTGCTGTGATATCGTCGCGTTTGCTCTGGATCAAACCAACCTGCTGCCGGTAGGGAATTACAGTGATATTATTTTTATATGAAAGAATTCAGGGATTACTGTAATTCCTGGGGTTTGTCCTACTGTACTTACTGTACATTAGTACAGGTAGCAACACAGTACAGTAAGCTCGGCGTCAAGTTGGGTATTGCCACGTAATCACATTTCCAACAACGTTCCAGATTTATAAAAAGAAATCTGTACAGTGCCTCTCTACAGTACAGTACACGTACGTACGGTACAGTACAGGGACCATTACTGTTCGATACAGTCCAAAATTATACGTGCATTCAGAAATTGGACAAATCCAAATGCAGAGTTTGTCCAATTTCAAAAAAATGCAAACTTGGCTCTGAAGACCAACGCACCTGTACTACAAAGTGCATGAAAGAACAGAAAATAGCTTCACATATTGACAATTGTATGTACATGTGGCCACGTTGATTGGAGCTATTTCGAGATACGCCTCTATGCGACGTTGTACAACCCATAAAGATTTACCACCACTTTCTTGAAAACTCTCTTCCGCCGTACACTTCAGTACTGTAGTCCGAACGCACTACCCTGCCTAGGTTTGTCGTCGAAACCTCGCTGTACAACCACAAGTATACACGAGAGCACAATCTGTCGCGGGGCAAAATACTCGTCGATATGCGGATAGCTTGCGGTGTAGCAAAGAAGGGCTGGGCGGAGCACCTCAGCGAACGAATGCGACCAAAGGGTTGGTTTACTTCCGACTTCTATGCTCACTAATTTTCCACCCCCACTCCACCTGACAGTAATTGTCCGTATATGTGGACGGATGAATGTGGACATCGAGTGCTCGGTGCCACAGTCAGTCTGATCTTAGAAATTGATTAAGGATGGACCATTAGAGATGGGCCAAAATTAGACCCAAAATTAGCCAAAAATGAAGACAAATTGAGCGTAGAAAATATCGCGACGCTGACATACCGAATGCACAGTATCAAGACCTCAGAACATAAACCGATCAACAAGGTGCATACTGTGTCCCCCGCAAGCCGCGTCATATTATTTCATGTCTTTGGAAAAGAAGTGACAATAGGGAGTACTGTATGACAGCCAACTCACCTGATTCCTCTGTCTCAGAATCATACTCACGCATCGGTTATTGCAGCAGCCACAGACCCCTCATGTACAGCAAACAAGGTCCGCACCGCAAATCAATCGGAGGTAAACTTATGGGTAAAGCACAGGAAACTATCCAACTACAGTATAGTGATGAGGATGATGAAAAACTCCCTGAAATTGTCCACCTTGAACCGACTGGGGGAAATGATTGATTAGCTGTTACCGCGCGATTAGGAAAATATTGTATGCGCTAGTATACCGTATACTGTTAGCGATGTCCAAGGGACTTGAAATCGCTCAGGACGAAATATGAAACACTCTTCAGCGTGGAGCATTCTGCACGAGACCCTTATTTTCCGTCGCGAGTTTGACAAGCGAAACGTATTGCGACGGACATTCAAGGGATACAATACGCAATAAAAGATACCGAAGCGGAAGACACAAGTCTACATGGAAGTAATGAAGGCAACAGATCTTTTACGGAATCTTCTAATCAGGCAAAATTGGCCTCAAATGTCCTACGGTAGGATGCTACTGCGGTACATGAAAAATTGCAGGAGCGCCTGGTGTTGCTCCCTTTGTAGCGTAAAGTGGCACTTATAGGTTAAGTGAAAATTGTAAGGCAACTCTGATCAACTCTGCCGTATTGATGTTCCGAATACACACGGTTTAAAACTTGAGAGAATCGAAACCTGTCTACCACAGGGCTCGCCGCCTGTCTCCGCGCCAAAGGGAGACAGAAAAATCATTCTGTGCAATAAGCACGCTGGACAGCGCCTGAGAAAAGAGAAAGTATTTGAACTTTAAAAGCGGATTTCTCGCCGGTATTTTAGCCCCAAGAAAATCACTGGTTTAACTTCTGCCAAGTAAGCCTTCAGACCTTGTAACAGCCCATCAAGCCCTACGGTGCGCCTACCAGAGAAACGACGTCAATGCAGGGCTTGCGAGATGAATGGGCTTCCCGGTGCAGTACAAATTCGGAGTCGAGTACAGGGTGGGGCAAGTAATGAAGCAGTCGACTACTTGTCGCGAGCGGTTTCGCTTGACCTCCACCCGCCGCCAATATTGACCAAGGAGACTTGATCGCTGTCTTAATGTATGAAGCTACCGAGGGGGGATTTGAATTGGAGCCCTTTATGTTTGACGTTGCAGGACACATTAGAGGACTAAATATTAGAAAAAAAATCTGGGCGATTTTCGATGAAAACGACCAGAAAATATTTCATGATATAGGAAGTATAATTGCTCAGACGTGCAAAGATTGACCTCCACTCTATACAGGTCATCAAGGAAATACCGGAGATAATAAAGATTTCCAAATATGACGTTGGGAATGGAGCCATATATATATATATATAATTGAACGAAAATATTCGTCTTCGACCGATATTAGTGACTACAGATCCATGAGGACGTCCTTCAATGCACTAAAAGTTGCGATAGGCTCCAGAAGGTCAAGTTTATTTAATTCTATCTGACGATTTTGACGCTGCAACGCCAGTTTTTTTACCGCTGCCACCCCATCGACTTTATGAAAAAGAATAGAGTTGAATCAATCAACTTACTGTTCTATGCTCCGATATCAAATGATGAAGCTAAAATAATGGTGCATACTTTACAAAAATCGATGACGAAGATGGATTCACAAGATAGGACGGTTGGGAAAAGAGCCTTTCCCAAAAATTACGTGCTTACCACAACCATAGCCTCGAAACAGGTTTCCCGCCGTTTGAACTCATGTTAATAGTAGTTATACGCATAGATATGTCCAAACTAGTCGCATTGATACCGAAATGTTCAGAAGAATACCCTTAGCAGTAATTATTGGCTGTGTTGGCACTATCAGTGACAAGAAGCTATAGGGAGTTGAAAAGTCTTGTGATTGAGCTGAGGAGGAGTTTTTTGAAAAGATTAATGTAAATGAATTGGTCCTTGTCGCGCATTGATTGGCCTTAACATCCGCAGTTAAGTGCCCTGCCTTCTAGTCCCGTTTTTTGGGCCGTTTTGAATTATGGAATTCGCACATATGTTGTAATGTCTAGCCTCTTGAAGCAGTTGACATTTCTAACGAATGATACATTCGAGGCGACTGTTATCTTATATCATTTGCTCTATGTTACTCAAACTTACAGTTATATAGCTGCTGAAGACCGAGCTTGCCGCTATATTTTTACGGTTTGTCCCTCTTTACACTAAATTATCATAATGAATTTCGAAATTGCCTTTTATTGTTGAGTAAAAATCTAAATAAAGATTTGAATTCATAATGTTTCAAATCGCAGGAAATTTCATCTTCTGTATTTTCAAATTCAGGAATATACTCATCGATACAGAAGACAGCACTTAAATATATGAAAAACAGAAATAATGTCTAAGAATACCACTATTTGCGAGACAATCCATGTGGGATGTTGAGCGCACAAAAGGTAATCGATGGTTGAACTGTTGGTTGATGCTTCCGATAAACAGGCCAAAGCATCAGACCATGGTTCATATAGAAAGAGTACTCAACAAAAGCAGAGACAAATTGTAAGCAAACGGTACTGAGTTCAACGTTATTCTTGAAAAACCGACCCTAGAGGTACCAAACTACGAGGTTCTGAAGGCTCATGTAGCAGCCATCAGTGTAACCGACAGCACAAGACATCACAGCAATGTCCCATTGGTCCAATTGGCAAGGAGACATAAAGTAGTTGCTGATTGGTGGTCCGAAATGTTTGGAGAACTACGCAAGATAGCCAAGATTGCTCCATGTAATCGGCTTGGCACAAAAAGGTATGATCTTATGTTTTACACTGGTGAGTGGGCACAGTGCACAAGTTGAACTGATGTCTTCTTAAAGTGTAAATCATTGGTACAGGTTACTGTAGGGATACTGTCAGAGTATTTGAGGTGATTTATAGGCATAATCGAAACAATCCAACACTACTTGTTTGAAGAGCACGAATCATTCGTGGTCCACTAAGACAAGGTGTACGCTTCTTGTTCTTCTCTAAGTCGAGAGAGTCAAAAGGGGACTCAGAGTCATGCAAGGGCACACTGCAGTAGCTACTATGGATTAACTGCCGCGGCTCATCAATCTCCAGGAATTCATACGGACTCACTTTCCAATGACAAAGTTTCACCGAGGCTTCTGAGAATTGAGTCGTTTACTCTTTGAAACAGTCGAAATGGGGGTCGTTTCCTTCCGCACATCCAGAAAAATAGCGAGCTTGGGAAAAATTTATCCCACTACGGGTGAAAAATATAATCCTTTTGCAGAGGAGTTGTAAAGCCCTTGTTTCCGATGGACGTGCAACTTACCTTTGCCGCTCGATGAAGAGTGCTCTTGGCTTCTTCATCGCTTTTAAAAACAGCTCTAATTGAGTTTCTCTCTCTCCCATCGAACACCCTGCAATTTCTTTTTTGTCACCATCCCATTACTTCATGTAGAGATTTTCGGATGCTTCAGCAACGTGTTTGTTTCTTATGCGTTACTAAGGATGGGCCGAGTCCAGAAGGATTCATTTGAACTGAACCAAACCAGTTTCCAGACGAAGAAGGTACGCAAGGGGGAGATAGCACAAGGAGCGCGAATGAAGGAGCAAAAGGCGCGAGAAAGAATGCGCAGCTGACAGGATACGCGTAGAAAATACTGTAGAACACATGAACCAAGTCGACCAGAAGGAAACACGTATGGGTGCAGAGAGGTGCGTGTGGCGTGAAAGAGCAGACGGGAAGGGGTTATTGTGGATCTATAAGTACATTGGGTGCACTGCACGACTTTTGGTACTGCACAGTGCAAAACTATCGAGGGAGAATGGCGTTGTTAGTGTTTATTAGCTATGGTATACTCTGTTTTTATGAATAAATCTATGAGTACTCTAATTACTCTACTTACTTTACGTCATGCTCCTGTAAGTTTCATCTCGCCGCTTTTTTCCTGTTTTTTGGACCAGAATTTGGGTCGCACACCTATGATAGCAAGGAATATAAAGCATGACCCAAAATAAATTAAAGAATATTTCCTCTCCTCTCTATTATCTACTCTTTTCTTTCTTCTGCCGTTTTGCATCTTCCTTCCACACCCTCTCTTCCATCATAATGCTTCTACTTGTGGGCAGAGAGAGTTTAGGTTGTACATACATATGTTCTCTGGGATCAACTTACAGCAGTAAAGCGTTACATTAATAGTAGGAAGAAAGCAAAAATTATAAGTGAAAAGGTAAGTATGGAAGTAGAAAAGTCTTAAACGCAGGAATTATTTAGTCCCAACCCCAAGGACTTCAAGCCGTAGGCATCTCTTAGTTGACCCCTTCATCTCCATTTCAAATAGAAAAAATTCTACTGAACATACCCCTTTACTAGTAATCCCCTCGGGAACTGTAAAAGGAGAATGGAAGTGCTCGTGCTCGTGTGGAACCCTTCCAATTTTTCTGTATCCTTTGTTAATAGACACCATTGCAAAATAATGGTCTCATTATGCACCGTGATATGGAAGAATAGCTGAATGCGAATATTCTTGAAATTTCGCGGGTTAAAACTCTTGACACTGCTATTACTTCGTCTGTTACGGTAAATTTTACTGAAGATAAATTATTCAACTATTGTGAAACGAGAAGTTAAGTCTGCGCTATAAACATTGAGTTAAACGTTTTCTGGAAATGAAGGATTTTATCGAACAAAAATATAACGCGGAGAATGTCCGAACTAGAATCGCCCGATTGAATAAAGTAATCTTATTTAATCTAGGAGCACCTTATTTTGTTAGATTGGAAAATATTGGAGCCGAAGGGAAGTGAAAGTGTCTGCGTTGACATAGGTTCTCATTATGAGACAAATTACTATCAGTATTGTCTTTTCAGTAACATAGCAGACCAATAAACCAGAAAAGCTTACAATTTACGCTGTATGGGAAAAGGAATGATATTAATATTACAGGTAGAGCTTTAAAAGTGCGTACAAATCACACTGCTGCCTTTTTACTCGCATGATTGTTTGAGTTACCAAGTAAATTGCAGCGAGCTCGGTAGCTACCGGCATTCGTGCATTTTAGATACTCCTGCACGATAAATATATTTGCTTGCAATTTGTGCGTTCAAAACAAGAGAGATATCATATACAATAGCTAATATTAGTTTTATAAAAGAATATTAGGGTTTAGGAGATATAAGTAATTTTAAAGGCACTTCATTTCCGATGTGACATGGTCCGCAATAATTTACGCCTATATAGATTGTATACACCGCAAAATTGAAATATAGCAAATTAGTGATTTACGCACTTCTAGTATACGGCTTCCCAAAAAGCACCTTGTAGAATTTATTCGCTTAACTCTGGGCATATCATTCAAGTTACCTTAAAAATGGAAGACGTTTTTCTGTAAAAAAGACATTTTTTGCATGGTACTCGTTTGAAAATCAAGACAATACTTCATTTCAAAAATAGTTGGCCACATTCGTTCCATAAAGGTTGCCTAAGTATCTTGCCGTATTTGTTAAAAATTCTATTCCGTGGTATACCTAAATTTTTAAAGAATTAGTAATTGAAACAAGTGATGGGCAGAAACGTGCCGCTGATGTTATTATTTGGGACAAATCTCTCTGAACATTCCTTCGGAGAGAGCGACGTACTCAAGACAATTTACAGATCCATTGATGGGAGAGAAGAGCCAATCCCATATTTTTTTCGAGTTTTTTGCACTGGGCTCTGTGTCAATCGAAAAATTCATTTAAGTAAAACTTAATTAGATACTCCAAATGTCCATAAAAAAACTGGATGATCTCCTTCAACTTATTTTTTTAGTAGCAAGCCTGATTATTCAGGATTGAGAGGTCAGCTCAACCAAATCTCCCGATTCAGCAGACTTCACAAACGAAGCGTTATGTTTGGCAGGGTTGCTCCATATGGAGTCAAAAAACAGTCGATCAGCTAGTCAAAAACAATGACTAGCCCTCGTAGGACATTGAACCCTATTTCTTTGGGTGGAGAAGGTTCAAGTTATCCCATGAATCACAATAAACTTCAGGATACGCCCAAAATTGACTTAATACTTTAACCAGAGCTACGCTTCCAGACATTTCATATTTAGTAGCGGTTAAAAATTTGAGGATGAGGGGCCCGACCAGATCAGAAGGTACGATTGTAGCTTGTACAAACCTCGGCCACATTATGAGCCATTTTGAGGCTTCTCAATCTATTCTTTTATTTTCAGAGACACGGACCTTGAATACCAAGCTATGGAAAAGATTAGCTCATAAATACTCGAAAATAGCGAACTGAAACTCCCCTCTAAATATAGATAAGGTTGGGTAAATACTTCTAAATCAAAAACATTCCATAAGAGCTTCCAAAATACTCAATGAATTCGTTCTTGATGCCAGCGGGTGAAGACAGATTACATGGGAAGGAGGTATGCACAAAATACAAAGAGATGGGTCCACTTCGGTTGTCCTCAGGATATCCTACCCCAGTCAGCCTCTTGTAACTTTCCCACTATCTTCTTGGTTCACTTCTCATGAAAAATATTTACAAACAGCAAAACGAAAGGAGCGAATAGACTTTTAAGGAAATCAGTAACGATGGGTATACTCACAGTTTAGGGGATCTAAGCCTTGCATCGGGCCCAATACGCTTTAATAAATGAGACTCTAATTTTTTTTACCGAAGTTGGAGTTATAGCCCCTCAAGCGGAGAATTTGAAGCACTAGTCAGTAAGAGAAGATGTTACCTCACAACTCATTGATGGATCCCTCCGAACTTGGTGTCTTACTTCCTTGCTTAAATGACCAGCAAGCACGGAAGAAGGAGCGCTGATACATGAGCTATGATATCCCATAACCCATACCTGTGTCCTCGGAAGTCTTTGGCTTTGTTTCCAACGTTTTACCAGTGTCCGGAGTCACTTAAACACCAAAATAGGAGTCACTATCCATGAAGAACGTTGTTACGCTAGAAGAAAAAGTTCCTTACAAAGTATGTTGACACGAATAGTAATACTCAAAGCGTGAAACCCAACTATCCCATCCTAGGCAGAAGATTTGTCCATAAAAGACTTTGTTACGCCAGGACCCGAGATTACTGCCTTGATCGGTACCATAATTCATGAAGTTGCTATAATGTTACCATCACGACTGAACTAGGAGAAATTAAATCCGCTAAGCTCCGTTTTCACGTCAGAAAAGAGGTCATTGCCTTACATTATTCCGTCATCACGTAGAGGGCTACGGATAAAGGTTGATGTCACCTACAACTTACCCTTCGAGTTAGAAGATTAGTACATAAAAAATTTTTGCCGTACTGCATAACCAAGAGATTCCTCCGAGTTTTTTCTTACTTTCCTCAGTTTTCAAAATAATAAATGACGAAAAAAATATGTAAAGTAAAGGTGACCGTAGCTTGAGCAATGAACGAAGACAGCATGGGAAACGGCTTACATCTGTACGCTGTGCACCACGTAGTAAAATATCCTACCACGCGCAAAACACAAAAAATTGTCCTGTCTCCATTCGTCACTGAACTAATCCCTGGAGGGCTTTATTACGTCAGAACCCATTGATGGATCCCTCCGAGCCCGGTACACTGCGTTCTGCACTTTTTCAAGACACACTAGCCCGGGACCCCGTTCGGCGCTAGACTCTGGTAGATATTACGTTCTCATAGATTGCCTTCATCACCACCCATACAGTTATAGAGATACTGTGGCTATCTATAGAACTAACAACTGTCTTAATAATTTTTCATGATTTTTCTATTGGTATATTTCAAGATCTCCTCCGGTACAAAAATCATACTTACAGGGAAAATACTTTGAGCGAACAGCCCAGAAACGTACGCCTACTATTAGGTAGAATATCCAAGGAGGCTTCACATCTCATTAATCATTTGAGATCCATTTAAGTACGAAGCGCCCACTCTAGTAGCCACTGTACTACAGTATTCCAAATAATCGAGAGATCATCGCATATTTAACAAATTACGGAACCATATTAGATATCTGTCGCCATATCTTGAGCAAGAATAATTCTCCAATTCTTTTTTATATGCATCGATTCCTTCATTTGCTACAGTTTCAGACGAACACTCGTCACAAATTCAGGGTGAAATACTATTTTTTTTCAAAAGAAGTTTTGCGCAAGACTTACTACTGTTGACATACACCAAACGTTCATGATATACTCCTTCAAAGTTTAACGCAAACATTTTAGCTGCAAAATCCACAACTAAGGGTTTTCTGCATCCTGTATATGTAATTTGCAACAAAGTTGATTTTTTACACTATATCGTAGAAAATTAATATGGTCCAGACCTTTGAATAAACCTTAAATACATCCGTAACGGGTTTGTGGCTGAAAAACAGTCAAATAATTCGTCAAGCGTGGGGACTCTCACATTCTGGTCTGTCTAACAAGCATGATGCGATAGCTTCAAGACGCGAGCGTGCAATTATTTTGGATGCAGGATCTGAATTTTTATATTGATCGTACTTCGCCGTTTCAGGATTCCATCCTTTACTTCAACAGAAGCAGACCGGTTTAGGCGTTGCTGTTGTTTTCCTAAAAATGTCTGATAAAACCCATCCATATTATTTTATTTAATTAACCCATCGTAAGTGATGGGGCTTTGCAGCTTATCTGAAAAACGGCCAGCTTCCTGTCCTTGATCGTACGCTGCGGCACGGAGTTTATCTGCATATTCGGTTCCAAGCTGACGAATGGATCCAAGTCTTTCGGATCTGTCATGTCCTACTCCTCAAACGCGTCGGTGACGAGCTGTTTTTGGCGATTATTCGTGGGTAACGCAGCATGAAAGGATAACACAGGGATGGAGTCATCAATTGGTCGGTCATCATCATCGTTTTGCGGCCGAGTAAAGCGTGATAGAGCTTCGAGAACTTGTTTCACTCTTCCCAGCTTCTACAAAATAGCGAACTTGCATTCGGCCAGGCGTAACCTCCAACGAATCAATCGACCAGATGGATCTGTCAACCCAATAAACCATTTCGGTGCGTTGTGCTTAGTTATGGCAATAAATCTGGTTCCTTAGAAGTGCAGTCAAAGGTCTGATATATACCAAACAACTGCCAAACACTCTTTTTCTTTGGCTGAGTATTTACACTCATCGCTGGTCAAAACACGTGATCACTACACAACAGGAAGATACTCTCCATTTTTTTGTTCTTGTAACAAGGAGCAACCCCCTTGGAACTCACTTTCATCGGCATGCAACATATGATGAAGGCCGAGTATTGGCAGAACCAAGATCTGAGGAGACATTAAATTATCCTTAAACTTCTCAAGGGCTTCCATTCCTTCCCCATGGAATTGCTACGACCCCTTCTAGAGACCGAAATGGGCAAAAATTGTCTCTTGGTCATGACTTGTCGCTTCTCAAAACTCACACGAGTAGTCCTCTTGGTTTTCATCTCCACTTACAAGATGTTGGTTGCATTTTGCAACCATTGTGGTTTCAAGTATGGTACTGTATTCAGAGACAGTGGAAAGCAGTTTTCTGCCAAGTTTTTTTGAGACTGAATTTCGACCTAGTAGCTAGAAAGTTCACAACAGCTTACCATACACAGAGTAATTTTCGAGTGGAAGCTTAGAACAGAACTTTGGCCGCTATGTTATGAGGGTACGTAGACGAACATCAGTCGGACTGGGATCAATATGCAGCCGCACTTACGTTCGCATACAATTTCTATGTCCATATTTCAACCAGCAAGACTCCTTTCCAATTGGTACTTAGCCGACCGCAAACTGAACTTTAGTTGCATCAAATTGTTACAAGTAGAGCTCTGCCAAAGAAAAGTTCGATAAAATATTTCAATTCGAATCTTGAAAAATCTGTGCAGTCGGCCTACGGTCGCCTTAAGAAGACGCAAGAGCGTTGTCAGAATTAAGTTGATAAATGATTCCGCTTGGTCACCACAAGACGTCGCGCTGGCGATTGAGTATACTTGAATACCCCCGAACATAATCCAGGAAAACTGGAATATCATGCGCAAGGACCGTAGGAAGTCCTCCGGAATGATGACAAAGACTTCATTCTTGACTGTGGTGGAGTGATTGAACGCTTCAACTTGGACAGAATCGCCCCGCGCCCCAAACTAAGCACGTTCCCGTGTCACGCTTTCGCGCGAAATCAGCGAAAGCCGCAACGACATCAACCAACATTGGTACCGATGTAACAGAAGAAGAAGCGACCACAAACTTGGGTGAAGAGTAAGGAGTATATCTCATTCTCGACTATTAATATGAAAAAAATGGCCAAATGTTCCTCTACATCAAGTGGTATGGATACGACACAACCACTTGGGAGAAGCGAGTAATTTCCCCTCGACTAACTGGTGTCTACTTACCTCGCTAGCAGACGCTGAGGTGGTAGAAGAAAGCATCCCGGGACACTAACGCGGAAGAGGGGGAGGCTCTGGGTAGCTCATTGCTTTTAGCTTTTCGTTCCTTTTTTGTCGCGCTGGACCGCCTCCAGATAGTATTGGATGCCGTGGCCATACAAACTCATGTGGTCACGATAGTCGCTATTTTCAAGGGGCAATATAATGGGAAAGCGCCATGGAAAAAGGAGCATGAGAGGGAGATATATGTAGGAGGAATGCGCGCGAACAACGGTCGACGTCGAGGAGGTTTGGGAGTGATGGCTATAGTGGGTGTGAAATATTTACCTTTGGGTGTGTGTATTTCGTTGCACTGTTTTCGGCTTTTTTATGTCTACGTTCTCGTTTGCTCTGTTTTGGTCATAGGTTTGCGTAATTCTTGGCCGACCTTATCATGCTCGGTAAAACAAGATAAAAGGGGTCAAGAGCGCAAAATTGTGCTCATAACAAGTGCATCTGCCTCTGGGTTGAAAGATGGACTGTGAATCGAATGAGTAGAACGCTGCACAAGAAACAATTTTGGTTATGAACATTTCAGCAAGTGAATATTACCAGACTGGTATTTACTGATGTATTAACCGAATGTTACTAGTCACTAAAAAGAATACTAACTATAAGGTACTATAAGGTTACCTAAGTGTTGACCTCAACCACTATTAAGGGGACACACACTTCTTGGATCGCCCAATTTGACAATAAATAATGAGTTTTACTTCGACAAGTTGATTTTTATTTCGAAATTACCCACAGTTTTGATACGGAGGAATTTTGAACGTGAGTCATTGAAGACAGAGATGTGAAAAATTTGAATTGAGGAAGAAAAGAAGTAATTTTGGCCAAACATTAATGGTAATGGACAGAAATGGATACAGGAATTTTTATCAAGTCAAATTGGCCACCGCATTTCTATGCCGCTCCCTCCACCTACCTACTCAGAATCGTACAAGTTACGCCCATCGGCCATAGGATTTTGAGGAGCCTAGCCAGTATATTGAAGAGGTGAAAGACTACAGCGTCCATGACCCCCTACTACAGCGCCCGACGCAGAGTCGACCGGACACGAGACCGGCCGTTCATTGACCGCGACCATACAAGCGAACTGAGAACGCCACAAGTTAAGCTCAGCACGACGCGAGCGAATCTTCTCCTCTGACGATTCCAGGCGCCACAAAGTGGCCTCTTATTGCTCCTGCTACTCAACAGACACGGAAGACTGGTACGCAAGAGCTAGCTAGTTGCGCAAACGCACATTTTCTCCCTCCTTCCTACGACCACGCGCGTTCATCGCCTCCAAATTGTTATGTACGTATTACAACCGGTTGGTGTGTGCGTTTAATTCTCTGCAAACTTGCCCAGATTCACGCTCAGCCGCCACCCGACCTCCGCGAGCTTAACCAAGAACCGATGTCACCCGATCAGCTATGCGAAAGATGACATCTTTACGATTGCGCCAGTAGTCGTTCTGAAGCGCAAAGTCATCGACAGTTACGGCTTTCTATGGGCCTGTAGCACTCTGGCTATTTTTGGGTGACTCGTTGTTGGCCAGTACAGTATCGACGCGAGCCAATAGTTTGACCAGAGGCTAATTCTCAATGCGTTCTTGAACCATCCTCAAGCGACGCATCTCGTCCAGGGAATGTAGGATGTTGGCCGGAACAGAGTTTTTAGATAGGCCACCTGCGCGCATAATGAGGTATTACGACGGAATATTGTGCCCTCCCGGATCTCGAAGCCGCAGTAACATGCCTCGCCGGACAATCTGTCAAAAATTGCCTTGCTGGAGTAGTGCTTGGAACTCGCGTTACAGCACCACATCGCTTCTAATAAAGCACGGAGAGAATGCAAACCTGCTCTGATGGCTTGGCCGACAACTTGGCCACGGAAATTAGGAGCCCGCTAACGTTGAGGTCAATCGACCGAATTAACTCAGAAAGATAGAAGTAGATTTGCTTCGAGAACCGGATGTCATAAGCAACGCTCATAAGAATTATTATGTCTAAATCGAGCTTCAGCTCTTTCAGGTATCGCTAGCTTATTTTTTCAGTGAAGTTAAGGGCCGCTACTCCCAATTATGCTGCAATAGAGGGTGTCAAGATCGTTTGCTCAAGATGCGCCACTTCGGCCATAAAAAGGCTCAGCAAAGGAGTGAAACTCGATCGTTAAAAGCTATCAGCCAACGCGATGATATCTTGGTCAATGGCTTCTGCGGAGCGGACGTCGACCAGGACATCCATCAAAGTCGGCTTCAGCAATTCAGTCGTACGCGTCCATAAGAACGACCACTGCATGGTTGGTAGCACGAGTTGAAGTCTAGACGCGGTTCAGAGCACTTTGATTGCCACACGGGGCAAAGGTGTAATGTAAAGTCTACCAGTGATCATCAGTGAACCATGTTGGCCAGCGAAATATGCCACGCAAGCCTTCACAAAGACCGCATGATCCGGATGCAAAAGAAATAGAATATACGTCATGAAATAAGGAGGGATCAGGTACAAGGCCAACACATTCCATGCACTTGTGAAAGCGCGCGTTTGCACCAACAACACCATTGTTTGTCAACCGCCGAACTTCTTGCTTCGCATAGCTCCAATACTTAGCGTATTCAAAGGTTATTTGCATAGGAGTTTAATGCCAGTTACCGTCAAACCTGTTTTTGAACAGATCAAGATAAACGTGATCAGGAGTCGCTGGAGGACGTATGAAAGCTCGTCCGATCATGAGGCTCAATGTCAGAAGATCTTTGCAGCCATCGGCTGGAAGAGTTCAAAAGAACTTAACCAATGCCGCGTCACGATGCGCACATTCTCATATGTTCAATCTCTAATTTTGGCTCCTTTACAACCAGTTCCTCTTGATAAAGGTCCACTGTAGGAATTTCGCGAGTTTGCTGACCGGAGTTTTGATAGCGCTCTGTACCGGCCGACAAGAAAGGTACCATTACCTGCGACTCGAAGTTCGATGTGCTCGCTCGAGAAAGAGTGACAAGAGGTGGCGGTACCAGTACAGAATGCTTGGCTAAATATTCTGCCAACGATCCACGTGCAGTAAATGTTGGAATTTTTCGACTCCCACCTGGTCGCACCGATCGCTCACCTATAACAGAACTTGGGTAATTTTTGGCACAGTTTTTGAAGTAGGACTACCTCCGACATCGGAATAAATCAAGTTGACTATCTCGATTGGCCGGTTCGGGGGAGTCGCCAGAGTGGACTACCAACCAGTCTCCGCTTTCAAGGGCGACGCACATAACCTTGTTCGCACTCGACCATCGACCGACAATATTGCTTCCGACGGCTCGTACTTGATTAATGTCTGCGAATGACGGGCGATAGACAACTACGGAGCGCTTGGCTGAGGATCCATGGGCTTCACTTGATCAGTATTCCTATCGCTCGATGCAATCGTGCTCACCCGCCGAGCAGTTGATTATATAGGACGCTTACCTTCGGTAGACTTTGGTGCCGACACAGTAGCTCACTTTACCCTCCGAAATTTCTGTTTTACTGCTTGAGCCACTTGCGTGGCTTTAATTGACTTGTTTTCGCCAGTATCCTTCTATAACTCTTGATTTGAATCTGAATCATCCCTCTACGGCTTTAACACCATTTCTTGACCGCTTAACACCTTGACCTCAACTTAATCCATTCCTTTACTGGACTTTTTTGAATTAGCTGCGCTTCTCTTCTTTGCGCGCTTTCCTTTTCAACAAGACCAACAGCTGGGGCCACCTAACGGCTACGCTTTAGGGACTGTGAAGCACTGTTCTCTTCACCACTACGGACGGAGTCACTGAGGCAGGCAACAATTGGTTTCTAATCCGCACCGGGAGACAACTTACACATCACTCCTGTGCCACTGCCCCTTGCGCTTTGCGATCGTATCGGCCAAAACATTTAAGTCCTAAAACTTTTCATCATTTTCAACCACTTTCCGGTTGCGATTAGTTGACTTGGCCAATGCAACTTTGGTTCGAGAATTGTCCGACCGACTTGAGCGACGTTCCTGTGGAAATTTGACCATCTCCTTTGCTGCTAGCAAAGGCCTTTCACTCGCCCTGTCTTCTCCATACAACTGTACAGTATCGCGTATCGGCTTAGGCGATCTTCCAAGGCTGTCCGGCAAATTATTGATGTGTTCCTCTCGCTCCCGATCGGCCATTTCACCTTATGGTCGTAAAAAAAAGAAACACCCAACACGCGTCACAGTACTCGGCCATGATATTTCGCGATGGCCGCCACAAGAATACAAAAGATTATTCGGGTTTTCTGTGCTAGAAGGGGAAGGACAGTTGACTGGAGATGTGCATTGGGAAGGGGTATGTTGGAGGAGAGGCGATGATGTTGAAGGGATGAGCGGGAGGAATAGGCGAAGGTGATAGAGGATGTACAAGACGAGGGGTGTAGATGAACAGGTGGGAAGAGGTGAATAATATTGAGGTGGGGCCTGGTATGGTGACCGCGGTGGCCAACTTGTAGTAAGACTCGGCCACATCGGGCGGATAACCTTGAGTTCTTGACCGTACACTCTATATTTGTGGCCGCGTCACATGACAACGCCTACTGTAGGCCCCCACCTCACCTTTACATCAAAGTTTTTCATGATTCTTTTTTAACTGGCCTGTGACATGATTGTCTGACAATGCCAAGTGTTCAGATATGGAATCTTGGATATTTATTGAGGGAGGGGGGCTGGCAGGGAAAATTCGAGATCACGCGATGCTGGGTGTGCGGAGCCATGACGCGCTACCCACCCTGACTGCGTGTCAACTGTCGATCAATTTTGAAATTTGGCCGAAACGTACAGTGTGTACTCGGTTAAAATTTTTGATGTCTCGTCGTGGCGCCTCGGTCTCGCGCGGAGGGTTCTCGGGTATGATGGTGCTGGCCACCCTGTCTTGATATTTTTCTAGGGTTTGGACTGGGGTGCTAAATTGTTATATTTTTCGAAGCTCCAGAATGGCCAATCAGCTCACGGACAGCTGTCCCATGGCCAAGGTGGACAGCCGGAACCCATCGGGGTACACGTTTACATGGAAAGAACACACACGTGTATCCGTGCCAACTATGACACGTGGCCACGAACAGGTGAACAATCTAGTAAATTTACAGTTTGACTTTACTGTCAACTAACTTCAACCACTGTCACGTGCTGCTGAGATTGTTTATTATCTCCCTTGCCTGGCCAATATCTAACGTGCTAAAAAAAGCGTCACCACGGCACACTAAGTGAGTGGACCAGAGCTAGCATTTACGGCCATACTTGGCAGCGAGGGCAGCACAAAACTACTTCCACCCCAATAGGGTCAGGTTTAGGTCTTTTCAGTTACTCGAACATTATTTACTGCAGTATACTGTAGCATGGTCTAGGAATGGTACTAATTTTTTCGGTTCCAGCCACAGTAAACCCCTAAGGGGAAGATAAATTATCCCTTTGGTAGTGATCCCTATTTTAGAGCCATTCGCTTCGCTCGCCGCCCTACTACCTTTTCAATCCTTCCACGTCCTCTACTCTCTCTACTTTTTTGGCCGGTGTAGGATGGACCTTTCCTGGGACTTACCGCGGGGCACGTATGACTTGCATATCTGCAGAGTGCTGGCCACAACCATCCTACTGTAGCTGAATGTCAACAGAAATATTAGTTATCACTAGTATTTGGAGTGGTTTACAATTTTTGTATAGTCTATATAAACTGTGGTTAGGGGCCGCCGTGCTTCCATCCCCCCAGAGAACAATCACCAAAAAAACAAGTCAACGGATCCAAAAACTCTAATCCCAAAGCAATAAAAACCAATCGCAACTACCAACATTTAATTTGACTTTCTTTACCCGCTTAGTGTCCCTCGTCGGGCGTCGCGTGCATGTATGCAAAGGCATCGCTTGGAGATACCTGAGAGTTCAGATCGCTAAACGTACTCGCTGGAGAAGACGAAGCACCTCGTGTGCTCAGTTAATTGAGTAAATGTCTGGGAAATCCCGCATTGGTGGCAAAAAAGAGGTGAAAAAATAAAGAAGAGGAAAAGAGGAAAAGAAAAAGAAGTTTTGGAGAGTGGAATTGATGAGATGTGATAGTTCCGCTGGCCCAACCCATCTTCGGTCCATGTCGCAAAGCCGTCGCCCGTTGACCGCACACGTCAGACCCAAAGCCCCGCCATGAAAAGGTTATCCTCCCCGAATTGAACGATTTTTTTGAAAAATACGACGTGTTCTTTGACTCCTTCATTAAACATAGCAGAGATATCATCACAAGAGGCATCGAGAAGATGGGGGAATGGATAGAGTCGGTCTATTCAAGTCGAACGGAATATCCAAGGAGCACATACATCGAAGAAGAGAATGAGGAGGCCAGCAAAGAGAATAACGGTGACACATCTCAGTATTGGAAGGCAGGAACAGCTGGTAATAGGAAACAGGGTGATTCCAAAAACCGCACTGGGGCTCCCACTGAAAGGATGGACGACAGTATTAGATCAATTATGAAAGCGACGGCTATTTTATGTTTCAAAGCGATCGAGACCACGTTTTCTCGGGTGGCTAGAAGGGTATCCGGGACGGACTTTTTCGTGATTGGACCGAAACCCGTTCCAAAGTAGTAGGTAGAGGTCTCCGCAAGGTTGAGCGAAGTTAAACTTACCCTGGCCTGACAAATCGACCATAGGCCTCTTATCGTAACGACTACATCGAAAAACACTGAGCAAAACTGATACGCTTGAAATTACACGTGCTAATAGGTACCTCCGAGATAAGATATTGACTGGCAAAAAGGGTTACTAACTCTTCAATATTAACATCGACCCTGGAGAAAGGGCAGCAGGATGATCAAAAGCCAGGGCCTGTAATCTGAAACCTGTGTCAAACGAGGGCTAGTTAGGGGCAATAAGGTGCCTTGAAAGCTTTTGTTGTACGTGTGGGTCCTTACGACGATGCGTGAGGGCGATGGCCCCACCAGTAACTTGAGTTGCTTTCGTGAGTGAGGGCTGCTTTAACAGGGACTTCACGGGAACGTCACATCAGATTACCTTGTCCAGGAAGCAGACTTCAGGGTCAAAGCAAATAGTTCGCGGCAAATGCCTAGTTTTCTATTTTATCCACTGCAGGATCCGATTATGCAGCTACGGGCTAACATGATGGTCCACATCTGTCAAGTGCAGCTTTCGCGAGTGTAGAATTAGCAGCAGAAAACAAATAGGTAAATTTAGTAACCTAAAGACCGGCGAATTATGTTCTTCTGGGTCCGGCCGCACACACCGCCACAACGCGCTCCGTAAAGGGCTGGCGTACAACTTCTTCCAGGCATACGGACTCGACTGCAAATTCGCAGTGCCTCTCCTTGTTCCGGGTACCGAGGTCCGGCCCGCGGACATCCTGGTTCAACACCCCGCAGATCCAGGCAACTAAGAGGCACGGGCCGCCGCGTGTGACATTAAGGTAGTCTTTCCGTTCAAAGCTGCCGTGCAGACCAAGGTCACCTCCGCAACTTGCGGCGCTTGTGCGTTAGCGTACCGTGACAAGGTAGTGGATCTGGAACATAAGCTGACACCCAGACTAGTGCACTGAACTGCAACTCTGAACCTATTTCGTTTGAATCTCTCGGTGCGCCTATCCACCTAACTACCGTTTTACTTGAAGAGTTAATCCCGTGAATAGCGCAGAAGTATGGTACGATCGTAGGTGTGATACGCTGGCTTGTGTATCAACGCCTTAGTTGCATGTTGTACGCATCTATGGCTATAGCTATCTGCTCGAGCACATTACAGTACTGCGCATGACTACCTTGGACCATCCTTTTAGTTTATAGCTGCATAGTTTGATCCTACAGTGGACACTGTAGAAATAATTTGCCGCAAACTATTTCCATTTGTCTTCAAAGTGATGCAGGCCGGCCGGCTGACTCCAGTGGTGGATCTCCGGATACTGTCCGCACGCTTTCGCCAAATGCGCCCTTAGCCGCTCTAATGCAGCCTGCCACATATCGTTACATTAATATGGCCCAAAATTTCCCCTTTCGTGCCTTGGAACTCTGTCGCGCATTTTATTCGATGCGATGTACTTTTGAAAACGCTCGATGAGTATTACGCTCTGTGCAGTAACTATAATAGATACTGTAATTTTAGGCTTAATAGTTTAGACATTATTTTTGTTTTAGAAACCTCGTTCCAGACTCAGAAGTGCTCTAGCTTGAGGGCATCGATTATCCACCGCCTTTACTTCCTGAATAAACTTTAGTTCTGACCATACAGAGGAATCCATTTGCTCAACAGGACGTCTCGCAATCTAGAACCCTTCGGGAGAAGGAATGGGGACACCAGAAAGAGTTGGAGAGTCCATGGTGGAAGAGATCGCATAGAGAATACGGAAACCAACACTCACTACCACTCCAAAATTAATTTTCTCTATCGTTACGGGCTATCGGACAAACTCATAAACACACTCATAAAGATTTACAACCATAAACTATGGGAAAATCTTTGGTGCTTCATTGCGGTAATTTAGAGGCAGTGGTGGTTATTAACCGAAAGGGGCATATTATGCCTACAGTAAAGTACAGTACTACAGTAATTGCCTCGACTGGAATTAGAAAGGGGTAATTTTGGGTTATTTTAATGTATGGAAGATGTGGTCAGTTGTATCTGTTGTCGGGACAGGTGTCCTGACGAGAGGACCATGATGGCCGGCTAATGTTAGCCTCAAGAATCTTGGCGCAACACAAAAGGGAGGGAGATTGACGCTTAGAGTTCAGAAAAGAAGTAAATCAGTGGTTACGCTTGTCCCAGGACGTAAGTAAACTTACAATAATTTTATGGTACCGCATACAACTTACAACGTCGTGATAAACAACAATACACCATGTCTCTTTTGACTAGTTCTGGTCGTCTGACGTTTCGTGCTATCTTTTTGCGTACGAAAATGTCGCAATTCGCGGCAAAAGCGACACCGAGAAGGCCCTCCAGAGTCTTTGCCATCTGGAGATGAAGACATTTGAATGGTACTACGAAAATATAGCGCAGGATGGAGCCTCACCTTGGAAGCTTTTAAGTATGAAGTCGTGGAAAGGAAGTTCGTAGTCAAGTTTTCGAAGAATATCAGCCTGAAGGAAGAAGTTAACGAGGCCGTGTTCGCTGGTTTGGAGATAGAGGACCTACGTGGCTCTCTACCAAGAACTGACGCCCTATACAGGAGGTTAGGCTTGATGAGGCTTCGTTAGGGTTTCTTCGGAAAGCTTTGGTGGTGAATTCACAGTTGTTGTAGTTCGTGATTTATCGGACACAAGCATTAAATGGACTGAAGAAGGAGGTATGCAAATTTTTTATCTGTTAGAAGGCATTTTTGGAAACAACGGACAAGGAAAGCAAGCGCCTATGGCGACAAGGAAGTCGTTACAAGTATCACGTCATGGGATTTTTTCAAGAAACTTGCAATAGCCCCTACGGATACTAATCTTCAAGTTACGGTCGCGGATGGGGCGGTTGCCGAAGTCGTCGGTTGCGTGGAAGAGGTCACAGTATCTGGCAGATCGTTAGTCGCGCCGTTAAATTTATTTGTTTTGCATAACGTCCCTTTCGATACCATTATTGGAAGTCCAAAACTCGAGTCTCTGCAGTCGAACATTGACTACGGCACGTCAACAGGTCACTCTGGAGTTTGGGAAGAATGACTGACTTTTAACACTACTCAGCGAGCCTCCAGTGGTCGATGGACGCGTCCTTACAGTGATTATTTCATATCCCTCGACGAATCGAAGGACGAGCAGTTTACCGCTTCATCCCCATTGTGGTCATGTATCAGGGATTGTGGATCGGATACTGGGCTTGAGTTGGTGCTGACTATCTTGAAAAAGGAACCGTACGAGCCGGGTTTTTGCGGATACATAGAGGGTGGAGAGTCTAGCGGGGAAGACGAGGATGCAGAACGAGGTGCTCTTTGGAAAGATAGGACCAGAGTGTACTGATTAGGGCACTCGAGGACACGGACGCCATTGATTAGGACATCTACGAACTAGAGCCGGATAGAAGCTAGTGGTGCATTTCTTTGAGTTGACGGAAGGCACTTCAATTAAGTCAAAGACTCTCAGGAATCCCCCAAGCACGATGCCGTCGTGAAGGAGGTGAATGAGCTTCTGGAAGCAGGGAAAATTACGCCTGAGAGTTTTGCATGGCTATTCCGGTCGGTATAGCGACAATAAAAGATGGAAGGCCCACTTCCTTTGTCGACTACCGCCAGATCAATAGAGTCATGAAGCCTGACCGTTGGACGTTTAGGAAGATTGAGGAACTCTTCGATGATCTCGCGGGCGCGGAGATATTCTGGATATATTTACGGGATACTGGCAGGTGCGGGTACTGGAGGAATGCGAGGAGATAACGAAATTCTTATTTCGCTATGGAACGGAAAAGTTCAAATTGATGCCGTTTGGGTTAATGAACGCACCAGAGACTTTCCAGAAGATGATGGGCGGCGTTCTTCAGGGGTTGCCTTTCGCGATGTTTTATGTCGATGACGTGTTTATATTCTCCAAAAGCATGACCGAATAAGTGAGCCATTGCAAGGAAGTCCTCGAAAGGATTAGGAATGTAAAATTGAAGATCAAGGTGCCCAGGAGCAGCTTTGCGCACTCCGAAGTGAAGCTACTCGGCCACGTTGTCAACGCAGCTGGGGTGAAAGTGGACTTAGATAAGATCAAGGGCATTTTGGAGGCTCCAGATCCAAAGAATGTAACCTTGCTCAGGCCTTTCATCGGGCTGACCGGATACTTTCGCCGATTTATAAGGATTTTCGCAGAAATTTCAGCAGTCTTGCATTCTGCTACGTCCGTGAAGGAGTCCTTCAAATGGACAGAAAAGGTACAGGGTGCTTTCGAGAATATCAAGAAGAAGCTAAAAACGCCGCCGGTTCTTGCCGTTCCTGACTTGGACCCACTATTCGTTGTTTAAATGGATGTGTAATTAGTAGCACTAGGAGTCTTGCTGGCCCTGAACAAGGAGGATGGAAAGGTACACCCGATTCACTTCGCGTTCCGTACAATGACCGAGCACGAGCGCTGGAAATAAACCAGCTAAAGAGAAGCGCTCATTATCTGTGTTCGCGTTGAAGAATTTCTGGGTCTACGTCCTCTGCGAGAAATATTTTGTTGTTTACTCTGATCACCAGGGTTTTCAAACCGCTTTTAAGAAGAAGGATATTCATGGACGTTTGACACGTTGGTTAGATCTTATCGCCGACTACAATTTTGAGTTAATTTCCGCTCGAGGTCTTCGAATGGGGCGGCCGATTATCTCTCTCGTCGGCCTATAGAGGGAGGTAGTAAGGAGGGAGATGAAAATTTGATGGAGAGGTTCGTTGCCACCGTTTAATGTTCAAGCCCTAGGCTAACAGATTTGGAGCCAAAACTGCTAGATATGGCACCTTTCTTGGCCGGGAAGCAGGTCCAGCAGACAGATTAGAAGAGAATATTTGCTATAAGACCAAGAGCGAAGAATTTCACGCTCTATAACGACACATTTTCCGTAAGGAAAAGGATGGCCTTTAAGTCGTGCCGATCCCCGGCCAGTGTACGGAAATTCTGGCTGCGTTTCATGACGACATAGGAAATTGGGATGTGGAGTCGACATGGAAGTTCTTGAGGGATCGCTTCAGGTGGCCTGGAGTCTATCGAGACGTGACAAATTATGTTAGCTCATGCGATGGTTGTCAACAAGCGAGGAGGCTTTCGACGTACCACACAAGCCTGCGAGCGCCAGTTATTGGGTTATTCCCTACTTCCTGTTTTGACATTTCTGGCCCGTTAAAGACGTCCAAGACCGGGAATAGATTCGTACTGGTTGCGGTGGAACATCTGAACAGGTGGCCAATTTCAAGTGCAAAATAGGATTCGACAGCAAGTACCACTGTACCTTTCATTCAGCAGGAATTAATTATTCCGTTCGGACCGCCGAGGAAGATTGTCTCAATCAATTCCACTGCATTCATGACCACTTCGGTGAAGGACTTCATACGTAGTAAGGGCGTGCACTGGAAGGCAGTTTTCACCTATGCTCAGATGGCGAACGGGAGGGCGAGGAGGATGATAGGGACGATCAAGAATTCTATTAAGAATTCAATAGTAGAAAGTGGAGAGGACAGCGCAGCGATACTTCCACAAATTCTTTGCAGTTGTTGTCGTCGTGATCGTAGCCCCACCCTGTCTCCGTTCCGTATGATGTATAACATCAACCCTATGATGTTAGCGAGCGACAGAGTGGCGCTCCTCGCCGGCGCAGGCCCTCATCACAGGCTACTTGAGATGTTCAGCGAGTCTTGTGTGCGCGCTCTTGCGGCCGCTAAGCCTGTGGGACCAAGAAAAAGTAAGAAGGAGAAGAATTTCGCCATAGGAGATGAAGTGCTCGTGGCACATGGTCTGGCATTCAACAAGACTAGCAAATGGGACGCGTTTGAATCGTACTTAGACAGACCGTGCCGTGTAACCAAAGCTGATCGTCCATGGTACGAGTTAGTTTCGTCTACGGGTCGCGTTACAAACCAGATAATTCACTCTCAAGGGATAGTTCGTTAAGGTAAGCATCCTGCTCGCTTACTCAAATAGACTCTGACAGATACTGAGAGGAGAAGACAAGAGAAGATGATACTAAAGAAAATGATGAATGTAACCGATCAGTGCCAAGATGTATGAATTGAAAAGGAAAAGTTCAGAGTTAAATCAGAAGAGCTAGTGGCAGCGGGAAGAGTCTACCAGCCTGACTGCTGTCGCCTTGGCTTTTCTTGATGGATCGCTCGCCCTTCCCTACTGAAGGGAATTATGGCCAGGGTGGGGCTTCTGAGGTTTCCCGCTCTTACCACGAACGACCCAGCGTACTTCTACGATAGATATAAACACAGAGTTCTTTCCAACGCAGTCTTTCAGTGCCTCAGGGGAAAAGGCAAACACAAAAGGCTCCCTAGAATCCCAAATTTGGATGGTTTTCCAGTTCATCTCCACACAATGGGAGACACCATGCGACCCTGGAAGGTGACGATGTACAATTCCGGAAGTAAAGTCAGGACGTCCGTGAGGAATGGGTACAAGGGTAGTACCTGACGAAGGACAAACAAACTGGGTGACTACCTGACAAGGACGAACAAACCAGGTGTGGAAAGCTTTTTTGCGTCCCTAAGACTTCGGATATGACCTTTTCGTTGCAAGTCGGCCTGGGCTTCCGGGGAATTTCTCTTGAATATTGCAATCCACTACCGAGAGTTCGAAGTTGCCCTGAGTTGCCACAGGTTGTTGGCAATCGCAGAGCCAAGGCATTTGTCAGAGTTATCCAGGAAGATCACTTTGGTGCACAGATCTGCAACGAAGTATTGAACAGAGACCTGCGGTTCACGGGAGCGTGCTAAATAGAGAAAAAGACACCTTCCTTTGTGAAGCTGGCAAAACCCGGGATGTAGCAGACACCGCCGAGGCAGTTCCCAGTCTCGAAGGATAAATTCTCATTTGGAGGGAATGAGTGATCATTAACCGCCCTATCTCAAGAGAAAGCTATACTTCAAGGAATGGCGGAATTATTATCGCCAGTGACTGCATCCTACACCTTGTACTACACTTCATCTTCGTCCCAGTGTCGGGCGCGAATCGCCTACTTTCCTTTACGAATCTCGGTATACGAACGGTGGTCGTGTAAGGATTCCGTCAAGCTGATTCGAAAGGCATCGTCCTGGGTGAGCTCGTTTCCGCACATGCACGTAACGCAGGTGGTTACATGAGCGCCTGAAAACTCTTCAAATTCGTCTCCATCTATTCAATACACCTTGGGTCCCTTAAGGAGGTATACATGGCGTAGGGCTTCTGGACATCATCTCCGAGGAACAAGACTTTGGTGATTTTTGACCTTACCTCCGAGCGCTGCATAAGCTTCTCACGGCTGGTCGATGGCGTTCCCTTTGCGCCCCATGAAGTCTGTGCAGCCTTCGTCGCCAGTTCCGCTCGGGGTGCTCGCACCCCGGTACTGAGTCGCGCCAACTATTTACTACGTGCCATTAAATACGACGAAAGTGTGTGTCCCCTGCTATGACACTTTGGAACCCCTGAGTATATCGGTGGTTTTTTACTGCACTTCAGTCGTTCGCTGTTGTCGGTAGGAGGCAGTCCTGTGCGGAAATCGCAGAGCGAGCAAAGGGGACTGTTACTGGAGGGTGGTGTGGGGAGACAGGTACAGTAGGGCCTAGGGTGGAAGAGCTTATCGGGAGCATAGTGGAGTCCAAACAAAAAAAGAGAAAAGCAAAGGAAGGGAGCTGTGCAGCTGTATGCCGGAGAATTGCATACAGCCAGGCGTGGGGCATGTTGTCAAGACAGGTGTCCAGACGGGAGAACCAGATGGCTTGCTGCTGTATGCCGCAACTATCCTGTTGTTATACAAAAGGGAGGGGGGACTGACTCTTAGAGTTCGAAAAAGAGAGAAGGCAGTGGTTACGTTTGGCCCAGGACGGAAGTAAACTTACAAGCATTTCAGTATCCACGTCGCTTATTATGTTGTGCGGGATAAATAGTCACTGATGGGTAACACTAAATAAAAGAAATTATCTTATCACTGTAATATGTATGTGAAACACAGTGAAGTTGCTACAAAATAAATTTTGAATAGGGTGACTAACTTCTGCGTGTTGCGGGGCACTATAATACTAACGCCGAAATTGTTGACCAAACAGAGTGACAGTATCATCCCCGTTCCAAGAGAGCTAGGGAAGCGCGAGCTGTTGAAGACGCAGCAGGAAAGCGGAAGAAGAGAGACTTAGCTACGAAAGTGGCAGCGATTGCAGGCAAGGCAATGCCGGGACGATCAAGGCTAGGATGTGATTTTATACTGCTATCCTTTGCATCGATAGGAAAACCATCTTTAGAAACATCCAAGGTTATAGAGACATGCGCGGCAGCAGTAGCGCCTCGTAGGGGATGCTCGACTGGAGGAGTGAAGACTCGCCTGTATCAGAAGCTTAGCTACTCAATCTGGTCAACATGTGCAGCATCCCTAATTTGTCGCGCACCGCAAATACTCAAAGCTTAGTCACCCAGTTCCAACTTGATTTTAAGTACTTTGCAATGTTGTACATTTGGACTGTACATCAGTGATAAAAGATGAAAAAATAGCGTGGCTTTGTTTGTGGTCTAAGCGGGTCTTCATCACCCCCGTAGAACATCCGCTGCGCGTTGCGACTGCTGCCGCGTATTTCTCTATGACCTTTGATGATGTCTGAGAGGGTGATCCCAACGAGTCAAAAGCCAGCGGCACAAAATCCCATGCTGACCTTGATCTTCCAGGCAAGACGTCGCCAGGAATGGCAGAATCTTTCGTGGCTAGGTCTCTCTTCTTTCGCTTGTCTTCTGCATTGGCAACGGCTCGGGGTTTTTGTGGTCTCATTGACATATAGCACTCCTGGAATGGCGAGGATACGGTGATGTCGTAGGCCACTGGAAGCGTTTGCGGGTGTTCATTGCGCTGGATCGCGGGTGCGCCAGAATATCCGTGGGTCGCGTATTCAGTCCAGGGAGTAGGTATTTGGCCTCATATTGGACGCCAACTCCCGCTGCTCTCTTTCAAGTACTATCAAAACTGCTGTGTGCCGGTTGTACACCCGAGACCTTTGTTACACTAAATAATATTGCTTACCCCCATGCCCGTAAGGGTAAGTTTTTTCTTCATCTTAGGAAAAGGTGACCTAGGGTGAAAAAGACTCACAAATCACTGTAGAAGTAGATTAAATCACCATGCTTGGTGATCCAAGCACCATTTTACTGGAGATTTCACCATGTAAGGTGTAAGGTGACCAATCAGCCGAAAAGTAGACGATCAACGCAGTTAATGGTGATGAAGATGCTGTTTATCACCAATTGTACCAGCACCCAGCAATACATTCAAAGTGATGGCATCATCATAAAAGGGTCTCGTCAGCGCTCCTACTACCTCTTCAGTCCGAGAACAAACCCACATTCCTCTCCAGTTTAATCGGCTCGCGTCCATGCTCTTCAGCACGCCTGTCCCGCACCCACCATTTATCCGCACTGTTCTAAGGCACTGGGTCAAATGAGAGGGATGAAAATCGGGGGCTGCGGCGCGAAAGGCTCAATAGCCGCCTGTCATGTGCTCACTTCCCCTCTACACTGCTCTCCGAGGACTCTACCTCGGGACCTAAATCCCTATCCCACCTCAAGTCCTTCCTCCTTTCAGCCATTCTACAGACTCCTCACCTCCGGTCCACCCTACCTTTCTCCTCTGCAATGGTCACAGTTCTGTCGTTCGGGAAATAGACATTACCCGGAATACAACCCCCATCAGTACTGGATGTCATTTGCTGCGCATCCCCACCCTAAACCGACAGTCCCAAGTCCACAGTCTCAAGCCGAACCGCTTCCATGAAGAGTGTGCACATTCTCGAGCATCCGACTCTGTCTACACTCTCAGAAATTATAGCTTTTATAAAACAATATACTAGCTGTGGCTATTCCTCTACCATATGTAGAGTTTCCTCAGTTTGAGCGCTCGCAGATAGCAATTTTTTGGCCTCCTGCTCTGGTAATGAAGAGCGCACAAGCACTTGGTCCGTGTGCCATTTCTTCCAACATCTTTTGCATATCGCCTGCTTAAAAAGAGAGCACCATTGTCGTTCCCTTGCCCCCCCTTCTTTCGAAACCTGCGGCCGTCCATTGTGTATACATAGTTGAACGAACATAACGCGCAGTATGTAGCCTTCCCCCTTACTCTCATATGACTTGAAATATTCGAAAGCCTCCCTTTCCTGTCGTCCTCCCGATTGTATTTCTCAGCAACGTTCTTGGTGTATAGTGGTTTAATTACCTCCACGCCAGTCCCGCTACTTATGCGGTCACATACCTTCCTTACTTTCTTGCCTTCCAGATTCAAACCACGGGCAAAGTCTGCAAACGTCCCGCATTTAGAGATCGCGTGTCGTAGCTCCTTATAACCTTTCTCAATATCGACGCTGCCTGATCCCGGTAGTTGACCTCTTGACTTTGCTTGCGATAGTCGGTAGGCAATGGCTGCATTGTTAAACTTCGCGCAGATGAGCCTTCCTATGACGCTTACGATGGGTTTCTCGCTGGCATTGTTGTAAGAAAGGCCCAAAAGTGCTCGACTGAACTCATCCACGCCACCTTTCAATGAGTTACAAAAAACCAGTGCTGTCGGCGTGATCATACGACCTGGTGGTAAAAGGCCTTCTGTCGAAACGAGCGCTTTGTACCCATGGCTAAAATTGTAAAATGAGCAGAAGTAGTTCAAGTCGGACGCGTGTGAATGCTGCATTACCTCATCATACTTGAGGAGAATCGAATGAGCACTTAAACCAATCCAGTTAAATGCCGTCTTATGAATAGCAGTCAAACAGTACAGATATGAGTTTCGAAGAAACTCAGAGAAATGTAGGATGACGGCATATATAATTTCCCCGTGACCTATCGAACTCCCCTTGGCAACCACAAACATTATTTTCTTTTTCCCAAGTACCACTGCATGATCCAGAACTTAAATTCGGTATTCTGTTGACAGCATTAGCTCACAGAAGCACAAACTGGACAAAAGACAACTGCCAATTTCCTTCAGAGAGGTTATTGCGTAGCTTTTGGACCTTCGCTTCCGCGCCTCTTCGATAGTGCGCAGCGAGGTCATCGTCTTAATCTCGATAGGCATGATGTCAACATCAGAGCTTTCCCTAACACCGACGCAATCCCATCGGGACTATCAGAGAGTTCAGTGATTAAAGTGTTCCCCCTTGTCGGTCTGTTTGACCAGCCAGTCCCACTTGCTTCCGCCCTCTGCTGTCGATCCCTCGTGCAGCAAAACGCCACACCTCGCTGTACCGTTTAGCAGAGATACCGAGAGTGAAAAAGAACTCCTTATTACGAGGGTTAGCTATAGTTGACACCTTAGAATGATAAGAAGCTACAAGTATGTGCATGGCAATAATACCTCTTAGCTCCGATATGTCTGTAATTTTTTGGTTACGCTGCTGCAGGACTCGATTAATGTTCGAGGTGGTTTTTTCAAGAACGTGATCAGGTAGAAACACGTTAAAAGCGTCCATTCGCGTTAAAATAGTTGCCGTCACAGCCGATTCGGACTTCACGGAGGCCCCTACCACAACCGACTCAAGAAGCTTGTTTGCCTCATTGATAAAGCGCTCTGCAAGGTACTTGTCCACAGTGTCTACCTCTATTGAAACAGGCTCAAAGGGGCCAGAGTATTCCCATTTAGACATCCCATCACGTTGCCTTCGTGAAGATTGATCTCCTTCAGCTCCGCTGGCGGACTCTGTAGCTTCTTGACCTACGTAGTGGTCTTCCAAGGGGTCTTGATCTGAAAAAAATGAATAGGGTCAGCAAAGAGGGCAGACCACTGATCCTCTGTGACTGTTTTGTCACATTTGAGTCGGGAGGAGTCCTGCACAGCTTGCTTAATGTCTCTTGTGGGATTCCGCAGCCATTCGATCCTACTATCAGATATCTGGTTTAGTCCGTCCTCAACATCCACCATATCGCTTTCCTCCTCGCTTTTGTCCTTTTCCATGCCGAGCAAATCCGCTTTTAGTTCTTGCGAGAAGGGTCTATCACTGTCATCAGATAACTGTGAAGTACTCTCAGATTCAAAAATCAACTTTTGTGCCATATATTTTTGGAACATTTCAGCAGCACAATGACGAAGATTAAGTGGAGTACTGGTATGGTCACGACGGTCCTGTGAAGCGGGGCGGGACGGGTCAGCAGTGTCCTCAGTTAAAGGTGATTCTTGTTGACCCAGTGGTACCCACGATGAATCTCTTTCTGGAGACGGCTGAGATGCAGAAAGAGTAGGCTGCGAGGAGTTTGTTCTTTGTCTTGGTGATCCATGAGACTTCCGATTTTGAGGGGTTATAATATGAGCCTCTACGAGGGGTTTCATGGTTGTGGAGAGAAAAACGGCGATTTAAGCCTGGCCTATGGTGGGTGAGAGCAGGACGAGATGTTTTTAGCAGGTGATATGTTGACCTTGAGGTGAGCCTACGGCAGTGTACTGGTACCCTTGGTGATTTGCAACACCTAAATTACCGCGCACGGAGGTGATCGTCTACTTTTAGCGTGATTGGCTACCTTGCATGGTGAAATCTCCGGTAAAATGGTGATTGGATCACCAAGCGTGGTGATATGATCTACTTCTACGGTGATTTGTGAGTCTTTTTCACCCTAGGTCACCTTTTCGTAAGATGACGGGAAAACTTCACCTTGCGGGCAGAAGGTAGCATTTTAGGGAGCGTAGTTCCTTCCCCATTACTGTGTCGGTATACCCTTTTTGAATCGATTGTGATTGTCTGGAAAACCATGGGATAGATCGGATATATCTTCCAAGAGTAAAACACCCGAAACTTCCCCTTACGGGCATGGGGTTACAGGGCCGGCTCAATGCCAGCGAGCAGGCATACTGCGTTAGACATGACGGGCGCTGCAATTATTAGAATTAGAAGGGTGGAAATGTGGGGTGGTTTAATATTTGAAAGATATGGTCGGTTGTGGCCCGGGATATCCTTCAGGGTGACCAGTAATACCTCCTAAATTACCCTAAAAAGCCGACTCAAGTCCGCCCAGCAGGCAGGCTGCGTTGCACATTACGGCTCCGGCAGCGTGCCTCTGAGGAAGTACCACACGGGCCTTACCATGTGCCTCCATCGCCCTAACTGCCACGTTCCGCGCGACGTGATTAGAAAGTAATTGAACCGGATTTTTCTTTATTTTTCCCGGATCTTTGACGGTGCTGCGCGGAGCCAGTGGCTTACGGTAGTAGTCTGGAACGACGATATCGCACGGTAAGAGTACTGCAATGTACGGGAAGGCGCTTTGCCGCCTCGGGAAGTACCCGCTTTACTGTACTGTACTGTAGACTCTGATCAGCACCCAAAATTCCACTTCTTCGCGGAAACTGCTTTCGCAGGCCAACACACCTCTTGAATGCAAACTGGCCTGTTCTGAGCGATCTGGTGTACAGGCGGTTTTGCGGTGAACCACAGTACAGTACTGTAAAAATTAAATCGTTAAATAAAGGCCCCAGTTCCCCCCCGAATAGTTCTTCGAACCAAGGGACTCTCATCCGAGCCACAAGCGATCTAATCTGTGCGTTCCCGAATGACCCTCTGCTTTATCTTCACCATTGCTCTCAAGTCGCCATACGTGTCCACGCCAAAGGTCTCTCTCATCTTGACCTTCAACCCTTCCTCAATTTCCTCCTCCAAGTCAAACTGCTGAAACCCGTCCTTCCTCGCTGACACCGCCTTCATTCCCCCTTTCCTTATCCCCATAGCTTTTGCCCACGCAACGCAACTAAACTTGTCTTGCCCGGCCATCTCCTCCCTGCCACATCTCTTCACCACCTCTCGTACCACCTGATCCTCGACCTTTGTCCCCATAAACCTACCGACCTCCCTCACTGTCCCCGCCAAGTCCGCCACCACATCCTCATAAAATAACACCAGCACCTCGTCACTCATCTCATCCATCCATCCTTTCACCCACTCAAACCAAGTTCCAACCTTGGGTCAACCTTTTCCCCTGCCCAATCCGTGCCCAGCAACCTGCGCCTCGCCAACTCTTGAAACACCTCCCTCACCATCACCCCTCCATTAGCCTCCTCCCCGAGTATCCAATCATACAAGAAATCCAACCAACTCCCTATAATCTTTCTCGGATCTCGCACCACCACCACATACTTACTCCTCCCCACCCGCAACTTGTCCACCTGCTGGTGCGTCTTATACACCCTCGGATTCGAAGCCCCGACCTCAATCCCAATCTGCGGCGCATATTCAATCCACGGTGCCACCAACTCAATATCCGAAAAGTTTTCCCCTAATGGATCATCCTCAGGTCCGCCGCCAGTCAGACACGCCAGTGAATAGCATACGTTCTGCAACAGAGTGGTACCGGATTTCGGAAACGTGGCGATGATGATATCGCTGGGGCGGTACTCGTGAGTGCTGAGACCATTACCTTGTGGATAGGTTTTCATGATTGCAAAAATTCTGTCCAATGACTGATGCGCTTCGTGAATGTCGGGGGCGGCGTCTGTCGACATGGCCTGGAAACAAGGGTGTGGTGATTCTTAGAGGAAGGGGGAGTTTCGTCGTCACTCACTGATGCAACAATGAGGCGTGATGAGATCTCGTTTTGAGGTCGAAGGAAGCCACAGATGCGCGCTGGAACTTGTGAAGAACACGTTGCATTTGCTTTCACCCGACTGATGTATGATTCATGAGAACCTGGAACCTCGGGTTTTTTGGCATCACAAAGTCCTTGGTACAAATCTTCCGTGAATTGACTTGAATCACGCAGGAAATCCCCTGCTCATACAGTACCGTACTGTACCTTCCTGATTTTCGGAAAACCCTTCAGTGGCTTCCCTGGGGCCCCGCTGAAAGATACTGTAGGGATCAATGCTGTGTGACAACAAACAAACATACTGTACACCTTTATTAAATGTTCTCTAAACCGAGCTGGGTCACTCCTTAGGCATCAGGTGATGTGAGAGACAAAGCACGGCGAGATACGGCGTGGACCGTCAGCTGGAGAACAAGGGAGGCGAGGGTGGTGACCAATCGTGGTATTCATCGGATGGGGGTTTCCCGTGGCGGAGAGCGAGGAAGGAGGCTGACTTTGGCCAGGTCCTCGCGGGCAGGTTTGCCGATGGCTCCGTGAGTATCGAATCCAAGAGGGAAGGAATTAGGCTTGTATTGTCCCTCAGAGGGCGGCGTAGTGCGCAGTTTTTTGAGGCTTCAATGGGCAGGGTAGCCCCTCCAGAGGTCTTGCGAGAGTGGGGCATGGTCCGTGCGGTGTAGCGGCTTGCGATGAAGACGTCAAGTGCGCAGGGACGTGGGGAGAATTCGATATCGTCGATAAGGATGTCCATTCGGCGGCGTTTCGAGTACGGGAGGTGGGCTTCGCAGGGTAAGGTAAATTCGAGCTTAGGGCGCAACAGCACAGAAGGATGTCGGAGGAGGGTATAAAGTTTGTCTCGAAGGTGGTTGTGGCGTCGGAGGAAGCCCTCCATCGCGGGGCAGTGGATAGCATGTCTCCCGAGCAGGTCCAAGAGGGGCGGGGGTCGAGCTTAGGAGAGTGCACACCGGGCAATGGTCCCGGCCGTTGAAGACGGGGTGACCAAGTCGAAGCAGGATTATGTATGTCCAGACTTGGGGTTCGATGCGGGTGGAAGCGCGGGAGTGCGGGAGTGTAAGGAAGGGTGAGTTGGCGGGCCGTGTTCGACAGCTTAGGTTCCGGGTGACTCGGTGAGCTGCACTTTCGTGTTGCCGGGGAGAGGAGAGATAGCTTTTGTGGCGTTCGAGATGGATAGCGGATGTGAGGGTGGTCTGGACGCCTTGGATTTGATCGCTCGTAGGAAGGCGGGCAAGGAGAGGTTGAAGCCGAAAACCGGCAGGAATGACATTGTGAGGGATAGATTGGTGGGTCTGTCGTATCTCGTTGGGTAGGAGATGGTAGTTGATGGGCGGCAGTGCGTCGAGGGAAGGTGGTGGGTGCTGAGGAGAGAGCTGAGGTAGGTGGCGGAGCGGATGGGTGAGGTGAGTGTGAACCCAAGTCCGCCAAGTGAAAAGGGCAGAGTGGCGCAGAGCCAGGAGCTGTCAGTCAGCTCTCGATGAATCTCTTGAAAGGCCCCTCGCAGTTCACGGTCAAACATGGTTGACGTAGAAAGGGTTAAGTGCGGTGGGGTAGTTCGAAGAGTATAAATAAGGCGGCATGCGCTGGCGCAATGGTGCAAGAGATGGAAGGCGGTCTGTGGGTTACGTAGGGTGAGGAGAGCAGTCCAGATAGCGCGTGCTGCAGTCAGGCGGTTCTCGACGAGGGGCAGGCATCCGGGATCAGTACCAATGGGTAAGCCGAGGGGGCTGATTGCAGGAGCCGTGACAATCTCGCAAGGAAGGTTTAGGTAGGATCTTTGATCGAACCACCATGCTTCGGTCTTTTGCATGTTGATGTGATTGCCGAATGGACGTCCTTCGTTCGCTATCATGTGGAGGAGTCGAGGCGCTTCGGGTGAGGGGCAATGATGTTCCCGTCGTCAGCGTAACAAGCGTGGGCCACAGTGTTAGGGAAAGATCGCTGCAGCCTTTGGAGAAACGGGTGGATGCCGAAAGAGTAGAGGTGCATGGCTAGAAGGCCACCTTGGTGGGTCCCTGTCTTGGATTGTGGTGTGTAGGGGCCAAAGTATAGGTGGGAGGGGCTGCCATAGGTGAAATGGACGAATCGGGCGGCGTCCGGGGCAAGATCGGAAACTTGTTGAAGGAAGCAATGCCGCTCGACGCTGTTAAAGGCGTTGGTCAGGTCGATCTTGAGGAGGAGTGGGTCCTGTTCGCGATGAGCGGATGCTGATGTGCGGAGGGCGTGGATAATGGCTTCTATACCGTTCTTTGAGCCGACGGCATATTGGAGGGGACGAAGGTGGGATAAGAAGAGCGGATCAGTGCTGAGGCGAGCGGCGAGGAGACGTGCAACAAATCGCCGGTATAGCACCCCGATAGCAATCGGCCGAAGGCGTTGGGGTCTATGGTGTCCTTGGGGAATGCAATAAGTGACGCACCGGAGAGGGAGGGCTGAAAGGAGGCCGGAATATCGCCGTTGGCCTCCTCTCAGCCCCTCCTCTCCGGTGCGTTGCTTATTGCACTCCCCAAGGACAGCCGCCTCGCCTCGCAATACCTAACGTCTTCAGTTGTTGGCCGTCAGGCCATGCTCAACCTCCTACGAGCCCGTACAACCACCCGCTTTAGCGTTATAGCAATATGTCGCCTTTCTCCCTCATGATCCACTCCCTCGTCCGGTGGCGATAGTTTGCTGATGATGGTACACCAACTGGGACGCTCCACCGTCTTTGTACTGCACTCCGGTTTACCCAGCGCCGCGGCAATGCCAACCTGCGTAAATCGCGCATCTTCTGGCGTTCCAACCCTTCCCAAGCTCTCTACTCCCTGTGCTATGGCTTCTCCCTCAATGAGTCCAGCGACTATGACTTTGCACACCTTGACGCCTCGCAGACTGGTTGACTTTCCTCGATAAAGAGTTGTAATGTGCCAGCGTACCTTCGTGACCCTGCCGCACGTTTTCATTTGCATCGGCTGTGCACCTCAGCCCTGTCCAACGACCCATTCCTTCCGTCATTCGGGTCCGCGGCATTCTATGAACGCCGCTCTACGCTGTAACGACCTACAAAGGGCCTCCTACCAGTCCCATTGCGGTGCCACCCTCACGGGTTCGGCATTGAAGCAAGCCTGCTTTACATTGCTTGTGAGCGGTCAAGGCCTCGCCTTTATTCACCCCGCTGACACCTCTAGCGTGATAAACGCAGCCACTCCCAGAACACGTGCCGCCCCGTTCTAAACATGCCCCGCGCCTTCATTCTGCTCGGCTGTCTATGCTCTCGTGATCGGCCTCTCCATCTATACTGTACCCCTGATCCGCTCCTTTCTCGGCATCTTCCTGCTAACCATCTTCACCAGTCCTCGGTCCCTACGACCGCAACGCCCGCCCTGCGCCACCGGCAAACACTTAATACCAAAGGCGGTGCAGCATAACGCCACGTCACGAGCCTGTTAAAAGAGTTACAAGTGGGACGCCACCCCCGCACCCTCCTATGGGAGCAAAACAGACATACCCCTCCCCTTCCGCCCTGCCGCCTCCTTCACCCTGCACCCTGCCCTCGCCACCACTATTCCTGGTATCCGTTGGTCCGTCATCCATTAACGGCTTGCCAGTCTTTCTTGCCACCCGTCTCTTATCATGGCTGCCGCTAGTCGATGGGCGTGTCCAGCGACCAAGCTACCGGAGCTCTTCTCCTCTTGGTTCGGCCGCCTCTACCGTCACTTTTGTTCGAAACACCACTGCTTGAATCCGGTGCCGCGAGGAGGCGGCGGGCTATACGGGTTGCAACACCACCGAAGAGGCGGATGCTGGCATCCGAAGGGCTGCCCGGAGAATGAAAAGCGATGGGATGAAAGGTGAACTTCGGGGCAAGTCTTTGGCCATCAGGGAGATTTAGAGGTCATGGAGAAAATTTGGGCTCGAGCTTGCGGATGTCATCGTGGTGAGCGATCTCGGGTGCACACCAACGGTGTTGGTAGCCTTTTTGTAGCGGATATGAATGGGGAATCAATGGTTAAACCGCACATGAAGGGTCTCGTGACGGTTGCGGAGGGCGCGCCCGGGAGCTGCAAGAGGATGTCCCGAGCCGAGGCCCTGAGCTGGGGATGGGAATGGGGACTCGCAGATGACATGCGACTTGACTGTTTCGCCTTAACTGTATCATCATGTCATCTAAACCTCAATAATTTCCGTCCTGTATCCGGCTGCATCGCAAGCCGCTAATGGACGGGCGAAGAACACCAGGACCGGGGCTGTTGTGATGCGGGAGACGCCGGAGCTCAAGACACACTTCCGCTTCGGTGAATTTGTACGCGCGGGAAAGAGCACCATGGGTACATGGTGTGACAGGAGCGAGGGGGTCAGGGTGAAGGGCACAAAGTTTGGCGGCGTTTGCGGGAGTTGGCGGAACAGGAGGGGCATGAGATGTGAGAGCTTGGGCGGCTTTTTGCGGGGAACCTCGGAAGAAACTGCACTCGCATCGTTCCGACGGGGTGGGCGAGGGGGAGACCTTGCGGGTAGCTAGTGCACCGGAAGCATCCGTGTCCTCATCGAGGAGTCGGGACCATTGCCTAGATCTGGCGAGAGAGATGTGGCGCTTGAGCGAGGCGACAAAGCTCGGCCGGTGGCGGTTCCGAGGCTCCCGCATGCCGTGTTTGCGGGGGACGAGTTTCCCTAGCGCAAACATTTGGTTGAGACTGTCGATCCTTTGTTGGGTGGATCGGGATTCAACGTATCGCCGGCACATGTCGGCGACAAGGGAATGGAAAGGTGCTCGGAGGGAGTTTGGGAAGTAAGGGAGGGTAGGGACAGGAAGTGGAAGGACATGAGAGGGAGTGGGGGTTGCGGGGGTTCCTGGGCGTAGAGCTCCATTAATTAGAGCGGAAGGATCAGCGGTGGCGCGTCCTTAGGAGAGCGCGGGGCGGCGGGACGCCGGCGCTTGTACGGAGATGCAGCGAGCGTTGCGGGGAGGAGTGGGGCGGAAGAAATGGGGGCAGGGTCAGAATTGATTGGGTCAGGACGGGGAAGGGGGAAGGGGGGCGCGCCGCAGGGAAGCAGGAAAGGATGTCCGAGATAGAGGTGCGCAGAACATCGATGAAGTACTGCTTAGGCCGCCACGTGCAGGAAGGGTGCAGGAGGCGAGAACGCTCTGTGTTCAGGGTCGGGAGGAGACAGCAGGCGTCGTCTACCGTTCTGAAATGGTCAACGGCAGGGGAGGGAGGTGAGACGGTGATAGAGGGTAGAGAAGACGGGCAGTGTTTGCGGAAGGCATCGTATGAAGTTGTTTTGCGCGGAGGGTGTCGCCGGCAGCGCATACGAAAGCAGTGTGGGAGTTAATTTAGGCGGACTTCAGTCCGGGGAGGCGTGGGTGAGCCGGAGTCTGAGACAACCCTGTGAGAAGACTTCGACTAAGTGTTGCTGGTGACGGAAGGATTCGTACCATACATGTTCGGCCCCATTGTGCTTGTATTTATCCGGAGTTGAACGTTTTGTCCAGTTCCCTTACCCCGCCTTTCGCCTTTTTAGCCCGTGGGAACCGGCCAATCAGCAGAGTTTCTTGGGATTTGCCTCCCCATTGTCAAAGCTTATCGTTTGCTAAAAGCATTCGTTTCCCTAAAGTGAGCAATATAGCACCAGCCGACCACTTCCCCAGTCTATTGATAAAGCACATACAAGCCGAGCCCGATTTCTTTCCAGTCCAAACAGTTCAGCGAGCGCCCCCCGATGCTGGCTCGTTCTTAGGACTTGCTGTTCATTCGAGTTCATGGGTATAAAACATACCACCAGTGGAGATCCGAAAGTACTTACATTACTACTGCTTCAACTTGCAGCTCTAAGAATTCGCCTGGTGTTTCCGGAGTGATGAGCTCCTCTGTTTCACCCGTCCTGGTGTACTCATGGCAGATGTACTTGCCCTCCTCAGCCAAAGATAGTTTGTATTTTGCGCCACTCTGGTCGGATTTCATCACAATACGACCGCATCGCAAGCTTTCATCAACATCTCGAGCAATTCCAAGCGCTGGCAGTAAAAACGCGGGAACTGGATGTTTCTCACTGGCCAATTTCCAGCGTTTCTCTCTTTCATGCCCAGGGTTTTCTCCGTCTGACTGGGATTGTTGATGCGCGAGCGCCTTACACAGAATCCATGCCGCTCGTTCCATATCCGACGAGAGTGTATACTGCACTCGAATCATTACCCACAAATAGTGACTGCAAGCGGAAAGAAGCAAAGATATCGCAATCTGAACATAGCTAAGGTTGAATGCTTTCGAATAGAAGGCCCGCAACGAACTTTCTCCCAATGCTAAAGTGTTTGGTGTGGTTGTAGCAAGGTCATAGTCAGAGGTGCTCATGCGCTGCATAGAAGTTGAGGAACGGGACCATTCGGGAGACGAATAAAAGAAGCCGATCAAAGCAACAACAACGAATACACCGACGGCCTCCATTATGAATCCGACGAGACAGAGCAAACGTCGCCTGTACAATCGCGAGACAAAGCGCCTTGCGTCTCTCTCCCAGCAGCTGAAGAAGTCTCTGAACGTTTCGAGATTTCTGCCATTGATGAAATCTGACGCGTTTACACAAAGGTTGCGGAAGCATGCGCGACCTTCCTCAGGGAAGACATCAAATTGGGATATCTTGTGGAACGTTTCGTCGATGTAACCAAAATCCATGCTTCCATTTGTACAACGATAAACTGCACGGCCGAAGGGTAGCTTCTCTCCGGTTCCGAGTACATTGAGTGCTATCCAGCCGTTTGCAAATAGTATTGCAAAAAGGGGTAGGTTGTGCAAAGCCATTACGAAGCCCTGGTCAGCGATGACATGAAGAATGAGAAGCGTACACGCAACAGTCCAAATTGTTGTCCCAAGGCCGGGGACCACATCAAGCCATCTATTGCATGCACCGTAAATCATTGCAAGCATAAACATTGCAACTAACGCGAACGATGCGCACAATAAAATCCCGAAAATCATATACTCCATGAGCCATATTGTGATTCCCAGGATCTCGATTTCATTCCTGTGGTGAATCACGTTGAGGTAAACTGCAGCAATGGATAGTAAGAGACCAAGGAATATGATGTGACTGCGAAGAGACTTGGATTGATGCGGGTGGTACTGATTGAGCGATCAAGGCATCATGATGGATCCCGTTATCAGCTTGAAACATGGTTACCGCAGCCAGGAATGCAGCGAATGAAAAGGATTATGGTGTTGGAAAACGACGACTTTCAGGGTGACGTTGTTTCCCTTGAGACCGCAATGTGTCATACTTTCAGTGTCCAACAAATTCTAGACCTGATGCGGAGATGCACTTGTCCCTCTGTTCTGTTGATAAAGGACGAATTTAGTAGATGCCATACAGTAGTTGAGGTAATCGTTTTGAAAAGTAGGATTTGCCGGGGTTTCCTTGAAGAAAAGCTTTAGGAGAAATGTGGCAACAATGACAAGCCTGTGGAACTGCTTCAAAATTTCAACCATCGCTGTTGTGAAATAATGGAGACTGTACTTCGCTGATTACATTCATTACAGTACTTTACAGTGCAGCAGCAGCAGCTAGGGCGCACAAATCAGCCGACAAAAGGGTAGCACATTCCCTCTCTAGCGCTCCCGATCTCCCCCCTGGGAAAACATAACATTTTTGACATTGTCTACCTAGGACTTACAGAGGGGAAAATGTGGGGTGATTTAATATTTGAAAGATATGGTCGGTAGTGGCCCGGAATATCTTACAGAGTGCCCAGTAATAGAGAGCACTGTTTCCGATTCACATCATGATTTGATTCGAGTTGCTAGCGAACTTTCGCTGGAGAATAGGGCGGCGAGCAGAGCGCACCAGACATCTAGTGTCTATCCATCATGGCACTGCCCTCATATGAGCCACACTTTGTCCTCATATCCCTAATGCCGCTAGTGTACGGTATACCGTATTTAATAAAAAAGGCAACCATTGAAATCAGGCCGCTATGTACAGCACACTGTACACAACTGTCCCTACCAAGGCCTGTTTGACCCAACCATAACTTATTTTCTCTACATTGGATTAAGGATCCGAGACTGGATTTGCATTCTAGACATTCTTCTCTGCCATCCAGCATTTCAACAGTCCAATTCGGTAAAAAATTGACCGAGCCACAACCGCATTCCACAACGCGTCTCTGTCATGTCCGCTCAGCATCAAAACAGCAGTGACGAGACACCAGAACGACCGCACACGACTCGCCTCAACCAATGGGCCTGATGCGGGGGAAAGCTCTTTGCCACAGACATCCGTGGAAGCTAATCCAATTATTTCATCGGATGCGGGTGCATGTGTCATTAACGTATTACGAGGCTAATACAGAACGTATTAGCCTTGTGGATATAACCGACCAGCGTGCTTCAACGGGTACTAATGGTAGAGGAAGAGGAAGGGCAAGGGCGCGGGCAAGAGGAGGAGGTAGAGGTAGAGGGGTGGTCGAGCGATTGATGCAAGCTATGGTTGGACAATTAACGCAACAGAATGTAACTTGTGATGATGGATTAGGAATTTGGCGACGGGATTCTTACAGGACGTGCGAGATTGCGTTGTGGGGTTTCCGTTGCGAACATGAAAATTCAGAGCAACGTGAAGAACTTGGTACCGACTAGAGGAGGGTTTGGGGAATTGTTCATGAATGGATTGCTTTTGCAACTAGCAGATTGGCTTAACGAGTTTTTAAGGTTACGGGAGCTCCCAATTGCTCCAGTAGCATTGTCCGACATGTATCGCTATGTCGCTGTCTTGCTTTTGTCGCGCACTTCTGGGTTCAGTTTCGAGAAGAAGACTGCGATACTGCGTCAAAGCGGAAGTTATTTCTCCGTCTCTCGGTAGGATCATAGTTATAGCTACCAACATTTTGGCGTATCCGCTGAGTGGAAGGGGAAGATTTGGGCAACTGACTTGGAATGCTCAGAGAGACCAGACTAGATTCCTCACAGAGTTCGAGACACTAGCATTTAGGGACACTCGAAAGGTATTTGTTACGCTACTTCATGGGACACTCAGATTGGACGATGATTTGTTTGGGACAAGGGCATCAGATAACCAGGTTAAAATGCTAAGCGCTCGAAAGGCGGACCGAGAAGGCCACTATGCTGATGCTATTTCGGACGCCCTTTTTCGAACAGTGCTTGCATTGCGGTTTAGGCGAAGGGAGAAAACGCAAGTTGAATCAGTAGGAACGCTAATGACGGCTTTGATGGACGGTCGTAGAGAGACATCTTTGAATGGGTGCATTGTTACTGCGGACAGAGGGTACAGGAAGATGGCGTTTATGGAGGTTCTTACAGAAACGGCCAGGGTTCAGTGATTTTTATGCCCGATCACATTTTGGGGTGTCACCCGTTTGCTGCAAAGTCGTTCTTCAACCCGTACAGGAGTGATCTGGAAGACGCAGATGAGAAAGTGACGGAAATTGGTTGTCAAGAACAAACCGTAGGTCAAGTGCAAACCGATGGTGTGGAGCAAACTGGTGGTGGTCGCAGCATTCTGAGCGTTGCGCAGCATTCTCCACTTTTTTCAAGGATTCCGGTGGAGCAAGAATACTCCTCTGTGTCGAAGGAATTGCGGTGTTCGCCACCGTCCGACAGCTTGAGGACGGTCGAGAGCAGTCCGTCACATTTACTTGCCCCTCTGGATATGGGATTCTAATTCCCGCATCCCTTCATTTTAGAATAGGGTCCCCAGTCGGTCCGTCACACCTCGTCACGTCGCACATGACTGGTTCGTCGTAAACGACTTCAGACTTCGTATCGAGAAGTCCTCTCGCCCCTAAGATTGTCAGAGTTGATGATCACATCAACAAACTCGACGATGATATTCGCAGAGGTATGGGGAGGAGCAGTGAGGAGGAATTGCCCGACGATCAAGACGCAAATAGAAATGAAGCCGAAGAAGGCGATCCTTTACCTAATACGACTGCGGGATAACAGGAGGTGTCCCTATGACTTCCGAGAGCCCGACTACGACTTCGGCGAGGCCAGAAACCGCAGGAAAAGGTGTATCAGGGGCTTCCCAGACTCCAACAACGACTGCCGCGAGTCCAGTCGTCGGAGGAAAAAGGGTCCCTGACGCTTCCCAATCCCCTAGTACAGCCGCCGCGAGGCTTGTAACGGGGGGAAAGGGTGTCCCTGGGGCTGTGGGTGGGGTTCGAACGATGAAGCCTAGCTCGTCGAAGACCCATCGTCGTAAGACAGTATCCACCCGAGTTGACATTGCTTTCGAGGACGGACTGTTCGCGGGAAATGCCCATGTGGTCTCAAAGCCAACAATTACGGTTCGACGTAGGTTCGTGGTACTAAAAAGATTCCTGGCCGACTCCGCAAGAGTTCGTGCTATGTAGTATCCTTACTCTGATGAAGGTTTAAAAATGAAAGACCTTGAAGAAGTTTCTTCTGAGGGACCAGAGTTTCTCTGGCTCGAGAAGTGTTTACGATAGAAACATTACATTCTTTTGCTGCCGAATTACACAAGCATTTTGAATAAATGACATGCCTGTTCTTTAGAATATCTTTTCCAGTACTTAAAAAAGACACTGAGCAGTCGGATCCGATTTCTCAATTGTTGACGATATGTCTTCAAGTTGACTCAAGACCAAATAGTATTTTCGTTTCCTTTATTTCCGTATTCATTCTTCCGACGCTGCCCGGTTGACAGTTGCCAAAGTCAATCCAAACTTCTGACAGTGATATTATTCGGATATTCCTAAGAGCTATATCTCCATGCAGAAATCCTAGCGCGTGTATTTCCTTTAGTCCGTACAGGTAAATAGCTTCAATTCCAAGTTTCTCCAACGTTTCTTTGTTAATCGACCTGTTCTCAACAAGTGAAGACCCATTGACATTTCTTATATCGTCTCCCACCTGCTCAAGAACGATTGCATCTGGAAGGTACCCAATTACTTCCGGACAAATGTTTTTCGATGATTGCTGTAAACGCGAGTAGACGGCTAACTCAATTCCCAAAAATATCGGGTCTTTTAGGGTCTTCACTACCACGGCCCTTTTTTCATATTCAGCTCGTACGACTGTTACGGTGCTTGAACTAAGGAGTATTTCCTTCATCTCTACCTTGCTCTCGTCAATGGCGTTCATTCCTTCGACATGGAAGGAGATGTCTTCACCACTTTCATAGATGCATTGGGAGATTATAGATTCGAATAATTCATGTACGTCCGAATGATTCCTACTTCGACCTACGCCTCTTGATGCAATATGTATTCGTCTGTGTTTTGACATTTCTCTTCGCCTCGCCTGTCTGTCAGAGAGAGCTATTCTTCTATGAAAATTCCATGTTTTTAGGGTGTCGTGCAGTGAACCATTCTCTGCTTCCTCTTGACAAATATTGCTTAATGCGATCAGCGCACGAATCGTGCTTCTTGATTCCAATCTTGAAAATGATCTCGACAGTTTCACCGTTATTCGAGACGTAGGTTTTTCCACTTTGATAGCAATGAGGTGATCATAGTTCTAGACAGCCGATATTCCTTTCGATGACAGGAGGGCTTCTTGTATACCTTGTTCTATCATGTAGCCAATTGGAGTTCCCTCACGAAAATCCCTGGTCGTAGGGATTAGAGGTCCTGGTCGCTTCACATCTATACATATTAAGGGCCTTGTCAAACGCGATGGAGGGTTTGGAGCAATGTGCCAATCGGTAATTACCCCTCCACTTCCGTAACGATCAAGCTGAGAGTCTCGTAATGTGCCAGATGTCCATGATTTTATCTTGAGAGGAATACTGCGTTCTTGACACCACAAGTTCGGCGTGTGGCATATCTGTGTGAAATTGGTCGATACTGTTTGTTCACTTACTGTACCATCTTGAAGGCTTCTTCAATAACATCCTCCACAAATTTGGCCGATTGCAAGTATCTTTGAAATGTTGAATCGTGTTCAATATATGTTCTTGTTTCATTTACAACTTCATCAACCTTGGTTTTGAAGTCAAACCATGGTTGCAGGACGAATAACCCTCGGCATCTGCTATCCTCGTACCAGGTTAACCTTCTATACGAGCATGTCCGTGAAGTGGCAGTTTTCATGTGACGAAACGGAGTAGATGGAGGCAAGTTTTGTTGAGTGGTCGGATCCAATTGGTGACAGGAATTGCTTACAGTTAGAGTACTGTAATGCGGGTTATGTTTTTTTCTGTTAACCGAACGGGTTTGGGGTGTGAATAGCTGGGTTCGTGAACTTCACTGTGGGAGCTTCCGTACCGTACTCCTTTGTGGAGCTTCCGTACAAAGGAGTACGGAAAAGGGGAGCGAAGGGATGTACGGTTGATTGGGCGTCTGGTTGTGACGGCGAAGGAGACGGCAGGGGGTGTTTCGGCTGCGGAGCGTGATTCTTTTTTCCGGTGGAAACCTGTTGAGGGAGTCTGGGGGTAAGGGGTATGCGGTGGTTGACGAGTAGCAGGTATTTACCACAACGTATTGAGAACCTGCTTCTCGGTTTATCGCTTACACTGTAATGCTAACTGTAATGCTAACTTGAAATGAGTGGGCGGATCCGATTTCTCATTAAACCAGCTGAGCTATGTTTAATGTGTAGTTCCCTGAAAAGTTTAATCTGAAAAGCTTAATTCCTTTTGACGGGAACTATTTCGCTATTTATGTCGTGCGGGAAATTTGAAACGCGTTACTCTCATTATGAGATCATGTTTTCTATATATTTCTTGGATTAGAGTGGCCACCACTTTACAGTTTATCTGGGAACACATCTGCTTAGTGTATCTTCCCTATTTTAGGCTATCCCATTATTTACTAAAGTACAAACTTCGAGGGAACTTTTCTTCCGATGACACCGGCGTGGACTCTACAGTATATAGATCCCCAAAACTACTTTCACTACTAAAGGTAGGTACCACCACCTTTGCCTGCTCTTGGACCTCCCGACTGTAGTGCAATGACCCCTTCGGCCCACTCCATAGGATCAATGATGCACGACTCCGCTTTCTCTTTAATCCCTCTGCAAGGTAGTAGCTCAAGAGTTATGAGAACTCAGATTGGTATAGGCTTGTAAGAAGCAAGGGGAAAAAGGGCAAAAAGGGTCAGCATAATACGCAGTATGCGCACACTATGCGTAATACAATCTTCTGCGAAACAAACCGGGATTTCTGATCCCTCATCAGCAAAAAGACGCCGAGCATATCGGTCCACAGGTCCACAGCATCTTGGTCGTCGATTCAATGCGAATCCTGCTTGGTGGCCTCGTGTTAAGGTTTGTCAAGGCTACTGGTCCGATTTGGACCCTAGCTTGACCTATTTTGGGTCTTACTTCAGTGATCCAGACCATAGGACCTGGTGTCAGCTTATAACTGAATATTGTATTAAGCATGGAGTTTCTTCAACCCTTGGAAGGGTGTTCGCGTGACGCATCTTGAGTCCAGGGAGGGGAAGCAAAGCTCCTTCCGAAGATGCGGCTACTATAGCCGTTCCTCGGTCTTTTGCCACCCCACAAATAGGGCCAATAACTGCTGCAACTGCCCTTGAGGGCGATTCTGATGTGTGTGGAGTACACCAGGTTCGAGTGCACTGACCCATGCGAGGTACAGCCAGTACCAATGTTTGTTTGTGATAGATTGATTGATTACAGTACTGTATAGTTTCGTACAGGTACGTAACTACCGTAGTGCATGCACTGTGTGCATTCTTGTGTAGTACACGTAAGCGCACAGTAGGCAATGTAGTGCCACGCCTACTGGCTGACAGTGGGTACCCACTTTACACCGTGGCCTAGTCCACTTTATCTACACGTGGAGTCAGTCCACTAGAGTGGGGTATGCATGGATGGAAGGACAGCTGTTTAACCCCCAAATCCTATTTTTGGATGGCACTTGGTGCCAACCAATCGGGGACCAGTGCACACTAACCCCTTTAGTTTTATCCCTGTTTCTATTTTTTCCGTTATTTAGCTTTAGGATAGTAATCACTACTTAGTCTACCATCACTACCACTATCCTACAGTAAGATAAGCTTGTGCTTCGGTTCTACGTACTACACCCTTACCGTCGTCCCCTTCGCGTCCGAGGCTGGGCTTATTGTAGCAGATACCTGCCTTGGTTACTACTCCCTTTTATCTACTTTGAAGTTCATCCCGCATATTGGTAGCGTAGCTATCAGACGTTACAATGCCGGTCCCGAGGGCTGAAGCGCGGGATTCGTGCGCTACATCGCGATAAACTGTTCAAAGAACCTTGGCCGGTGCCCCAATTGTGGAACGAACGGTTGAAGTGGGTGATTTCGTGGACGGGACTTTGGCGACTTGAACGAAATGTGACCTTTTTGACGTGCTGCTCCCACCCGTCCATTGGGCAGATAACGACGTCGGTCGTAAAGACCTGGTAGTAAGCGAACGGGGGTCTGAACGAAGAAACAGAAAGAAGACTGGAGATTTGGACCGCGAAGTCGATACAGCCGAAGAAAGCAGCGCCGTACGGGGTGGGAGTGGTGGTTCAGCGAGGTCTTTGCGTTTGAGGAGGTCGAGAGAGTTTGAATCCAGCAATGAGAGATCTGCTCAACGTCAAAGGAGAGTATAGTCGGGATCTGCATAGGCAGTTCTAAACGCGATACAAGCAAATTGAAAAGGTAAAATAAGCGATTTTGTACGCTATACTGGACAGAAAGGGAATTATCAACCTGAAATAGATTTTTTGGAGGCCCATATTTGCAATGCTCATGCTGGCAACATTGTTGACCGATTTATATGAAACTTCGTGAAAGGAAGGCGGAACTTGTCAGCAACATGTTTATTGGCTTTATGTTTTGAACGACGCGGTTCTAAAGAAGTTGTCGTTCAGGAAATTTTATGTACGGTATAATGTACATTAAAATTCAACATTAGGGATGTGAGGACAAAAATAGGAAGTACTGTACTGAGGTAGTCAAATAATTTTTGTCCCGATATTTATTAGTAAAAAAGTTAAACTGTAAAAATTTACTTACAGTAGTGTTCGACTGACCGACGCAGTAACTTTATGGCATCAGTAAAACGGGTGTCCGCTGCAGGATCCGACTATATTGCTAGCTAAGAGCTAACTGGGTGGTCCACGTCGGCCACGTGACGAACTGTCGGGACATGAACACACTGCTAGGTATAGCAATTCCTCAAATGAAGTTCGATACTGTGCATGAAATAGTTTTCTCAAAAACTTCTCATTTCCTTGCCCCGGACTCAAGTCCTAATGGACCGGCAAAGGAGTCCACGTAGCATTGGCTTGACAAAGTGTATGTTCGTCCAGCAACTCCTTGACATATCTTGCATGAGAACTTCCAATGCCCGATTATGGTTGCGATATTTCGAATCCAACGAATTTCATCAAACTGCCAAACAAAGATACATTAAAAGCTGCTTTCAACTTTTGTTTGAAGTGATCCATTAGCTTAGGTGAATTTGAAACAAAGTCCAAATCACCTACCCTCACAACAACAATTATGAATTCCTAGTTCACGACCTTGAAGAAAATGCCAGGATCAATGCGTGACTGTTCGGAAACCCAACCCAACGGGGTCTCACAAAGCAAGGAGCCCAATATTTTCCTTGCCTGTTCCAGTCAATTCATGGCGTGAAAAAGTTCACACAAATGGTTGGGCATTTTTACCTTGCAACTTGAATAATTTGGTTGTTCCATGAGAATTGGAATATCCAGCTTGCCACATAAGTACGCATTGAGTGCATCAATTCCATCGACGATTAAGTTCTCTTTGGAAGCGAGGGCAAGTAATAGTCGAATTTATTCGTGAGATACAACAGGCGCATAGTTAGAAGTAGGATCATATTCAACGTGAGAGTCTTGAAAATCTCCTCGAAAAACACGACTGGCTTTATGTAGGCAGTCACGACGATCGGCATCAGGGGGCTTGAGACGAGATATCCATGTGTAGAGCAACGGTCGCATGGACTCATTTTAAGGGACGAATCGCCTGACATTTCGCGCAACCAGCGCATTGTATTCGCGACCAATGGCTGCCCACCATGAGGAGCCCTGGACAGCTTCTTCAAAGGAGGAAGGTAGACGAGCATCATATAACTTGCGCTTGGTAGAGGTAAATGCTTGCAGCACATTAAAGTGATCGGCATGCAGTGCATGACGAATGAGTTCTTCAGCTTGACCTCAATTTTGCGCCGATTATTCGAGCTCGGATTGTTGAGAAAACTCATCCATAATGGAAAAGGCTCCAAACAAAGGAAATTGGTTCTGAGGATAGAAGTCATGACGGCGAATCATAATGAAATTTCGTGTTTCCGGAACGTAAACCCGACAAAGGGACCCAATGTATGAAAACCAACAAACTGTCCAAGAACAAAACGAGGAGTTAATTTTATTTTGAGGGGCAGTTGGTGACATGAACCGAAAGGCAAAACTAGGTTGGCCAAACTGTCGAAAGAAAAGTGCGTGGATAGCTTCCACAATAGTGTCGTAATTTGGCCATTAATTCATTCGCATGGAAGGCAATTTCGTAACCAATTTACATGTAGCATTGCCTATGCCAATAACATACGGTCGAGCTTGGGCTCAAAGAGAAATACTCGAGCACGCAAACTTAGTTCTTTCATGAACCTGTCTGGAACTCCATTGTCCTGAGAGGCATATGGTGGAGGGTATTTAAGGTGAATTCCAGATAATCTTGCATGATTCTCAATTTCATTACTCCGGTTTTCGCCAGCTCCATCGAAACAGGTATTTTGCGAACGAAAACCTGTTTCACGCTCACTTCTTACTTGATAATGGATGAGCATGTTGGCCATTTCGCTCTTATCCTTGGCGAGGTAGACATCTGATTTGGAAGTAAGATAATCAGCGATACCAAATGCATACTTATATCCAGATATCGAAGGAGGATTCATTATTCCGAGAATATCCACGTGTAAAAGTTCCAAATGTTCTTGTGTGATGCGAGGTGAATGTGACGTTGGCGCACACTTCATCTTATCTTGAAGACATGTAACACAGGTGATGCTTCTTAAAGTTACCATTGGGAATTAGGGAATTTCCTTGAATTGAAGCGAGAGCCGGTAGTAGCACTTGGTACTTGGATGACCTAACCTCTTATGATATTACAAAGCGAAATCGATACACATCTTGGTGTCCGGTCCGGTAATGGCAACTATGGTCGTAGGATCTATGAATGCATTGGCATAATGTCTTGGTCCTCGATTGTCGAGTTTGATCGTATATTAACCATCTTGAATTTAGTTTGGAAGATGATGCTTGATGAAGCAAGACTATACATGATGCATGTGCTAATAACGTTAAGGGCCGGTGGATCAGCAGTGGAAAGGACTTTGAAGAACTCGGACAGAAGTATGACAGACAAAATTTTGGTCGAGAAGGCAGCAGCGTGATATTCCTCAACATACATACTACCATCCAGCGGGATGAAAATTTGACCTTTGCCAACAATATTGGAAGTTCCAGACACAAACGTGACAATTTCTGATAGTAGAGGCTGTTAGTTTAGGAACAAAGATTTGCTGTAAAAGGAGTTGTGAGTGCGACCAGAATCGATAAGTTCAACATTTTTTGCGTTTTTCACAGACTTCAATAATGTTACGAAACTCAACTTTGGACATGAACCCGTAAAAAATGGTTAATACATAGTTTGACGGTGGTTTCGGATGACCTTGCCTTTGTTGAATGATGTCGCCTTGTTGACTGACTTTTGCACGGAAATCTTGGTTGGTTTCTGGTAATGGATATGGCGGTGCATTGTCTTGAAACGGCATAAGGCAACCTTGACCACTGCTTTGGGTGTGATAACCATTTCTATATCAATCTCCTTATCCAGATCCGCTGTGGAGACCACGAGCAAGGCCACGAACACTACCGCTATGATGACCACCTCGTCCAAGACCACTACTTTTACCATTGCCACCCTGTGCTTTCTTGAACCACCACTCATTTTCGTAGTGAATAAGCCTGCCAAAAACATAGCAACGAAATTTTTTTTCTTGTTGATGCCACCACCTCTCGCAGCAGAGCTGGTAGATTTGGCATCACTCTTAAATCCATTATTACCTGTCAAAACATCTATTTTCTTCTCTTCAGGCTTGTTGTACTTTCGTCGAAATAGTTCCTCTTCAACAAAAAACGACCACTTTTTCAGAAAAAAGATCACTGATTCTAGCAGCCATGGTTAGAGCAGAGAAAGAATATGGACGTGTACGGAGGAGTTTAGAAGTTTTTTCTACATTCTTGACGGGGGAGTTATATGCCGAAAGTTTTCTGAGTTTATTGTGAAAATTGACCAGATGGGCCTCCCAGTCACCTTCTTACTTTAAGCGGAGGTTTTACAACTAATGATCCGAAGTAGGGATGGCTTGGGAGTTTGAAATAGTGTAGAGACGGGAAATCCTATCCCAGAGTCCTCGGCCGAGCGGTCATATTCATCGATTGCAGCACTCGTTTGGGCCAAGAAGGCTGACCCAGGACTTACACTGATAGCGGACTTTACCTTAATCATGGCCTCGAGCCCTTTTTCTGAGCGGCAGAGGTGCCGGTAGTCGCTTCCATGGTGAAACTGAGAAGCTCTAAATAATCGCGACGAATGTACCCGTGTACACGGCGGCGGCAATTAATTTGTTCCTTTGGGGAGTCCAGTTTCGGAAGCTTAGTGACCGGAGAAGACTTCACACTGGCAAAGATTACAATTTCTCGTAACAGCACTCATCGAAAACTGGACAATCACATTGGAACAAATGTCATGCATTGCAGCAGGTGCACAGGTGACCAAATCCAACAACGGAAAATATCACTTTTTGACCTCTATCCTGCACCTATCAGCAACCAATCCCAAACCTCAACACCATCAATAACGTCATCACTGCCATGAAAAACTGTCAGCAATTCAAAGCTTGACTTTCCTATTTTAAGTGCACAGGAAATCGGAATAATAGTAGGCCACAGGAAGGACCAATAGTTGATGCTGTGAAGCGTTGGTTTGTTCAGGACTGAAATGTATTTAAGGTACCACAGGTACAACTTATATCTGTCATGTACACTAAACTGCGAGAGGACGCACTATTATACTTCATGTAACATGTAGTACCACACGCGTAAAGCGTGGATGAGGCATTTGGCAAGTTGCAAGATCAATTTACGACTCATGCCAACCGTGACATGTATACTAACGAATGGGATATAATCACTTTTGCTGATATCTTGAAACAGTACTCGACTCAGTCGACCCCCCAAGTTCTTGATTTTCTTTTAAATTGTGCAAGATACTTTCGAAGGTTACTTTAAAAGCCGTAAAAATCCCTAATACTACCCAGGGACTGCGTAATCAGGACCGAGAGAAGTGAAATATTTTACACACCTTTAGTTACTACAGATATCCCGACTGATCACAGCGAACTTCACAATAGACTGTATCATTATATACATAAACACTAATAAGTCGATCTTAAGCCGTAAACATCACTATACAATGGAGTCTACCTAGCAGCACCAGGTGATAATGCTCATGATGAGGGACTGACAGGACACCACAAGCAAATTGGAACACCGTTTTAACCGCCGAATCATGCGCAGATCAACTTCTTGCTTAAGCGTGGACAACAGCAGACAACAATAAATCAATACTGCAGAGGTTGCAGCTACCAGAACAAACATTCGAGACGGGTAAACCCTGCTCCAATCAAGAATCTAACAGTGAGTAATGGACTGCACTACTTTACAACTACATAAATTCATGGATTCATCTCATCATCGACTATCCCGACAAATCAGGCACTTGATTTCACTATGAAGATACCGAGGACAACAGAGTTGCGGACTACTCAACACACTATGAAAGGAAAAACCAACGTACATAAATAATGCACATTGACCGATAACTCGATGAATACAGGTTGAATGTACCTCAGGACAACTCCAGCCACGAACAATTTACGGAAGGCTGCAAATTTGAGATCTATTTTTTCAACTTAACGTTCCATTTGGAACGAGAATGTCAGTAACCCAAATGAATTTAAATCTTTTCAGTTCAAGGCCCTTGCAAACTCACTGAGCTGCAAAGTAGTACCGATGGACTAGAGCTCACTAGTCACTCATTTAGGAATTATTACATGAACCGCTTAGAACGATTACATAGAAGGGCATTGTCAAAAACACTACTGTACAGCTATCCTTTGTCTTTGACAACTATAACTTGGAAATATCACGCACTAACGGACGGGAAGGCTTTACAAAAGCTATTCTTTAATTTGGCGCTCAATTCAGACTACAGATTGTAGTGCAATAACCCTTTGAGTTTACTGTCGGGATCAATTACACATTTTGCTAATCGGAAGTCAACTAAATTTGAGACTTTACTGTCCATGCAGGATTATCTGGCAGAGATCCAGTAGGTGCATCCCATGGAAAACTTTGGGTCCCGATATTTAATTTAGAGAGATTCAATAAATGCAAAAACGTGTCCTAACAGTCTAACAGTTTAAAAGACTAACTTCTGACTTAGTTTTTATTGTTCGACCACTATGGCGTGCCAAATAAATAGCTGCAGAAGTGTCGGCTCTGAGAGTACCTACTAGTTTTTTGCGTTTCCTCCCTTCATCTCTTCGGAACCGGCGCTTTTGTAGCAATAGTTAGCTTACTCTCTTTCGGGTCCCTTCGCAACTTCCTGGCTAGATCATCCTTTAGGCTTCTCCCACTTCTCCTTGTGCGCTTGTCGGTTATTTTCTTTGCCCGTGGTTGGCGTCGTGTCCCCAGAGAGAACTGTATCTCTATACCCATGTTAGGTCGCCATTTCCCCCACAGAGGACTGTATCTTCTACTCTAAGGCTTTCCACGTCCCCTGTCGGAGGATCAAATACCCTTTAGGGTATAGCGCGCCCGCGAAAACGCGTTACGAGGGGCAATCACGGGTTCCGGCCTTTCTTGTTTGTTCCGCCTTCTGCACACGTCCCTCCACCTTTCTTTTCCTTTCTCCCTTCTGTCCTTTGGACTAAATTACTTTCCCTTTGCTTAGCCCCCGTTACGATCAAGAGGACTTTATCTCATCGCAGCCTTTGGCTCCAAGTGCTTCTAGACTCTTTATGACCTTGCTTCTACTTCCCAAGTCTCTACTAAAAACAACATTTGGGCATCGAGCTACAGCCCTTCACAGGTATTAAAGAGAGAGCGGGTCCAACGGAGGCCCAATAGTCGCACAGTTCTTAACTGAAACTCAGTTCATTGTCTTAGGAACTTCTAGACGACACCCCTACAGGGAAGATATATTGCTTTGCAGTAGACCTATTGGGTCCTAGAAGCAACAAACTCAAACAGCCACAACCCGCATAGACCTAGTGACCATAGCTTGTCGAGAGTATGAAGGAATTGTATCTCAATTACGTATCCGAAGGGCACTACACACCGCACCACAGAACGAGTCTCCTTTTGATCTCACCGCCGGCGAAGAAGTCCTATTGTACATGGACAATACAAGATGGCAAGGACCATACACATTTATGTATCGCAACAGAAAACTATCAGTTGTTCTCTGACGAACAGGGATTTGAACATTTATTTCAAAGAACCATGCTGAAGCCTTATCAGAGACCCAACCTACCCATCAGGGGTAGGCCATTCATGTGGGCACTCAACCTTACTGAAGAAAAGTGAACTACTATTAACGCGAGCCTAGTCGCAGGTGTGACTGACGAAAACGACCAGAGGTTCAAGTAGAGTAGGGAAAAGAAGTAAAATGGAATTGTTGGTAAGGGATGAGTAAAGCCTATACTTCGAACAGAGCTAACAGATAATGAAGAAATTATTGGCAACTGATTTGTACTGGCAATCAAAGAACTCTTTTTGGTATCTAGATAGTCAAAGCAAGGTGCATTCTTCCAGGACACCAGGACCTCTACCGACACAGTATTGCGAACGATTCGCCGATGCTAAAAAAGTGTTGACGTATAACTCGCTGCTACTTTCTTTGATTGCACGCAATGAACTCGAGATGTTGAACACGCCTAGATGCAATCGACGCCAAGTCATCACGAGCTCATCACCAAACCACATTTATAGGCCAATATAATAAAGCACTTGAGAAAGTGGAACTCCCAAACCACGGTCTTGTTGAGGCAAGATCATGTATTTTAGACATATACGACCCAAAATTTATCGAAAAACTACAAATGAAAAGCCCAACATTTGACTCATGCTTCTTGCTTCGTGAAACCGAAACTACATGGAGCGAAATAACTGGTCTCCCAAGCGACGAATCAATCAACACTGGTGACAGGTAATACTACCATGCAGAATAAGAAGGTAAGCAGTCCCTTACACGCAATAAGTCTATCTTCCCAATCGTTTTCTGGCTTTTATTCTGGAACATCTCAGCTCCACTTAGAGCTTCTATCAGGTCTATAAAACCCAACGCCTGAGCCCAGTACCCAAGAAGGAAATTAAACACGGTTCATTCTATACAATTAAATGCCCGCTACTTTTTATTTCCCAAAGCTCTCAGCCTGAAATCTAATATACCTTCTCAAAACTATGTCAAGTACCGCATGGCGGAACTACTAGGAAGAATATGAAGCTTTTACAATATACCATTATTCACCTCAAGACAAGGATAGCAAGGAAACTAAGCTCAAGTATCCGAAACTGAACAAGAAGGCGCTGAAACCTTTCGTGATTATGTACAGCGGCTACATCACAAAAATTGATGACACTATGCAACTCTGCGTAATCATTTTTTTCGTCAACGATACTAGAAGTTTTCAGTTTATTCACTGGTAGTCTGACAAATGTCAAAGCATTAACCGAGTAATGCTAGCAATTAAAACCTACGCATTCCCAATCAGCTACGACTACGGAGTTTTTCTTCGGGTTATGTTCAAGAAAATATCTTTTGAAATACCGTTCTACATTTTACGGACTGAAAAAATATACTAAATACTATCTTTGCTTCTTATTTTCTAGGAGAACACCGCCCAATGAACTAAATTACAGACTCCCGTAGAGCTTACTGCGAAAGCGAAGTTTCATTTGTCTGGATTCGTTTGGCGCCAAATATCGCCGAAAGTTTTACTCGTCATAATGGTAACAAAATTTTACAGCATACACTAAATAATGGTCAGTTGAGGTTTAAAATCGAGCAATTCGTCTGCAAGGAGTCTAAAAATTAGAAGTGAAAGGTAATGAATGTGAAATGATGGATTCTGCACTTAATTAACTGCAGTAGTTACTTTAAATTGCCTCCATCGCTAGGGCGCACAAGTCAGCCCACATGAGAGTAGAATATTCCACCTGGCGCTCCAGATAACCCACAGAAAAAATAAAGAATTTTTCATATTGTCTATTTAGGACTCACAAAGCACCGTTGCTGAATCACATTAGTGAAACTTGTTTTCCGGTGTGGTAAAAACGGTTTCCCTTGCGTATGCCTCTGAAGAGATGACGGGAAGTAGCGAGTAAAGTAAGACACAGTCAGACATCCGGCGTGGATGAAGACAGCGCGAGGCACTACTTTAAGGCGTAGTTGCCGCCCGACGTTTATCGTCCCCTTCCGCATGTCTATTTATCCGCGACCCACTCAACCCTCCTTTCATGCTGCTTGATCCAGTCTTTTTCACACTTCTTTACTCTGGTGGATCCCAGACTCAAATACATATGTCTAGCTTGGTTCAATTTATTTTACTATTCCCTAAGCGAGGGCGTTCTAGCTCTAAATGTCGAATTTATAGGACCTCAATAAATTTCATTATTCTCTTCACTGTATGTACAGTATTGTTCTGTATTGTACATACCTTTTCAGTTTTCAGTTTGAGATTTTCAGGAGGCATCTTAGCCGGTTAGGATGTGAGGTGATTTAAGGTTTGAAAGATATAGTTTGTTGTGGCCCGGGATATCATGTAGAGTGACCATTAGCCGTTGAATAGCGCCCCTGGTAGGCAAACCTATTTTTAACCGATTGAAATCTGTGTGTGTTTAATCGTTACAAGATGTGGAAAAAGCATGTGGGAGAACATGCTGAGGTGGATTACAGGGAAACTAACATGCGAGGGGGATGAGAGAGAAACTATTCGGAAATGCATCTGGTATCTGGTAAGAACTTGACGCGCTTGTAACCCATGCAAGCAGAACAAAAAGCGCGTTATTAGGAGGTGCAGCTCCCACTGGGGTGTAGTGCCGCGACTGGCAGCAACGAACGTAGAAAGGCGCCGGAAGAAAGTCGCACCGTTGGTCTAAAGGGCACCGAACACATCAATACCAACAGGAAGAAGTCGTATATCGTTCGTGTGGCAGACTAGACCGTAGTGCGTGTGTTTCGCACGTTCAGCCATTGAGGCAGCTGAGCCATTAGATAGGGTACATTGGGAAACGCGGAAAGTGACCTGTGGATGGGCCACTGTGACATCCAAAGCGATATCCTTCGGGTCGAGGCCCTATGCACCAGGAATATAAAGATCTATGCGATGGGCGGACGAAGGAGAGGACGGAGGGGAAGGGGAGGAAGCAGATTTTCAAGAAAGGCATAAATTCCAAACTCCTTACAGTAACGATGGAGTGCGCACCACAAGACATTGTGGAAATGAGTCTGTCCATCGTCGTACTTACAGGTGAGGGCATGTTTGCCCAGAGGATCGAGCAAAGGGGTGATGTCGTTGAAACGCCAAGCACATTGATGTGCGCAAAATTCGACTTCGAAAAAAAATCTAGAAGAGGACCAAATTTGTATTCAGTATCGGATCTTGGAAGATATATTTACAGTTTTTGAACTTGCAAGATATTTTTAATTTGAATGAGTGTGGCAAATTCATCAGTTGTTTTTTATCTTAGGACACGCTGTCATAATATATGTCAGTACTGTTCAAGGTTCTGGGTGATACTAAGAGTGACTCGGAAAGGTCTATATAATGGCCACATTAATTCCCACCCCTGGTCGATGGGTGGTTGGCGTGGCTGGCATGGGTATAGCACCTAGATATTTAGCTTGAGGAAATATCTTCTAATATTTTGTCTCGTTCACACGATTCCGTTTGATGAATTTATGGTTCTTAGTATATTTGTATGATACTTTAGGGTTAGCCAAAAAGTCTATATAAGCTGAGCAAACTGCTTCCTCTTGTGGAGATCAAGCAAGTTGGCAGACAACTTTAGGTCAAGTCCCGAGTAGTAGGAAGTTCAGAGTCAACTCCAAACCCAAGAAAAACATTTCTACGCAGGTCGCAGAGCATCAGTGGTAGACCCCACCCGTTCCGTACTTGCTTGTAGCTCTCTCAACTCTCTTCCATATACACTCCTTTTTGTTCGTTCAACTATAGTACGGTAGCAATTTTGTCGCTTGCAACACCTCCTTCTTGGGATTGTTGGTACTGAGTATCTCTCTACCCGACTATTTTCCCCTATCACACATACCGGACATCGATCATGACCAGAGAAAACCTTGTGGCCGAGGCGTAGAGAGACAGCGACTATCCAGGCTTGCGAGGACAGATGGGTGCCGCGGTGAGGGTGCGGTAAAGTTGAGAAAGCGGAATAGGAGGACGACTCACAGACGAAAAGGAGGCGACATCTGCCGTGGTCAGAGGATGAACGGAAGATCCGATCAAACGTCAAACTGTGAAGCTCAGACGAGATAGAAGACTGGGGCCGCTCGCCGGGGACCGGCATTTGACATCGCTGAAACAGAAAAGTGGGCGACAGGGAAGCCGAAAGATCTGGATAAAGGGTAGACAATAAAGGGATCGCGGCCCAAGGCACTTCCTCCAGGTGCAGGTCTGTCGAGAAAGAGAGCAGATCTGAGAAACGGCAAAAAACATCAATCATCGAAGCCGCATAAGCGCACTCAGGGATTGAAGAAGCGAGAGGAATGCCGAGACCACCGTAGGAAATAGGAAGGCCGGCTTGCTCCTATTCGGAGTCGGTGCAAGGACCATGAATCTGTGCGAAAGCCCCCCGCTGCTTCCAGTCAAAGCTGACGGCCAAAACCGTAGATTGGTGGGGGAGAGAGTCCGCAGCAGATAAATAACCTTACAGGTGCTGGCACAGAAACGGTGCAAGTGGTAGGCACCCTAAGGACTGAAGACAGGAAAAGATGCGACCGACTGCAGCTTGACGGGTGTCAAATGCGGCGCTGACCAAGGAATCGGAACCAATGGGAGAGCCGAGAACGGTAATCTCTAGATGGAGCATTTGTTTATCATTAGATTCAAATCATTAATAATCTACGGTGTACCCCAAGTTTACCCCCTCTAGTGGATCGAGCGCTTACAACTGCCGACTACTGCCCACTAAGTAGCTGCCCCACATCCATTATCAGTAAAATACCAGCAGGGGTATGAAAGTATGCATAAATTACAGTAGCATAGTCAAGTACAAAATCAGAGTCCAACTCGAGACTACCGGCAATAACACTGGAGGAGAGGGACTTCGGTCTCCACAGATTATGGGCATTATTGACAATACCACCGCCAAAGATTCTTGAGCCGCTCAACCTTGCTAATGAAACCCAAACATTATTCCTTTTGCGCAGGATCTCCCTGCGTAACCACCTGGAACGCCTCGTGAGCACAACTTCTTAAGATCAATAAGAAGACGATTCCCCGAAATACATGTGTGCAACTCAATTCACAGGGCCGGTTCCGACTCTTACTGGCGCTAATCACCTTATGTGTTTGTTCCACCAGCACACCCTCGCCGAGAAACATTGGCTCCACGCCTATCTCACCGCGGAAGACCAGGAACCCGACCCGATCGCGTATGAATCTGGGACACACGTGTCCGAGTCGGTAGATGAGTCAGCACGAAAATTTCTCCGGAGATCCTGAATTATGTATCACTTGACTTCGGAGATATTGAACTATGTATCACATGACTTTCTTAAAAAGTCACCCAAAGCCATGATGATTGAATTAAACATGCTTCGCGGAGTTGATAAGAGCTCGGACCACAATTTGGCGGTTTCCAACGAGTCAATCCAACTCACGCACAAGGGCAGGCAAAACATCGACAACTACGTCCAGGGCCACATCCCATTTGGTTGGAAAATGATAGATTCCGCTGTTCGATTAATTCAAGATGAACATACTATCACTCCTCATATCATCGGCGGCCTCATATTAAATCTTTATTTCAAGCCCAGCTGAAATAACTGGTGAATCAAAACCACAACATTGTCCGAACACCCCAGAGACAAGTGTATCTCTTCCTTCCCATACTGCCTTCAACTACCTTGCCAATGAAGCCCTGTAACAGAAACAAGCAAGGCTACTGTTGTTACTTTCAACAACTCAGGGGGAAACAAGCCACTGATAACTGCTATTCTATGCAGTAGACCAGAAGGCGCCGCCAGACGAGACTTACCAAACAGGAACCCCATTAACCTGGTCTCACGCGCCCCAGAACAAGGTGTAAGCGATGAACGGCGCCCAAAGCCACCCCAGCGACACACAAATCTCTCCACTACAACGAAAGCGAAGAATTACATAGCACCATAGGAGCAACGCAGCATATAGAAAACTCCACCGACTGCCGCTATGAATCTACATGAATCCATGATTCGTATTGTCTGATTATGGGCAGCAATTTATGGTCGAATTATATTTTGTGGGAGCCGCTTATTTACTGCATCTTTGTAGGCGTTCTGTCGTTACTTAGACTAATTAAGCTCATAGTTATATCGTACTGCGCAGTTCCGGGATAGATAGAGTATGCCTGCTAGTTTCTACGTTACAAAAATTGTTTTCGTTGTTCAAATTTTAAGTTATAGTCCCGACCCCGACCACTTCCAGTTCATACATACCCATCCATCCTTGTTTTGCTTGGGACTTACAAAAAGCCCCATGCACGGACGGAAACGGTGATCAAAGTCAATATGCTACATATTTAAATATGCTCGCTAAGTTAGACTATTGGGAGATTTTTATGGTAAGCTTCCCAACAAAAACAGTAAGAAGATCGCTTTCGATCTCCTTGGCATTATTTTTTGTCATATTTTTATGGGGTAGCTAAAATTTTGTGCCAGGATATCTCCACTGATGTGCTGAAAAGCGACAAAGGAGTCAAGGCTATAGTGGATGCAATTTATAAACGTAACAAATTGGCAGTCATCAGTAAAGTATATTCCGATTCTTAGATCCACTGAGCATGTAGCGAAACCCGAATGAGTCTTTACGTATTTTTGAACAAATATTCGAAGCTCATGTGGCCAACTTCATGACCCATCCATTGGAATATTCCATGTCACTGGATTCCTTGGTTGCCTCTACGTTTATCGATATTGTTGGCAGAAAACAAAGGATTTCAGTTCTGTGTAAATGGGGGGTTAATTTACTGTGGTAGGTATGTGGGTTGGTATCCAGTAAATTTGTACCGGAACGTAGATATCGTATCATTGTCAAGCTAATTGCGAAACCGTACGATGCGTCGAAAGCTTTGGATGGCACTCCAATCTTCCAGAAGGTGGAAGGGAGGCCAGCCAGCAAACAAGCGGCTTCAGTTCTTGCAGTAGCCTCACCCAAAGATAATAAACTTGACTCATGTACCGCTACCGCTAATTTCTTGAAATCGCTAACCAATGAAGCATTACTCTCCATTCCGCTCCAGTGTGACAAGCCGAAAGATTTCAGTTATACATTTCATGCTTTCCAGGCTAGGTCAATAAACGCGGGTGAAGCCCAAAAGTCAAGTGGTAGGCGTAAGTTGACAAAGGAGCAGCTCACCAATCTCGAGTTCAGAACTCGATGCTACAAGTGGCAAAAGAAAGGGCAGTGGGCAAAGGACTGCACTGAGGATGTTGTAATAGATTACACAAAAAACCAACAATCAAAATTTGAGAGGTATTACTCGGCACCCTGTAGGACATTCCGGGCCACAACCGACCATATTTTTCAAATATTAAATCACCCCACATTTACCTCGAAATACAAAAGAAAAACATTGTAATTCAACATTGTTGAAGTCTCAAATAGCTTGGGTGAATCTTTCAACTGCATTAGACCACTTCCAGATGATTCTGCGCTATAAACTCGTGTGGAATAGATTAATTTTATATGATTCAACGATACTTTTTGCCCTAATGGAATGCTAAATTAAATTCTCTGCCTTGAGTGATTGGAAACCACCCTTATTGGCAGTATTGATCTGTAAATCATCGGAGTTCCTCCTGAAAGATTCTTGGATGCGTTATGCCTGCCTAATATTACATTAGACAAAGGTACTGTGTTGAAGATACGACATCTTCTGATCTATGGATCATCGCAATGGGTTTTCGATAGAAATGGCACTCGTTTTTAACATTATTCACATGGATAGCATTGATGTACAGCTTGCGGATGGAAGTGTTACCATAGATTGTCTTTCTGTCTTACATCAAGATTTACAATTCTTTGTTCCATATGATCGTTTCGTGACTCGTACAGGATATGTAGATTTATGTACCACTTCTGTGATGTTTTGTGCCACCGCAGAAATATCGGACGATGCCAACAATATTCATTGTACAAAGAGAAATGCAATTGTATACAAAAGTTCGAAATCATATTTGCGCGCATTCTGCATACAGAAATATTAAACTACTGCTACTTACCAACTATGTTGAGTCCTAAAAGAACCGTATGAGATTCGAAACTTTGCTTTTGCAATTTTTTCTTCCCATTTGCTTCAAATTTGGAGAAACTTGCTGTTGACGAAATAAGAGCTACATGGATTCCCATGAGGCAGTAGTCTGCCTCAACTTGACTCATTGCTACTATAGATACCTGAGCTCCAATATCCAAACAGGCTGCATTGAACTTTTCAATGCCTTCTGGGTCCGAAGGAGAAGTGAGGTTGACTGTGGGCTCCGCTAGAAAGTTTTTCGTCATTCACGTCTCCGAAATAACTAACAACTGCATCGAAGACATTAAAGTTTAAGTTTTCCTCTTCAACTTCATCGTTATCATGTACATATGTTTCATTTGTTAGTTCATGACCCAATTTATCCTTTGCTTCATTTTCAGAGTCGAGCTACTGAAGTAATTCAAACAATACAGCAAGTGAATTTTCGGTCTTTTCCAGTTTTCTTCGACACGTACTCCATTTTTCGACGAGCAATCTTAGCAAAGACAATCTTTTGCGGATATGAACTTAGCATATGGTCATTGGAACCACAGTTGGAGAATCCCATGACTGAAAGCGGTCCAGATGGGTCCTTCTTTTGATTGTAACTACAAATATCACCGAAACCACGATTTGTTTTTGCGTAGCCATCAGTTCCTTGATAGAGTATCCCAGGGACCTTTTCGTTCTCGTCCGAAGTAGTACGTGACCTAGTCGCACCTTTATCTCTCATGTTTGCTAAATTGGCTTCCTTGGCGAGATTCAAGGCTGCTTCAAGTTCTTCATAGAGTTACTGGAATGAAATACCATGATTAGCGGCATGGCTTAACGACTCCGTCGCCCATGCGAAACCGATGGTAACATTCCAAAGAAATTTAATATTGTGTGCCTCACTTCTGTGCGAAACAGGCAATTGCGGTGAAAGATTTGACATCACCTTTTACACTTTTTCAAGTGCTGCAAGGTCATCAACGCCTTCAGAGTTATACGTAGATAACTAAAGTACATCGAGATAGTTCCGCGCTCGATTTTGGCTACCTACGGAGTTGTATTCATTCTAAATGCGTTTTATCGCCTCTGTAAACGAACTACTTCATTATCGATCCGGCCCAGGTAAAATCTCTTAGCTGCACCACATAGAAGGTCATGAAGGTATTTCTTCTTCTTTACAGCGCTGAGACCATAGTCACGAGCAAATTGTTGGTACTTGGAAACATATTCCATCCATCACTCACCAAGGTCTCCGAAGAGCTTTTGGTACTTGTTCCGAAATTTAGAGCTGATTTAGTACGCCACCATGTCCTCCGTCACAGGGGCGAGTGTATCTCAAGATTCTTCATCTTCGGGGCCTGATTGTTCCGAACCTCTTTGGGTTGTACGACAAACTGATTTTAGTACATCCTTTGTTATTTCTTTTGATGCTAATCTTTCTTCGTCTTCGGTGCAGAGATTAGCGGCTAGCTTGCCAATGACACTACGGGAACTACGCGCCATCACATTTGATCCACGGTCATTCAACCAGTCACGAAGTGATTTATAAGTAAATGGCGAAGGTTGCAGAGCAGGAGAGAAAAAGACAGCCTGCGAAAAACACTGGACAAACTTATCTACTACTATAGTTCCAATCAAAAACGGAGTGAAGACACGATTCTCGAGTATTTGAATTACGTTGATGAATCCTGAAGTCTCTTGAGAGAAATTTTCCAGTTCTATCTCGGCCAGAAACGGGTCTGATGTGTTGATAGTTCTTCCTAGATTCATTTTGGTTGCTGACCTGGAAATGTTGATCGGTAGTGACTTGTCTTCAACGGAAGACTGGTATGTAAGTCACAATGCTCTATCCCACAATTAGCGGAAAGATTTTCAGGCTTTTATTCAGTGAATTAGTATTTGTAAAAATAAAGAATAGAATAAATAAATCTGCGGACACTGTGAGGATAATTCGTGAACATAATATCAAAGCCCAAAGGGTATGACTCGAGTAGCTTGCAGCAAGGTTGCTGGTGTAAATCTTGTGTACGCCCTGCAAGCCGAGCTTACAATTTCTGATACAACTAATGACCTTTGTGCTCGACAGGCTGGCTTCCCCTTGTTGCGGCAAGAAGAATTGTTTAGTTCTTCTGTCTAATGGTTGATGACTCTTGTCTTGGACTTTACTCGCTACTCGGTACGCGAGCGCTTGTATAGACTTTTTGTAGCACTTCTGCACTATATTTACGTACAGTACAGTACTATTTAAAGTAAACGTGAAAAAAGGACTCAAGAAAACCAACAGTCGTTATATTTCTTACCGACTTCTAACTGTTTCTTCGAAGTCAAATACCATACCTTTTCCTATCTATGTTATCTTATACTGGGCATGCTCTATTGCATTTTGAAGGCGCAAATACTAACAAGCAACCGTCTATATCTATTTAACAGCTCAAATGTGTTGCAAGGCAGGAAAAAATCGGACCAATGTATTTTATACAACATGATGTCTGCCTTACGCAAAAAAGACACCAGAAAACTAATGAAACCGTCTTTATCTATCCTAATGGCCCCTGACTGTTTCTCCGAAGCCTAATAATAGCTTCTACCTATCTATTGTATGCTAAACTGGGCCGGCTCTACCTAATATAGATACCAGACACCTGATAACCAACAGTAGTTGTCTATCCTACCGGCCCTCGACTGTTGCTTCGAATTCGAATCCATGGCTTGGACCCATCCACAGTACTGCATAGTGGACTGTGGTGAAACAGCTCACCACTAACAAAACCGACAACCAGCAGCGGCCAGCCTGTTCTGCAAACACTGAGGGAGACCGACTCCCTCTCCTGATATTGGCCGTACAAGTTTCTACAGTGGTGGTAGAGACATCTACGGCCAATGCGATACTTGATGTCACTCGGCGTGGGGCGTAACTCCCACCTGTTCAGCAAAGACCTACCTTCGCAGAATGGATTCGTACGGCCCGCCTTAGAGCCGCCGAATGGTCTTTTTGGCGCAGATCACGCCTTAGGCCGACTCCTTCAGGGACTTGCAGTGGCCGCTTCGATACCTTTTAACAGCGGTGAAATTTTACCGCACCACACTAATCGCAGCAGGGATCGCCGATACGACGCTACCTGCGATGCATCGCTCACTCTACTAATACCCAGCGGGTAATACTGAGCGCGCACCCTCAGCACACATCTTCACCGGCGGCGGTCGCAACCTGCCTCGATGGAACCAACGCTAGTCCTTAATGGAAGCGACGAAGGGAGAAGGTAAAAAGGGGTATCAAAGACTTCTGCGCTCCGCGATGAGCGCTCATAAGAGTTGGTACTCTATTGATAGAGTCGCAACTGTGGGGGATCGGGAGATTGTGTAGGTCCAAGGTGATTTTACACGCAAGGGGGAGTAGGGTGAGGTATTGGATCTTATATGTACAGACTCCCCCCTTTGCCCGCCACAGGCTCAGGTGAGCCGGTTGCAGGGATTCAAGATGAATCCAGATCTAATGTATCGTAAGCTACTCTAAATAATACAGCGGCCACCATGGGCCGCGCACGCATACCATGGTCTGTCGGACCCCCACCGCAGATGTTGTATTTCACTTCACAAACCTTACAGGTTTACACAAATTCACTTCATCTACTGCACTGTACATTCAAACCACTGGTAACCTTGCAAACAGGGCTACTAGGCACTTTGCTGTCATGTCACTTTTCTTACAGTTCTGAACACAGCGTTTGACCACATTGGTACACTTGTAATAGTTACGAGCGAGCTGTACACTGGGATATTATATCATTGCTTTACCCATCAGAAATCGCCTCGCTATCCCATACCACCTGGACCAATGTACTTCTTACATCTTGTCATAGTATGTCACTCATGTCGACTACAATTCTGAAAGCGCTACTTACGATACCGTCAGGGCTGTTTTATGGGAATACCTTTGAATTCGCTACTGTAAGAATGTATTTTCCTTTAGTTTGTAGCTTTCTTCAGTTCTATATAAACCCTGGTTTGGAGCGGCCGGCTTAACCCAGCCAGCCTCAACCAAAGTTTCAACCACAGTTCTACCTTAATCTGCTCGTGTGCGCTTAACACCCCACATCGTGGTAGCATCGTACCTTTTTTGCGTATTTCCAATCCGCCAGTTGGGATAAAATCTCTACTAGATTTATCTCAGCTGCCCGATTGCAAACAGAGACTAACGTTGTGTTTTTCACCCTGGCCCTTACGCGGTAACCCACAGTGTCGTACAACAGGAAGTGAAAGGGCCGTCCTCCGTCGCCGGCAGAGTACGACTCAGAAGACCTCGCCGACTTTCGTTCCCCGCCCACATCGCCAATAGTACCGATTGGCGAGGAAGAAGATCCCAAGACCCGCCTCGTCCGTCGACTTGGAGAACTCCGATCGCCTTACTCAGCCCCGAGGAGCCCAAGACACCGACGCCGACTTGCCAAGATCTTGTCTTACCCCGAACAATGTCATTAGCATCTCCCCTTGTTACGGTCGAAGAGCCTCGCACCCCTTTTCGCTCGTTCAGCCTACCCTCATCGACCGGTCTTCGATCCTTACCCCGGTCCCGAGGAAGCCGTCGCGTCCGACCGTCTCGAACCCGTCAAGGCCACCGACAAGTTCAAGGGCTCCTCCGAGAAGGCTCCAAGTGCTGCCGGACGCCGCCTCGGTGTCGATCCAAAGGGTAGTAAATCATCGAATCCGCAAGGCTAGGCCCTCGAAAAGGCCGCGAATGAACAAGAATCCGAGGTCTTCTCCATTTAATTGTCGTCATTTTCAATTCACTTGCTCCGGTCGCGTTCAGTCACCAGGACCGAAATTTGAAGGTACAAGGAGAGCAAATCAGATTATAAACCATGCTTTTTTCAAAAATCATTGTTGTACGAAGTACATCAATGATTAGAACTTAACGGTATAGTTAGGACGTGCGCAGTCCCCAGCAGATACTGAACGCATTAAACTTCTTCTCTTGGCATTTTGAAAAACCAGCTTGCTGGAGGCTTCGCATCGTGGGTAGTTAGCCCAAGAACCATCTAGGAGACTCTCTGTTACTCCAGGTGTTACAGAAATCAGGTACACTTATCACTACGTGTACACGTGTAAAGTCAGAAACCTCTCTCAGATACCAGGCCAAACACTGTTACTGCCTTTGTGAACCAAATCGCTATGGATCAGCCGCAACTGACCCTGAAGTCCCTTACACAAATGGTGCTTCAGTTGCAGCAGAATCTCGAGCATACCAATAACCAGATTGCGGCACACAGATCAGAGCTTTCTATTGCAGCGCAAAAGGTATCCTCCTTAGAATCTGAACTCGTAAATGCCTGAAACCAGGCCATTTGTCAAGTAATACACCAGTGGATAGTCAGGCTGGGCCGAAGAAAAACAAGCCAACTACATTCACCGGGAAAGGATCAATTGGCAGCTGGTGTGTTCAGATGGACAACTAACTCAGAGTAAATGATGGCAATGGACCCCTACAAATAGCACTCAGCTACTTGGCTGGCAATGCCCATGAACAGTGGTTGGTCCACTCCAAGGCAGAAGAAGGGAAAGGAATAAATTACTGCCAGACCCTGAAGGGTGCTTTGATCCAGCGTTTTGAAACACTGAACAAAGAGAAGATCGCTCGAGACAAACTCGCCTGTTGGAAACAAGTCAAAGACGTTCCCACCTTCAACAAAGACCTCAACAAAATTATACTTGACATCCCCGATATTGGAGTTAAAGACCAGACAGATCGTTACTCTCGCGATCTAAATCCCTTTATCTGGAAGGCTTTGTGCACCAAAGAATACGTCAAGCTCTCCGACCTAATGAGGTATTTTGAGCAAGGTGAGTCGGCCTATCGGCGTTCTGGGCCCGGTAACCTACCAATGTCTTCTGGAGGAAGGAATGGAAATAAAAGCTCTTTTGGTGGAACCAGCAGTCCAGTACCAATGTAAATGGGGAGCGTAGAAGTGATACTGGGGCTGAAAAGAAACACTCCCACTTTACAGAAGCTTGACAAAGAAGAACTTGAAAGATGGATGCGCGACGGTCTCTGTCTTAGGGGCAGACAGAAAGGCCACATGGCCAAGAACTGTCAAAAAGCCCGGAGGAACTGATTGAAGGTCCCCAGTTAGTTTAAGTCATTGAAAACCATTAAAAATCCTTGTATTAGACATAAGAACTCGAGATTTATCATTCAAGCAAAAAAGGTCCATCGTGTCCACCATCAGATCGAATGCAACGTCAATTGAACCATGCTCCCCTGCATTCGAGAGAAATCACAAGGGCCTTCTCATTGTCAAGGTTACAATTTATGGTGGGCCAGCAAAAATCCTCATAGACCCTGGTGGTGAGATAAACTTCTTGAGTGAACCATTTTGCAAGAAACATCAATTAAAGACCCGAGATTCCAGAGAGCTTGCTGAACTGGCCAATGGTGCGGACCAGATACTTCAAGAATTGGTATACGCTGTCAGTGTACATATTAACGCCTATACTGAACCTATGTACTTTTGGGTAAGCCCAATGAAGCGTTATGATGCAATTCTTTGTGAAAGAATGGTGTGCCTCGCATGGGGCAGAAATCAACTGCCTTAGTAATGAGTTGAAATTCGAACATAAGGTAAATTCATTAATACTCAATGCTTATGATGCCGTAGTAAGTCTTTTGTATCTTTAAATTCCATATTTAGTGATTTCGATGAGGAAAAAGAGTTATTTGCAGTTTTACTTAGACCATTACATTCTAGTGAGCCAAGAGCAATATTATACCATCGAGACAAACAGAGGGTTTTGAAAACATTTGCTGATGTGTTTTCAAAAAAGCTCCCAAGAGGTTTTCCACCGAGAAGGAGAGAGGACTTTGAAATAGAATTAATGGAAGGAGCAAAACCACAGAAGAAAGGTCTCTATAGACTTTTTGACAAATAAATGTCAGAACTCCGGAAACAGTTGGATGAACTACCAGAATTTGAGATTATAAGCCCCATTAAGAGCCCTTGGGGAGCCCCTATTCTATTCGTGAGCAAGAAGGGTGATAGTCTACGAATTTTTATGGATTACAGAGCCTTAAACCGGCTTACTGTAAAAACAGCTATTCCTTACTACGAATTGACGACATATTCGACCAGCTTAAAGGAGCAAAGTTCTTCAGCAAAATTCATCTTAGATCTAGTTATCACCAGGTTAGACTACACGAAGATTCGATTCCATTTAGTGCCTTCAGAACACGATACGGGCACTTCGAATTTCTTGTTCTGCAGTTTGGACTCACTAATGCCCCAGCGACTTTCATGAACCTAATGAATGATATTTTACAAGGATCGGGTGGACTTATTTGTGACCGTCTATCTGGATGATATTCTCTTCTACAGTAAGACATGGAAGGATCACTTGGATCATATTCGAACTGTACTGGAAATCCTCAGAAAAGAAAAGTTGTTTCGCAAATTATGTAAATGTGTTTTTTGAGTTACAGAAGTGGAGTACCTAGGACACATTATTTCTCAAAGTAGTATTTCTGTTGATCCAAATTAGATAAGTGCAGTCATGTAATGGCCGATATCAAATAATAAGTAACAAGTACTGTCTTTTCTTGTTTTTTATCCATTATTACCGGAAATTCATAAAATTCTGTTCAATTCTTGCAAAATGTCTGACAAAATTGACGAAAAACGTGAATTTCCAATGGAGCCGAACTCAAGATGATATCTTCAAAGTACTCAAGCAAACACTTTGTAGCGCACCGGTTCTCAGAAATTTCGACACCACACTGCCTATCTACGGAACCACAGATGCATCACAGTATGCCACTGGTGCAGTGTTCGAACAAGAAGAATTAGGCTCTAAAAGGCTGATTTATTTTGCGTCCAGGACTCTTAATGAGTCGGAACAAAACTATGCGGCCCATGAAGGGAACTTTTGGCCAATTTAAATTACCTAAAGTGATGTATATCCTACCTCTATGGTAATTCATTCACCATTTGCTCGGACTACTATCCCCTAAGATACCTATAAATCCAAGAAAACTTGTCCCCGAGACAAATGAGATGGCTGGATAGATTACTTAATTTCGACTTCAAGATAATCCCCATCTCAGAAAAATCAAATGTAGTGGCGGACGCACTATCGAGGCAACCACAATATGTGCCGTCACCTGATCACCGAAAAAATTCATTACTCCAAGAAGTTATTGCCAAGACATCCTCAGAATCCAATAACATGTCGACCATACCATTCACCAACACTGAGTTAGTGGGGTTGGCAGAAGATTATGTTAGGGATGAGAACCTCTGAACCCACAATCAAGATCCTGAAGCTCCCTTTGAGCTTCTAGGGATGCTTCTACTCAGAAACGAGAAGATCTGTGTACCAGAAGGAAATTTTAGAGTCAAGCCTCTGCATGAGTATCATTGCACGCCTAACACGGGACACCTAGGAATAAGCAAAACTATCAACAGAATATCACCAAAGTTTTATTGGAAAAATTTAAGATCGGATGTAATCTGATACGTACTTTCCTGCCAATGCCAGAGAACCAAAGCAAGCTATCAGAATCCCGCAGTTCTTTTACAACCACTACAACCACCGAAAACCAAATGGACCCACATAACCATGGATTTCACCACACCTCTCCCAAAGTCGAGAAGTGGAAACAACGGCCTGTCAAAAGTCGCTGACATACTTTCTAAGATGATTAGAATAATACCACCGAAACCAAACACAGATACTCCTGAAACAGCACTGCTGTTCAAAAATCACGTATACCGAAATCATGGATTACCAGAGAATATCATATGTGACCGAGATCCCACCTTCATGAGCAGTTTTTGGACAAAACGTTTTGGTCTACTACGAGAAAAGATATCCCCCTCCTCTGCATACCACCCACAAACTGATCGACAATCGGAGATAATGAACAATAAAATAGAGGAAATTATCCGTGCTTTCGTTAGCTTCGACAAATCAGATTGTGATAATTACCTGGTAGACTTTGAAGTTGCTTACAACTCCTCTGTGAATGTAACCACAACTTTCTCACCATTTTTACTCAATTATGGAATTAAACCACGAACAGTAACCTTAGATGTTTTAACGTCAGACAATCCATCGGCAGCAGGTCTCCTAAAATATATGCAAGAAGCATTAAGGAAGGCCCAGAATCAGATATGAAAATCCATTAGTCCACCGCAAAATATGTAAACAAGAAAAGAACGCCGTCTGCGTTCAAGATTGGTGGTAAAGTTTGGCTATCAACAAAGAACTTATCACTTGAAGATGCGGCTGGATCACGCAAAAGTATTGTGGTCCCTTTGAAACAACAGAGGATATTAACGGTGTGACGTGCCGTCTGCAGTCATCTCAATCGATGATTAACAGAGAAATAAATTACGCATTCCACGCTAGCCTCTTGAAACCGTTCTTTGAAGACGAATACAACCGACAAATTACATCCGAAACCTCTCCCATTTCAAGATGGACATGAGGAATATGAAGTTGAATCTATACTCGCTCATAAGAAAGAACGTGGAAAAAATAAATTCCTTGTCAAATGAAATGGGTACGGAGATCATGAGAACTCGTGGCTTCCCGAATCATACTTCAAGAATTCACAAGAATTTTTGAATAAATACGAGCAGAACCTCAACAATCGGAGCGATTCTTCTCTTTAGGGGGGATTTATGTGTATTTCACTTCACAAAACTTTCAGGTTTACACAAATTCACTTCATCTACTGCACTGTACATTCAAACCACTGGTAACCTTGCAAACAGGGCTACTAGGCACTTTGCTGTCATGTCACTTTTCTTACAGTTCTGAACACGGCGTTTGACCACATTGGTACACTTGTAATAGTTACGAGCGAGCTGTACACTGGGATATTATATCATTGCTTTACCCATCAGAAATCGCCTCGCTATCCCATGCCACCTGGATCAATGTACTTCTTACATCTTTTCATAGTATGTCACTCATGTCGACTACAATTCTGAAAGCGCTACTTACGATACCGTCAGGGCTGTTTTATGGGAATACCTTTGAATTCGCTAGTGTAAGAATGTATTTTCCTTTAGTTTGTAGCTTTCTTCAGTTCTATATAAACCCTGGTTTGGAGCGGCCGGCATAACCCAGCCAGCCTCAACCAAAGTTTCAACCACAGTTCTACCTTAATCTGCTCGTGTGCGCCTAACACCCCACATTAGGGGATCAACTTACACTTGCCCTCCTAATAGCGTGCCTTGGGGATAGGGTGCCAGCAATGCACTACATGGACCGATTCCGGTTAAACTTTTTTTCTGCAATACCTGATTGCATATTCCGTAGTAATAGCCTGACGAATCTTTTGTAGAATGGTTGTTTACAAATTATTATTTAAGATAGCTATATCTGCTGGACTAGCCATCATCAATCAATAAACTCATCAATCTTACCTCAAAAAATCAACAATCCGCCGAGTGTCAGAAAAGAGCCAAACAAAAGTACATTCTACCCACAGTTAGGCTACCATAAAGAATAAATTTAGTGGATACAGTACCATTTTGTACTAGATTAATATCATAAAAATATTTAGTCACTCCTACTAAGCTGTCCTAGATGCTGCGCTATTACAGCAAACCGTTTTCTTGCTGCGCTTGCACCATCATGAGTCCTTTTTACTCAACAGACGCGTCCTCGCCCACGTGACAGGACCGCCTGCTCTAGACCCTCGACCTGTAACATTCTACAAGGCAAGGGCTGTAATCGGAGCAACAAAAACCACAGGCGGCACACACTATTTCGATGTTACAGAACGGCTGAAACTGTCATCGGAGCAACAAAAACCACAGGTGGCACACACTATTTCGATGTGCAGAACGGCTGAAACCTCGGCGAATCCCTTGATGAACCGGCGATAATAGCCAGCAAGTCCTAGAAAGCTGCGCAGCTTAGTCGTGTTCCTTGGCACCGGAGCCTCCATAATAGCTTTAATCTTCTCTTCATCTGCGTGAACCCCATTTTTGTCAACTCGATGTCCAAGCAAGCTGACTCTCGGTTTTGCGAACTCGCATTTAGTAATCTTGAGCTTCAGTTCGGCCTTCTGAATGGCTTGGAACACACGCTTTAAGTGCCCAACGTGTTTCTCCATAGAATGTGAGAACACTACAACATCATCTAGGTAAACACGAGCAAAGGGAATCTCTCGCAGAATAAAGTCCATGCAGGATACTGGCAGGTTCGCGTGAGCGAGGAGTTCAAGGAGATGACCACCTTCGTTAGTCGTTATGGAACCTTCAAGTTTGAGGTAATGCCTTTCGGCCTGATGAATGCACCGTCGACTCTTCAACGCATGATGGACTTTATTCTGCGAGAGATTCCCTTTGCTCGTGTTTACCTAGATGATGTTGTAGTGTTCTCACATTCTATGGAGAAACACGTTGGGCACTTAAAGCGTGTGTTCCAAGCAATTCAGAAGGCCGAACCGAGAGTCAGCTTGCTTGGACATCGAGTTGACAAAAATGGGGTTCACGCAGATGAAGAGAAGATTAAAGCTATTAAGGAGGCTCCGGTGCCAAGGAACACGACTAAGCTGCGCAGCTTTCTAGGACTTGCTGGCTATTATCGCCAGTTCATCAAGGGATTCGCCGAGGTTTCAGCCGTTCTGCATTCCGCGACCTCTTCGACTTGCGAGGAGGAAGTCCCTCTCCACTCAGAGGAAGTACACGGCGCACGTCGTCAAATTTCAAGAAATCTTCCGGGTTTTCCTCGCCGCAACATATTTTGAGAGACTCATGGGAAAACCGCATGGCATATTTCTCTGCGCAATCGTAGATGAGGATGGGCTCTTCTTTCGCATCGATGCAAACCGCGTGCTGCGACCCAAGTCTCCCTATAACAGCTGCGACGTAAATTCCGCGGTCAGGAGAACTTGGCAAGTTTTTCATCCAGTCAGCATCGATACAGGACTCCACTTCACGGCGAAGGCTGCTCTTTGTGCGTCTGGATAAACCTTCGGAAGGCCTGATGTGGCGCAGGACCACAAGGCTTTGATAAACTTCGTATAAACCTTTTTGGACGTCGGCAAAGGAAAGAGACCTAGGGCGGTAGCCAAGCTTCTCTAGAGTGTCGTGGTCGCGGATATAATCCGTGATCCAATAATGATCTGCCGGACCCGCACCGAAGATAAGGGAAATGGCGTTCGCGACTGCAGCTTGCAGGCAGCGCCCCTCGAAATCCCGGAAACGCACGACATGGTCCATGAGAAGGTGCGGGGAAGAAAGAGGAGAAGGTACCCTCGACATTGGGAATAAGACGCGAAACCACTCGTTAGGATTCCTCTGACACCAACTGTCGATGTGCACGATGACACCCACTCTAGAACTTAGGTTCCTGCCAAAGGCCCCGTTGATGACTCGATCGTTCGCCTTCTATTCACGGAGGCTACGCTTAGACGGATTGTGGTCAGCGTAGCCGGGAGTTATCTCGTTGAAGGAAAAGGTGTAGAGTTCAATAGGGTGCTCTTCCTTGGTTTCGTCTTAAACTCCGAAATAGCGACCGGCGGAGCTATTTTTAAACCCTTCAGGGGCTCTCCAAGCAATGGCTGAGATTATCCATTCGGGAAACTCAGGGAACTCCAAATAGTCATCCTCCTCGGCGAGCGACTCTGTTAGGCTGAGTCGTACCGCAAGATCCCTGTAGATGCCGTCTACACACTCCTTAGAGGCCGCGAAGTGCGCGATATTTCTTCCATAAAGGATCTCTAGTTCGTGATAAGAAACTTCCGTTGACGCCGGCTCAGCACCCCGGAAACTGCCAAACGAAAGTCGAAAACAGATATCATTGAGCAAAGGACACTTGACTCTTGATTTCTGAATCTTGATCGTATCCGGTCGGTTCGAATGCTCGGTCACCTTGCGCTTGCTCACGTTCGCGCGAAGATTGTCGATGAAAAAGTATTCCGCGGTCCGGTAGGGCTCGAACAAGGAACCGGGAGACTTCGAGACGACCGGGTTGTTGCGCGGAAGGAGCTCGCCAGCGGTCTTCCGCGTCGCTTTCTGCCAGAGCTGCTTTCGGGAGGGGGTTTCCCCGGTCGATTTCTTGGCGGTCTGTCTAGTTTTCGTCATCCCAATAGTCCGCACACGGATTTTTGGATGGGTCTGAAGCCGTTTAACCATCCTCTCGTAGTAACAAGGAAGGGGCAGTCCCAGAGGGCGTTAGCTGCCCTAAATCGACTTGCGTTCTGAGAAGAGGACGGCGCCACTCAAGGAAGGAGAGTTTGCGGGGGTGAGCTGAGGTATCCGCCGAAAGGGAAGGTTCGCTTGCTGGTACTGGTAAGACGCAGTGATGAGGTTCGGGGCTCGAGCGAGTCAACGGTTTTATGGTGCGCCGGGCTTCCATCTGGGGCCGGGTTGATGTTGTGAGCTCGTGGATGCTTCTAGAAAACGTCTGAATTTGGGCACCTGTATGAGTTATTTTTATTTCTACGGCCCTCTACACTGGAGCTACTGTAGTCTGGCCTACTTTTTAGTTATTTTCTGCAGTTTTATGATTATTTTTTAATTTTTAGATGGGCAGAGTGCAGCTCAACCTGATGTTTCCACACACTGCCCACCCGCATATAAACCGCCTCCGGGCCTACCGGGTGTGGGGAGGGGGGACACACACACACAAAAAAAGGGGGGAAAGTCCTCTTCTATTTCATTTTTTTTCTGCCGCCCTCAACCACCAAACGGCAGCAACAGTAGATATGTGGGTTGGTACTGTACCCAGTAAATTTGTACCGGAGCGTAGATATCGTATCATGGTCAAGCCAATTGTGAAACCGTACAATGCGTCGAAAACTGTAGATGGCACTCCAATCTACCAGGTGGTAGGGAGGCAGTAGTTCTTGCTGTACATGACCAGTCGTTTCTGAAACCCCCACGATAATATGAACTATATTTCCTTTCAAAATGAAGTCGGCTTCACAATTTCTTGGGAAGAGTCGACTTTGGTGAGGAAAAATTGCCTAAACTTAACCGAGGTCAACAATCTTGAAAAGTTTGTTTTGATCGGCCATCTACACTCATGAACTACCTGGTTGGACTTCCCGCGGAAGCTGAAGCCGCCCGGAGAATCTTTCCTCTATTTGCGACTGATCTACTTCGCCCTAGAAATTGACGTCCGTTCCCTGCTCCGTGGACCGAAACAAGACCTCAACGGGTTACATGCACAGGTCAAGCACCTCGTGTCTGAACTTCAACGGTTCACCCGCCTGCACAGTGTAACTGTGTGGCGTAACTACAGGATTGGTCACGTGGTGGCGGCAATCATATGCGATCTGCTACCTCGTGTGAAAGCGTCCAAAACAGAAAAGCGTGGTTTGAACCGCTCCGTGAGGGACCTTTTGTTCGCAATGTTTGATGGCTCAAGGTCGGATTCTCACCCGGCTCCGTCTGTTCCCCAAAGAAACAGGCCGACAGTTAACTACCCTGTGGTACTGAACACCCCGCGCCCGCTACCTAGTGGCGGGAAGCTGTACTCTTCCATCTTGGTGGAAGTCGCCGATTACCAAACAAGACCCAAAAGCGTCTATGCGCAGACGTCATGACGCGAGAGTGGGATTATTACGGCCACGGAGAAGGACACCAACCTGCCTGTGATGGGACCCTATGGCACGGATCATTTGTGGGTGCCTGCCCGCTGGACGGACTGGTCTGATCTCAACTCTTCGGACGGCGACGACGTCGGTGATGGCGCTGCCGATGTGGAGGGTTAGAAGCTGGTGGGGAGAAGAATGAATAAGGGGTGGCCATATCTTGTGGAATGCTCCAGGTAACCTTGCTGGCAAAGAAGACTTTCCATCACCGGTAACTCCCTAGGATGTTCCGGGCCCCACCAGACCACATCGTTCAAACATTGAAGCAAACATTCCCCTTTTTGATGAACTAATGCGAAGGGACAAGAAATGCGCTGAGGTAAAATATATTGTATTGAAAAAGAAGTGCTAAAAGTAGTACGAGGACAACAGTCCTATTGACACTAGCCCCTCCCACCCCAGGATGCGAATCTTTAACCCTCTGACTGGGCTACACGCCGCCATGCGGAGCAAGTACCGTACAACAGGTGCCAAGGTGCCGTTTCTGCTTCACCCATTTGGACCAGCCTCCGATCCATTCTAATTTCTACTCTCATCTTCGAGGATGGAATCCGGATGCTTTTTCCGTTGCCATCGGAATGGCAAGCGCTGTCGCGAATAGAGCCACAGAGCATTTCTCGAGAGCGAGACCAATTCTGTTGAAACCCTGGTTCTCAGCCCTCCGAAATCTCACGGGAACCACATCTCCATGTTCATGGCGAACAAGAAGCCTCATCTCAGATCGTCCCACGCAAAAAACCCCTTCAAGTAATTGCACTCAATCGCAGAAAGGGGGTTGGTGACAGGTCAACCCTACTGTTTTCATGAATGAAAAGATGGTCGCTCCATACGTACACACGGCTTCGTCACAGATATAAACAGCGCGGATGAGGTCAATTCACGTAGGGTTCCAAATTTCCGAAGGCAGTTTGCAAATTCGTGTGGGAGCTACGTTTCCAATCTCCCGTGCCCTGAATCAAAGCCAAGGCCGCCTATGCAGCATCTCGCTGCATATCAATCATGGTAGGAGAGCTGTAGTTCCTGCAACGGGCTTGAGTAGGTGGAGCCATCAGTGAAATATGTGACAGTTACCGGGGCTGTACGGTGAGCATGTAACCGGGAGTGCATTTCATATGGACTTTAGATTATTGAGGACGGTTTTAGCCAGAACCTGAGCAACTCATCGGGGCAATCTTTGGTTCATTGCCGGTGATGGTCGAAGGATTCGTCCCATTCAGTTTGCGCCCTTCTTGCACTCATTATTTTTGCGAAATTCACCGTATTGCACAGCCCTCGCACCCATCTTTTGCGTCTACTGGGACCGGCCGCAAAACAGTCTTGGCTATTTCAATACTTCACGACCTCCCCCCCCGCAATTGGCCTACCTTCGAGAGCTGCTCTTCACTTGAACCCATGCACGGTCAATGGAAGACCACTACTGCAGGTCGAAGGAGTATTACATTACTATCCATTCAACTTGCACCTGTACCAATTCGCCTGGTGTTTCCGGAGTGACGAGCTCCTCTCTTTCACCAGTCCTGGCGTACTCGTGGCAGATGTACTTTCCCTCCTCAGCCAAAGATAGTTCGTATTTTACGCCACTCTGTTCGGATTTCATCACAATACGACCGCATCGCAAGCTTTCATCAACATCTCGAGCAATTCCAAGCGCTGGCAGTAAAAGCGCGCGCATTGGATGTTTCTCACCGGCCAATTTCCAGCGCTTCTCTCCATCATGCCCAAGATTTTCTCCGTCTGAGTGCGGATGTTGATGCGCAAGCGACCTACACAGAATCCATGCCGCTCGTTCCATATCCGACGAGAATGTATACTGCACTCGAATCATTACCCACAAGTAGTGACTGCAGGCGGAAAGAAGCAAAGATATCGCAATCTGAAAATAGCTAAGGTTGAATGCTGTCGAAAAGAAGGCCTGCAACGAAATTTCTCGCGATGCTAAAATGTTTGACGTAGCTGTAGCACGGTCGTAGTCAGAGCCTCCTCTGGACCACAGCGAAGTTGGGGAACGAGACCATTCGGGGGATGAGTAAAGTAACCGATCAAGGCAACAACAACGGATACACCAACGGCCTCCACTATGAATCCGACGAAACAGAGCAAGCGTCTCTTGTACAGTCGCGAGACAAAGTGCCTCGCGTCTCTCTCCCAGCGACTGAAGGAGTCCCTGAACGATTCGAGATTTCTGCCATTGACGAAATCTGACGCGTTGACACAAAGTTTGCGGAAGCATGCTCCGCCTTCCTCAGGGAACACATCAAATTCGTATATCTTGAAGAACGATTTCGTGGCGTAACCAAGTTCCATGTTTCCATATACAAAATGATACTTTGGACGGCCGAAGAACGCCCTCGCTTCGTTATTGAATGAGCTCAACAGCGCTACCCAGTAGTTGGAAAGGAGTAAGCTGAAAAAGTGAAAGTTGCGCAAGTGCATTGGGGTCTTATTGTCAAGGAGGACAAGAGCGACCAGAAGCGTGGATGCTATGGTCCATAATGTTGCTCCAAGACCGGGAACGAAGTCAAGGATTACGATACATAAACTGTGACCTACAATAAACACAGGCCCCCTAGAGCTGCGAAAGTCATGCACCATTGGATCCCCGTACACACATAGATGTAAAACCACGTGACGATCCCCTCGTCTTTGATTTCATCCCAGCTGCGAACGACATTAAGGATGACACCAGCTGTCGGAAAGAAAACACCTAAGAGTGCGATGTGATTCCGAGGAGTCATAGAAGACGGCGGGTGACTTACTCTGTCAGTTGTAGGCATGTTGACAAGTATCGTTGCTACACGCCTTCACTGTGTCGCTCCTTGCCAGGAATGCTGAGAACAGGGAGTCTTGAGTCTTCGAATACAGATTACGCGTTATGGCGCTGTCGCGCTTACTGCATTTGCAACATTACCATACTTTCCCTCGTCTTGGAGAAGCTGCTGGAGGAAGAATGTAGCCAAGGGTTTTGCATAGATTGCAGCGCTCAAACCCTTGTTACAGTGTAGAGGTGCAATCAGCGGCAATGATTATGCCGTATCCAGTCTGACAAAAGGCTTTGCAATGTTGCCACAAGTTGCAAGTGAAGCGGGGGGAGATTTTTTGATTACGTATATACCGTAGAGTGTGGACCGACTGAGCGGCGAAGAGCTAACTGGATGGACCAAACCAGTCACATGTAGTGTGGCTCGCGACATGATGGCCGTAGCCACCGACGGCCACAAGGCGCAATTGGTACGTAGGGAGATGCGCGTCAAATGGTCTCTGGCATAATATACTGTACAGCACACGGACATGTACAAGTTCATATAGCTATGATTCCGCCTCATTTTCAGACTTTAATAGACTAATTCATATCGCGTTTCGGTCTGCGCGTCAATTCTCAACCATGCAAAGGGTCAAATATTGCAGCGTCTCAGTTATGCTATTTGGTCGAGTATTGCCAATACAGCTCTCCTTGCTCGCATGCCGTGTCACGGCGGAGGTCTTTCTTAACCTGAGTAACCCGTAATCCCTCATGTGGCATTGCTTGACGACCACCCCTCAATCAAAGAACTGTGTGATCCGTAATACACAGACCTGCCCCCCGTTTACCTTTAAAGGTACTGTAGTCTTTGGAGAGTACCATAGTCGTCCTACATCTCTAATCAGTAAAGCACCCCAATTTCCCCCAAGTAACATTACATACTGTACAGTGTAGTACAGTACAGTAAAGTAATAATGTTGAGGCAAAAATGCCAAACTAGTGATGGCGGGGAATTATTGGTTATAGATTTTTAAGTACATAAAAATTAAAAATTTTTCAATTCCCTGTAATAGAATTATTCCAAAATACTTGTCATTTTATTCCCTACCTGTGCATATAAACTCACAAAGGAATTAATGACTTCCTGGGGTAATAAAAGAATTAATGACTTTCTGAAGTCATTAAAGAATTTATTACTTACCTACCAAATTATTACCTGGGAGCAATAGAATATAATATGGCAAAATTATTACTATTACCAATTAATTACCTGCCTACAATAGAATTCATCACTAGGGCATGGAAAAATAATAACTGTATTACCATTCTTATTCTATTGGAATAAATATTCACCTTACCACATCTCCGGAATTTCATGACCACAAAGTAACTAATTATCTATGACTTGATCACCACCAATGCCCCTCAAAAGTCATGATTTTACAGTATTCTATACTATTGCCTAGAATGACAGAGTTTTGAACATAGATCCAAATAGCCACAATATTCTTGATCAGAGCCGTCTAAGACCAGAAAACACAAGGTTTACCGAAAACTACCAATTTCCACGACCTTTTCAGCCAAAATGAAATCTCAGAGCGCAAATGCGCAATCTGAGCCCGTAATGCAAACAAAACCCCTTCGGTCCGCGAAAAAGGTCCAACGGCCCCTCTCTCAGTGCGAAACACACCAAGGCCGACAACTACCTATTTTGTACCGTATGATGGAAATTCAAACAACCCGATCTTTTTTTCGTGCAGCTTGAACGGGTTTACTCCAAAGATGAACCGCACAAGCGAAAGTTCAAATGTCGGCTTTGCGCGAAAGTAGGTGCTTTGGGACGTGGAACCACACATGCTCGAAGCCACATGAACAGCAAACACAAGACAACTGACATCTCCGTGTCATTCGATAAACGTAAGGGGGGTCCAGCTATTATATCAAGCCTGACAAACCCTGGCTTCAAGAAAATTTTCACCCAGAAGGTCAACAAATCGGGTTCCGTTCAGAAGAAATTTATTCGGTTATGCGCAGAATGGATTGCTTTCAATCAAAGACCGCTTTCTAGTGTTGAAGATTCGGGGTCTCGCGCAATTGTAGATGAATTTGCTCCCAAAATCAACCATGTCAGCCGTCAGACCGTCAGTCGTATTTTAAAGAAATCTGAGGCTATTGTTGATAAGTTGAATGCAGATACACTCGAAAAGGTTCCAATTTTAGCCGGAACTACAGATGTTTGGACAGCCGAAAATAATGATTCCTATTCATCTTTAATAATATCGTTTATTGACAGCGAATGGGGATACCATACAAACTTGGTGTGCTGCACTAAGTTGGTTGGTCGCCATACTGGAAAGGAACTTTCACGCTTTCTTCTTGAATCTACGAAGAAATTAGGAATCGGAAAAAAAGTGGCTTTTATAACCACCGACAGCGCTGCTAATGCGAGGAAACAGGTCGAGCTTACGTCGGAAGAGGAAGAGATTTTGGCTGAAATTGAGGATTCTGTACTGCTGGAGTCGCGGCTCGAGGAAATCAGAGAGCTTGAAAGTGGAGAGGAAACTGAAGAGGTCCCTCGATTTATGCGCTAGAAAGGGATGCAATTACGTTTAAGGCAACTGAATCTGAACCCGCTTCCAATGAATCAGTATTCGAAGAAGCTGAAACTGGACTGGATGACAAGGATGTCAATGAGGATTTCAGCGAAGATTCATTCGATTATCAGCTCAATTTGATCCTGAATGCTACCTTGCCGCAGTTGCCTGAAAACTTCTCCCTTGCAGACACTGTTCCTGAAAGATCATCGACCAATTAGACACAGTTAGCCTACACTTTCAGATCTTCTTGGAACCGAATCGCATGTGCATCTCATTCGCTTCAGATTTCGTCTCGTAAGGCATTCTCAGACAAGGATATTGACGAATTACTTATGAAAGTGCGCCAGACTGTCAAGTTTTTTAAGAAGTCTGCAGTTGCTGCACAGTACCTGATTTCAGAGCTTTCGTCAAAAAATGCGGGTATATTGCGGCCAATTTTGGATGTTAAGAAAAGATGGGGATCTACTGTTTCAATGGTTGAGAGGTTTTTGTTTTTGGAACCCTATTTTGGATCCGAATTCGAAAAACTGTATGCTGACAATGTTACATGGAAAGGTGTCGGTCCAGTTGATAGACCTACGGCTAGGGAAAAGCTATCACTGAAAGCTATTGTTGAGCTATTCAGGGCAGTCGAAGAAAGTAAAGCTTTGTTGGGATCTCAAGGAGGCCCGAAAATGCATTTGAAGGACATTTGTTCGGCAGGAATTTTGAAAATTCTGAAAAAGAAGAAGGAGCAAAATGTAATGGATTCTGTGACGCGAAGATTGGCAGATGATTTATCTGAATTAATCCTGAACCACCGTAACAAGAATAACCTTCAGTGTCCAATGGCAGAACATTGCGCTCATGTTGCAACTCTTCTGACTCCGAGGTATTTCAAAATGAAGCACAAGGTTTTCTTGGGTGGAGTTGATGCTTACACACTCTCTGACACAGCTGCTGTGAAGCTTATCTCAAAATTGGCGGAAAACTACTTCACTATCACGGTTTCGTCAGGGTCGGATGCTTTAAATGAAAAAGCATCCGAACATTCAAAGAAGGGTGTTTTATCAAGTTTCGATTCAGATGATGATGATATGCAAATTGGTGATACAGTTGATGCCTCCATTGATTCTGAAATCAACCTTTACAAGTTTATGGCGGCTTCTGCAAAAGAAATGGAGCCCATTGATTTTTGGAAGAAGTATGAAGGCACATTCCCAATCTCATCTCGAGTCGCACTTGTTGTTTTTACTCCTAATTCTTCCTCAACAACATCTGAAAGAGTGTTTAGCATTGCTGGATCAATTAGATCCCAGAAGAGATCCCGGCTGACAGCTGGCCTTACCGAATGTCTTTTGAAAGTTGAAGACTATCTGAAGAGACAAAACCATCTTCCAGACGAATTGAATTAGATCCGAAATATAGAGAATGTTATAAATTCTTTATTTGACGTCTTCTGAATACCTTTTATATGTCAAGCTACATGAGTTATATTAAAATACTATTCGCTCCTTTGACGAAATAGACTTTGATTTATAGACATACGCACAGATTTTCTGCCCCAAGCCCTGTAAAAATAGATATTTATCGATATATATATGTAAATAACTACAAAGTACCCCTTTCAGGTAAGTTCAAGATTCACTTTCACATGTTTAATGGACTCCAGGTTATATAAGTCGTGTTTCTTGTAATAAATCCTCGAAAAATATTCAAAAAACAGCCTTTTACTCACAAAAATGGTTTAAAACATAGCTGCCCTTCTGGCGACATATTTCTATTAGTAGCACTCCCATCTCTGGCGCTTCTTAGCTAGCATCTAGATAACAACTTCCTTGTACTACGTTATGACAGTAATCTGAGAACGATCTCGGAATCAGGAAATTAAATCATTGCTTCAACTAAGTTGCTGCGAGAAAGAATATGACTATCCAGAATCCCAGGACTTAGACTTAACCACTCGACCACGGCTCGATTGTTGAGAATAATGACGCGAATAGTTGTATATATACATTTGGATTTTTCAAATGTGGCCTGAGCTTAGCGAGCAGTATAGTCGGATCCTGCAGCGGACAACCGTTCTACTGATGCCATAAAGTTACCACTGAGCTCTGCTAGCAGTATAGTCGGATCCTGCAGCGGACACCCGTTCTACTGATGCCATAAATTTATCACGCTGAGTGGCCACATTGATAGTTTTCTGCAAATGAGTGCATTTGCCAGGGGCTGCTCAAACAATTGAAGTGGCTCTGTTTCTTTGGGTTCGAACCCTCACTCTGAAGATCGTAGTGTACTGTACTTTACTCCATGTTGTACTGTACTGTACAGTACAGTACAACATGGAGTACAGTTACCGCATTGTACAGTTCAGTGCATGACTGCATGTTGCACGTTTCTGGTAGGCCTTACACTGTAATGTAAAGCACTGTACACTACTGTATAGCACAGTGCGGAACTATTCCGTTCGTCATGACTAGGGGAATTAATTTTGGGGGAATTAATGACCTAGCCGGTCATAATTATGACCAGCTAGTCATAATTATGACCAGCTAGGTCATTAAAATATGAAGTCATAGTCATAATTATTGACTATGACTTCATAAATTACTTATGAGGTAATAATTCCTGTCTCAGTCTGAGAGGGAATTAAATTACCCAGTAATACAATATTTCCATTTATTAAGGGGGAAATTTGGGGTGTTTTTAATGCATGAAAAATATGGTCAGCTGTTCCCTGAGGGATGTCGTGATGGTAAAGGCTTACAATCTAAAGAAATGGCAGGAAGACGTCAAAACGCTCAGAAAACTGACGGGAGGCCGGCCAACAGGCACGCTGCGTTGGACATTACTGCTGCTGCGGCATGACGCTGTGATAAGATTTATTAAGTGCCTGTCATGGAATAATTTTTTTTGATTACCGGCCATCACTATGCCAAACTCATTGAGATCATTCAAAAACGCTCTCGACGTGTCCTTATGAACAACCACCGCAAATTCAGCTCTGGAGCCTCACTACGTCCCCTCCTACTGTACTGCATTTGAATAAAAGGTCACCTCTTCCCCTTGGCGAACACACTAGACGGATCTCGTTTTGCTCTGCCTGGTTACAGCGAGCGGTGTCGTTCCACCTCCCCCATGGGGAGAGAAACTGTACTGTACTTTACTGCATCTCCCCAGGGTACTGTATGTACAGTACTGTTGGAATTTGTGCGCGGTGTGCGTTATACAGTACTGTGCTGTATAGAGGGTCCGGCAGTCGGCCTCTGCGTCGAGGCGCGGAGAGCTTCTACTGTCCGAGTGCTCTCAGCGCAGTTTCGAGCTGCTGGGAGCGTCGATCGGCAACCGGGCCTGCATCGACTCATTCCTCCGGGCCAAGGTCGATGAGTGCCACCGCACCCTCAAACTGCTTGCCCATGTCCGTGACTCCCGCGTCCGATTTCATTTGCATCGGATTTGTCCGTCGGCATGCTTCCATACCCACGCGTTTCGGCTCCGCGAACCACAACACGCCGTTCCCGTTGCACACGCCTTCGACGCACTGCAGAGGTTTGTTTTACGGAGCTCCACGGGATCGCCCTTTCGGATACCGCCTCTGAACAAGCTAGGCTACCCATCCGCCTGGAAGGTCATGAATTTACCCTCATCTCCCTGTTACTTCACGCTGCGGTTGCCGCTAGCATCATCGACGCCGCTCCGGCCCGCGAGAGGACAGCAAGGTACGCAACCCAACGTTCTGCCGCCCTCTCCGGTCATCGATACCCGGGCGACAGGGCGTTTCTGGTCCGTCAACCCTTGCCACAACTCCACGACTTCCTGCTATGCATCCCTGGGAATCCATACTCCGTCGTCCTCGGCCCCTTTGACCTAGCCCTAGTTGCTGCCACACCGTCCAACCTTCAAGCCTATCTAAACGGTGTCCAGCAGGAGGCACCGGCAAGGGTCTACTGGCGCGGCAACTAGTGGGTGGTACACCCCAACCTGGCCGACCACAGCACCATTGATGTGCGCCACAGGATTCGTGGTCTGGCGTTCCGGAACAGCCCTGCCGCGAAATCCCTCTTCGCCCATCCCACAATCGCCACGGGTGGTGTCCACGGCCCACTGGCAGACCATGCTCCGCCGGCATCTCGGCCTCCCCGTCTACGATGACTCCCGTTCACCAGCGCCCACTGCGACCAAACTATGGACGCACTCGGGGACCACTCGGCGGACTTCTGCTCTGGCGGTTTCGGTCGACCGCATCGCCACAACTCGCTTCGCAACGTCTTCGTCTACCACAGTGCTCGCGCAGCGGGTGTGGACTGCCAATACGACGTCCCGCTCCTTGTCCCGGGAACAAATATCCGCCCTGCGGACATTCTCGTCGAACCCCTAGCCTTGCCCAATGGCCAACAGGTCCCTATGAGGGTCCCATCGTATGCGTACCATTAACTGAGGACGATTTTGATGTCCTGGGCGATTTTCCGGAGGAGTGGTTGGATTGTGAGGGAGAACAGCAACATACTGGTCGGGTCGCCCTACTAGGTGCCCTGAGCACTCATGATGACCGTGTTCTGGCGATTCGGTATAAGCAACGGCGGTTGAGTGCGACCGCATATCATATTCACGAAGCGGACCAGAGAGGGGACACGAGGGCGGGAAGGTGACAAAGCACTGACTGTCGGTCAATGCCGTTGAAAGCGTTGTGGGCGTCAATGAGAAGCGTGGCTAAATGCGGAGCGCCGGAGAAACGGCGAAGCAGGGTGCGGGTGTCATGGATGACTGCGTCCATCCCGGCCTTGATACCATTGGCCCTTTGGAAAGGCGCGAAGAAGTCTTGAGAGCCATCAATAGCACCCGGCAGCAGCGCCTTGGTGACAACGTGGCGGAGGACCGAGCCCACACCGATGGGACGTATCTTGTCTGGCTTCGGCCGTAGAGGCAGCAATGTCGTGGCGTCGAGCAGGGGCAGGACCGAGTACGGAAGGTCCCCATGCGCAATCCCCGTCACCAGCTTCGTCATCAGGCCTTTGCCTGAGACACCGGCGACCGGGCTGACTGACGTTTTAAGGGGCAAGTGGAACCAGCGTGCTGGCGTGTGTTCAGGCCCGCGGTCGTGCCTCGTACAGCAAGCTCCACGGCATCCGCCGTGCTTGTTGGTGGGGGGCAGGGGTTGAAGGTCACGCAGCGCTTGGATGGTTTGCGGGTTATTCAGATCGGCAAGCGGAGCGTTGTGCAGGGACCACATGGCCTTGCAGTAACGGGCGTATGCACAGAGGGCTTCAGCGCGACGGGCGCGCCGGGCGTTACTGGAGCCGGAGCCGTGAGCAGGACGGTGCTGATAGATCCACTCGGAGCGCACTTCGTGGGCGCGAACTGGTTCAACCCACAGCGCATTCCACTCAGGTCCAGTGTGTGCGTGCCGGATTCGGGAGCCAAGTGCGGCCCACTGACCTTTGCTGTGCTGCCAGCCATCCTCCCCAAAAAGGCTACGGCAGAGGACAGCAGTAGAAAGCATGTGGAGGTGCAGCATGGCCCGGTAGGTGGCTTGTTCACCCGCGCATTGGCGGCGGCCCGGACCAGCATGATGAAGAGCGGCGTGAAAGGCTTTAGGCATGGTAAGGGGTGTCCTGGAAGATGTCAACTTCCAGGTATGGGGTCCGGAGGATATCGTAGGGTTTGGTAAAGAGGCAGCAGAGGGGGGATCAGGGTGTAGGGTGGAGACTTCCATGATGAGAATGATTAGGCGGAGAAGCCCTCGCCCGACCGACTGCAATACTTCCAATGAAGACGCTCCGACAGATGGAGGGAGGGGAGAGAGGGGGTCTTGTGACATTCCTTGGGCCGGTGGCGGGAGCGGTGTCGGTATGAGGGTATCAGGGAGGTCACTCGGCACATTCTGACGCCATATGTGCGGCTGGCAGTGACGTTTGCGCGCCGCCGAGGGGGGAGGCGGGGTCGCGGTAGTAGACGAGGCGGAGGAGGCGTGGCGACCGTCATCGCCTGGCGAGGACGAGGTCCGGGGCGGGGTTCTAGACCGGGGTCTTGGTCATCTGCGTGCCTTAACATGTGTGTGCTCCGTCATTGTAGCATCCTGCGTGGCCGTGGTCGCCTGGTGTGCTTCAACAGGTGCGGATTCGGCCGTGGAGGCGTCCTGGGCGGCAGGTGCGGGGGCTTCCTTGGGGTGCGTGACCAAGCTGCTTTCGGGGGCTGCTTGGTCTTCGTGCGCAATGCTACTACATCCCTCATGTGGCTGCGGAGGGCCATCGCGAGGGCCTGCATGGTGTGCGGGTTAGCAGGGCGGCGGTCTGCGCGGCGGACGGCGTATTAGAGATGCCGGCATTCGTTCCGCAGCCGAGTCGAGACGCAACCAGCATCGCCTTAAAAGCGACCCGGAGTGGTTATACCGAAGACTTGGGGCAGGAATGACCGCCTCCAGGTGGATTACGGTGGCCTTCATCTCGTCAACCTCGAAGGCCGGAAAGTAGATGTATGTCCACTCGTCGACGGATAGTTGGGAAGGGGACGTTTTCCGGGCGTGAGGCGTCCAGGAGAGAGAGAGAGCTGCTGGGACTACACGGTTCAATTATTCGGTCGATTGTCGCTAAAGGAGACGCCTAGATCAAAATTTCGAATGAATGATGCAAGAAAAAGAAAACCGATCCAAAATATTCTCAGAAGAGTTGAAAGCGGTGAGATTCGAACTCACGCCCCGAAAGACTAGTGCCTTAAACTAGCGCCTTAGACCACTCGGCCACGCTTCCTTGCTTCGCTTCCGATTTGAGATTGTAGGAACACTGAGCAAATATTTAAAGCAAAATTTTAATGTAAATATACTGACACGTGTACACGTATAAAATCGTAGACTACGCGGAGCCACGATACTGTTCGGCATACTCACCAAAATATTTGATCTGCTTGCGGCGGGCCAAGACCCAGCTTCTCTTGCCCATTGGACATACGGTGCTCCTGTTACTGCACTTTTGAAGCCTTCGGAGAGACCTGGCCCATTGCTGTGGGCGAGACGCTTCGGCATCTCGTTGGAAGTTGCCTCATCTCTCGTGTTGACGACCCAGCGCGCTCGCACTTTCAACCTCTGCAGCTCGGCGCAGCAACTTCTGGGAAAACTGAGCCTGTCGTTCGCACAACGCGCCGAGTGTGCGACCAATTCAAAAACTCCGCTACCCACGCAATGCTCAATTGTCCTCAAAATGCGTTCAATCTGGTCACTCGTGACACATTTCTGGACGGGGTAAAAGCTTCCTTCCGGGAGCTACTGCCGTTGGTCGCACACACTTATGGGCCTGGGGCCGTCTAGTTTTAGTGTGGTGAGCATACCATTCTCAGAATTAACGGAATAAAGAAAGTGGATCCTCTAGGACTCTGCTTTTCTTTTTAGTATTGAACGATGTAGTCCTGCGAATGCTAAAGGAGTTGCAAGAGGCTTCTAAAGGAAAAGGAGAGAAACTACTGCATTAACAGCATTAACAGCAGTAGTACTTTGATAATAGGTACATAATTGAGATCCACGAGAATATCTCTAAGGCGCTAGAGATTCTTGACCCTACAGCGACAAACTGATCCCGCAAATAAGAAAAAGCGCTGTCTAATGACCAGCTGGGCATAAATAGAGGATACAGATGCCTAAACATACTGTGTGGATCAACAGTATACTGCCGGGATGAGTGTTCTGCGCACCTCGGTTGGAGATGATGACTAAATGGAGATGGAATTCTTTTCTCACGTGGCTTCAGTCCCAGTCCTGTTGGAAGGGCTCACGAAGTTCCAAAATATCGAAATGTCAGTACATCTGCTTCAATTTAGACATCTTTTTGTATTTTTTGCCACTAAAATATTTCCTTAATGAATCGCTTTGTTGTTCCGTGACCTGAACCCAGGATACATGTCTCCAAGATCTTGATTATATCTTTCAATGACGCCAGGAGTCGAGGACCGAATTTGGTGAATAAAAAAGCGTTCTGTTGTACATAGTAAAGAAAATTTGGCTCCAACTAGCCCATTCTACATGTGATATATGTTGAATTGTTTTTTTCAATTCCTAAAGGAATGGAATGGGATCACGTGTTATGGCCTCAAATTTTTTTCACACAATCCTAGCATTTTTTTCTCAAGCGAAACTCCCAAAATAGGGGGTGCTCTAATTCGATGGTGGTTCCAGACTAGATTAGTAATCCGCTGGCTTATTACTTCGTTCAGATCTTTACAAAAGTTCAAACCGATATTATGCAAAATATATAGCCAAATAGCCAAAAGTTGATGTAAATTCTTCTTTCGGAACGATACTCTTCATTCCTGTTGATCGGTATCAGAATAATATTTCAAAGTGATAAGAGATGGAAGCGAAAATTTTGAATGGAAAATGAAAGCCAGTGCTTCCTGCTCACAAGAAATCATGTCTTCTCGGCATCATTTAAATTACGAATTTTAGTATTGAGTGTGTTTTACTTCCAAATTTAGTCTTTTGGGTTCAAAAAAGCTCCATAGATCGACCGGATTCATCAGTTTCCTCTAAATGTGGAAGTTTAAATATCTAGATAGATGAGTAGTAGAGGGGCTCATAGCTTCTTCTGCAGTTCGTCGAATGAGATTTTTTATTCTTTTTCCAGGAAAGCTTCTCATTTTCGCAGCTCCAGTGTGTAGCGGTACTGCTGTTATGGCAAAATATTAAATGGACCTTTGGTACTATGAGGCTACACAGAGTATTTTCCGAGCTGTCGTCTTTGAAAATGGTCTTGGCGCCAGCTCAATTTTTCTCGTCGTTTCTTGAATGACCTTGATTCCACCTCAATCTAGTATGCCACCTAGTTCCCTGATAGATTGTTCTGAAAAGAATAATTTACTCAATTTAAAATTCAGGCTGTAGCCCTACATATCTCCATTAAAATCTTGATAATCAATATATTTTCACTGACCTTATTTTGAGAATTTCACAACACCACAAAGTTAAATTATAGAAAATTGAAGTCCTTTTAAAATATTATTTACGTGTGGATGTTTTATTCATGAGACCGAATGGAACTAACACGAACATATATGTACTGCGTACCCTGGTAATTCGCTTTGTCCTTGCACTTTTCATCCAAAGGAATATTGAAGTAACCAGTATAGAATTTGCCTTTATTTGGTTTAATTGTCCATAATTGATACAAAATACAATTTTTGATCTTTCTCTGGCGGAACCACGACAGAAATGACCATAGTGACAATACAGATTGAGCAATGCATTTTTGCAGTATATTTGTAACATTTCCCTAATAAAATGATCAAACTTGATCACACTTAGATGGATTTCATTTGGACCTACGATAAATTTTTTGAGGACCGATTATGTCGAAGGGTTCAGTGACCGACGCACTTGATTATCAGAAATCGGAAAGGTTCAATGCGATGAATTCGGAAGATGTTAACACCCTCTATATTATCTTAGGCTCAGTACAAGAGATTTGTTTCAGTTTTTCATTAACATTAGCGATCTTTTGCCTCTTCCCCCATACTAATATCTATCTCCTTTTTGTTTATCCACTTCAATTGGATCAAAATTTTCGGATTTGATCGACTCAACAACTCAACAATCTAAGTATTTTGCATGAATCTTCATCTTTCGTACTATTGGTCTCATTAATTTTGTCATCAGGGTAGATTTTCTTTCAAAATTTAACGTATTCAGACCCCGTATTTTCCTTGAAATCCTAGTCTTCATCTTTTTCGAACCCAGAATTAAAATCATCCCATGCAGTTTTAAGTATCTCCCGAGTATAAAGTTTTCCATTTTCGAACATAGTAGTTGGTTCGGATATTTCCCATTCTTGGCTGGAAGAGACAGCCCATTCGTCTTCATGCCAGAATTTCTTGGCCCAAGTCTCTTACTGCACCCAATTTAATTGTGTCTGGATGTTGCTTTGTGTGATAGCAAAAAATAGGGTTAAGAGTTCCCAAGTTAATAGAGTACATGTCTCCAGGGATTATAATACAATAACTGCATAGAAGTGGCCACATTGTGACCGGGAGAAAATCACCGTTCCCGCGGGACTGTCCTTCATGCAGAACATAGGGTATTGTATCCATTAGCCTGTTCAAAGGCCGTTGCAGTATATATTGTTCAGGCTTTGATTAATGACACGATTATATAAGAAAAATTCTTTCTTAGCACTTATCTAAAGGCGTCAAATGGTCGCCGAGTGAGTTTATTACGTGAATGTAGGACTTCTTTGCCTCTGCAGAGTACAGATCTTCCCGAGGTGGAGAGATAGTGGATTAATTTGCAGTAATAGTAGATAACAGCTCTTTCCTTTTGCACTGACATTCTTTTTAAAGATAGATTATTGTCTATCAGCAATAGAACTTTCCCCGCATGAGGCACACTTTGTCCGCATACTACTATATAAATCTTTATCAAAGCAATGTTTAAAGTAGCTGTAGCAAGCATATATATATTTTTGGTCAGTAAATATTTACTATAAATTATACACAGAAACATTAAACTGCTTTAAATTGGAGCTTGAGAGCTCGCTTTCCTAAATTCCACAAAAAATTGGCTAAAGTATCCCCCTAAAGGTAGTGAAAAGACAAAATGTGGTTTATTGATATTAAATTCGAAATCGGGTACTAGAATTCGTTCGCACCTGAATGCGTTATAATTACCGAAACTTTTGTTTTGATCGTCTTTTACTATTTTAGAAAGTACGTGATAGCAAGAAAATTACAGAAAACATATATTATACTCAAAAAATCAGTCTTAAACTTTGTCCTCATATGAGGTAAATTGTCCGTTAGACACTCCATTCATTTTTATTCGTTATTTATTTAGATTGTGCGATCACTGAAATACTATCCAGATGAGAACCAAGTTGGTGTTCAATATCGTTATATTCCGTGGGGCGCGAAAAATGATGGCCATACCCACAAGGGGCCATTTCTGCATCTTGCGATCATTGAAACACTGTAATGGACTCTCCTCTTTGGCGTGGCAAATAAAGAAATGTTTATTTTGGCAACAGTTGGGACCTCAAAATACATGCAAGTAATCATCCGTGCCCGTTAACTGTGATCTAAACAGCTCCATGCAGTGTGCAGTGATGAATTACTCCTTTTCAATTACTTCCTCCCAAACCGGCCGTACCCACCGGCGGAAGGGGATTTGCATAGAAATTTGATGTACCTACTGTAATCAATTATGATACTTCTACGGATATCCTATGACACTGGCAGCCAGCTTATAAAATTGTGGTATTATAATACCTATATAGCCGTGAGTTTGGAATGGTTGGAGGGTGCAAAGCACAGCTTGGCTCGGTGGCGTAGGAAATTTGCCGGTGGTAAGGTTTTGGTGAGGATGTTTGCTTGCAGGAGCGTGGACGGAGTATGAACAGTGGTTATTTCCCGCTATCGGCGGCGTACCGAAGGTGCTGATAGCGTCAGTCGATGTACTTGCTGCCCCGGGTAGGGGATTGGGACTCGGCTATTGACTGCGCCACCAATTGTCCATCTAGTGCCGTGCTGGTAGAGTGGCGGCGGCTCGAAGCTCTTCGAGCAGTGATCGCATCCATCGGGTTTGCATTACCATGTGGCTGACCGCGATATACTTGGCTTTGCACGTGCTGGTGGCGACATTTTGTAAGTCGTGAGCACCAAGAGATGAAGTTGCCCGCGTGGTAGACTAAGCTGCCGTAGGTGCACTGTCTAGTGTCCTTGCAAACGGCGAAGTCAGAGTCGGATTGGCTCTGGAGTGTGTCCATGCCCGATTTGTACAGGATTCCATGCGTTTTTGTGCCCCGTACGCATCTTGCCACTTGCTCGAAGGCTTTCCAGTGTTGTATCACTGGTTGAGCTGTGTGGCGTGTGAACGTGCTGGCGATGAATGCCAGGTCGGGACGAGTCTCAACGATATACCGAAGCACGCCCAAGGCGCGATCATAGGGGTATGTGCTCGTGTCAAGTAGGGACTCCTCAGACCGGCGTGTGGATAGTTCAATGACGGAGAGGTAAGGGTGGAGTCAGAATGACTCGGTTGCATGTGCATCTAGTTGATAAAGGCCTTGACCAAGCGGGGCTGGGATATGTGTATAGTCTGCTTGGCCTAGTTTTATCTGATGGTCCATCTAATGAGATGGGAAGCAACGCCTAAATACTTGACTCCATATTTTCGTTGAAGTACGTCAATAGGTTCTTGGTAAAGACGTTATTGGTTTGTAGATACCCAAAAATCATCTACAGTGACTTCCATAACAATTATTTCCCGTCAGCTCTGCTTGCAGTACATATTTTTTTCGGTTGACGTCGGTGTATAGCCGTGTTGTGTGAGGTGGGTGCGCATACATTTCGCATACCGACTGATGGCTTGAAGGGTGCCGTAAATGTTCCGTAGAACTTTAGCGACGGTAAATGTGTCCGGCAGTGGCCCTTGGAAGGGTGGCATAGTCTCGGGAACACAAGGGTAGGTCCCTCCTAGGTTCGTGCAGGTACGCTTCTTTGAGGTTTAAGCGCCGTACCGTCATGTTTGTGCGGACAGCCATGGAGAATAGCTTGCAGATTGGGTCTCTTTTGGTAGTATGAAACGCGAGGGCCGTTGTGTTTCCCATGTGCGAGGAGATGGCCTGGGTAGTTGAAGCCCGCCTTGTGACCAGTAACTGCATCATCTGTACTTGTAAGAGATGGTGACGAAAGCTTTGAAGACTTTCGCTTTAGTAGATAAAGTTATGCGCGGAACAGTATGTAACATGCCAAATTTGCGGTGCGTGGCCGCTTCTGTTTCGGAGGCTGACTGCCAATGAGCTGAGCTGCGTCTGGGCGAGAGCGGGCCTCTTGTAATGTGCGAGCGAAAATGTTGAGAGATAATGAATGTCTGCGGTAGCCTTTCGAGAAGGCAATAGGTTCTCCTGTGTTCGTGGCGTGCGCTGAGTATGGGATGATATGGTGTTGATTCACTCTGACACTGGGTCTCCGTTGAGGGGGGATCGCATGATAATAGAGTCTTTGCGGATCATAGTTGGGGTTGCACGGGCGATAATCAGAGATGCGTCCCGTGAGTTTTAGGCCCGTATTTGGCATGAGTAGGAGGTAGTGTGTTCCGTTCGGCCTGAATAAGTAGCGTACCAGGATTGTGCAGTTGGCAGACTTCTTCTCGATTGCCGTTAAGACTTGTATGAGTCAGTAATCCCTGATTAGAAGCTGAGGCCTTGCTGTGGGTACGGAGAGTATGGATATCTGTGTGTCTCCCAAATGCGTCTTGAATTGTCTTTAATGGACCGGTGGAGCGTTTCGCTGGTTTTTCCTACTGTATCAGGATTTCCGAGCGCCCATTGCTTGTCAAATGGCATCTGAGTGGCGTGGAAAGTGGCATATACACGTGGAATGATCGCGAGGAAGAGCCTCTAGGGGATGGAGTTTTCTTGAGGAGAGTGAGTTATATTTTGATCTAGGCTGGTAGCGCACATTCAAAAGTTCCGGATAAGGAGACGTGTGAGGAATTCACTCGCGTTACCATATCAGATGCGGGCGGCCGTTGTGACGTAATGGTTGGCAATCTTGGCAATCATACTAAGTAGGGTTTCATAGGCACCCTGTCGTTGGCGTAGCTCGTGGTACGTTTGTCATTATGCTGCGTACGTTCGTCACTGTGAGAAAGTATTTTTGTCCATCTCTAGTCTTTGGAAAATTCTCAGCGATGTCAGCGACAAGGGTTTGTCCGAGCGGAGGTCGAACTGTCTGATGTTGGTGCGGTGCTTACTGAAGGTGTCCTTCCGAGCATCTTTAGCAGTGGAGAGTGGGGATGTTTTCCTGAGTTCAGCAAATAACCTGAGAGGAAGATCGGGCTTTGCAGTACTGCTGAGCTTGGAAGGGGCGATGTGTTTGAGTCTTAAGTGCCAGGAATTTGTGAGGTCGGTAAGTCGGCATTGGCGTGGCGAGGCGAGGACATGTGCGTGTGGTCTTTTCTGTTTTTCGGCAGCGAGTATGATGTGTGGGTGGCGGAAATACCTTCAACGTATTGTCAGTAGTGAGGCGCCTTATAGTTTTTGCACGGTAGGGGTGTGGTCGTCTTTGTTGGCTTCCGCGTTTTAAATTAATCCTTGAGTGTTAGTATGTGGTGAGTCGTCCCAGCTGCATGCAAGTGTGGGAGTGCCGTAGCTAGCGGCATCTCGTAGTGGCCTTTCTGAAGTTGTATGTGGGTGACTATGAATCGTGTCGATGTTGGTCCCGCTGAGTACCGGGATGTAGATGAGGAGGGTGTGGTGAGTACTTAGTTCTTTTATAATACATTTGACTGCTGTGACTTCGGTTACTATTTTTGTGACGTCTTCATCCGCCATTTGACGACGGAGGAGTAATTTTTTTATGAAAGTAGGTTTAGATGGTGGCCGTATGGGAGCAGGTGGTTCGGCTGACTTAGTCCATGACTTCAAGATGCCATTCAGGCGTCTTGTCTGCGGTTTACTTAGTGTCTGGGTCCGCAAGCATCTCTTTCTGTGAGAGGCGGAGAAATTTTGTGGACAGGATGTCAAGGATGTCAACGGAGATGGAGGAGGCCTTGACCCGTCTTCCCTTTGCTTGTAGTCCTTGATGTGTGTCCGTGATCGATGGTATTCGTGGGAGATAGTTCTTTAGAATTGAAAGGAAATCGTACGCAGCTGCTTAATCTTCTCTTTGTAATGCCTCCCGGTGATAAATGGTTTTGATTAATGTAGGCACGGGTATGGTGATGTCGTCATGATTGTGTACGTAGTAGTGTCCGACTTGTCGATAGCTGCTGCTGTTTGTAGGTTCTCCGGGTGTCTCGCCAAAGAGCGGTGGCGGTCCCTGAAGACCGCTTGGGTAGTCGCTCAGTGTTGATCGGAGTCTAGTGTGGTTGGGGAGTGCTGAGACCTGACTGAGTTGGCGGGGTGTAACATTAATGGCCCATAAATTCTAGTGATTAATTACTCCTTTTCCCATACTTATTCCCACACCTGCGGTGCAAGCCGGCGAATGGGGAGTTATGTAGAAAATTGAGGTACCTCTTTTAATCTATTATGATACATCCACACAGTGCTATACAATTCTCTGATACCATAATTAGGGGTATTGGACTGATGCAAAGTGTTACAGGCAACCAAAACGGCCTCTATAGTGCCATTCAGGGTACTTTTTCATGATTTTTGTAGTCTTTGTTTTCAATTTCTTTTGAGAGCTTGTCGCCATGAATTTTTTGTATGTAAAACCTTGAACCTCGACTGATTCTGCAGAACAAAACCTTGAAGGCAAGACTGCAGACCACAAAAAGTTCCAACGTTCAGAAAAGGTACCATCCCTATTATCATGACGGACCCCAAAGGCAGTAGTTTTACTTTTCTATCTACAATTATAGGTTTCATATTATAGCTTAAGGATCAAATAAACATATCAAACTGTTCGTGTTGATCGTTTATTTGGCCTTGCGGAGTTTGAATCAAATTCAAATAGGTAAAAACTAAGTAGCTTTCCAAATTATTTCAATATTGTCGCTTGAAGGCAATTTAAAAAGTTTTCAGGAAGCTACTGGATACACCTTAGGATGATTCTTGCTACTAGGTATTGAGATTCTGGGAAAAAGAAGCCGAGAAGGTCAACAGTGCATCAGACTAGAGACGTTTAAAAAGTCGGCGAAAATCACAGGAGTCCAGATTAGAACTGATGACGCAGCATAAGCACCCCTTTATTGATGACGGAACGAAAGAGCTCGGACCGACATGATTCGACTCAGAGCACAGTTCCGTATCACGCTTACACAGCTCAATCCTGTAATGAACTCTCTCACGTCAAAGGGGACTGTTATTTCTCAAATTCCCAATAATTCCCCTCTGACTGTACCATTGCTATCGAAATTTCTCCATCTTTTGTCTCGAAAAAGATGCAGATCTAGTCCACAAACTTCAAGTTAGCGGTGCACAAAAATAGAAGTGTATGATTAGGAGGAAGAACAAAAAGAGATATCCTGCTGTGACGTATGTGAAGAATATTTTCGCATAAATTGTCAGCAGCACATCTGAAATTTAGAGATCAAGTTTAAGCGGGGATTGGAAATGGAAAATGAGCCATAAAGATCCAAAATGCGAATCTGCAGTATTCCTTCCCCAACTGATCGCAAATAACGCAGGAGGGTTTGGACATTGGGAAACAGCGCCAATGTCAGATATTTTGGGTTGAGCAATTAGTAGGAGGGAAGAATGGGATAATATATGAGAAAATAGAAGAAAAAAACGGAAGGAGATAAAAAATAATAAAACCACTAGAAACCTCGGATCGGTGCAGGAAAAAGAGAAAGTAATCCCCTCCTGGGTCTATATAATACTATCGAGTAGCCCCTATTCTTATTATTTGTACAACATAGGAAGTTCTTCTACAGTAATGCTAGTTTTCATGTATTTATTTTATGCGTGAAAATTATTCACACAGGTCCCGTATTTCCAATAATTTTTTGGCTTTTTTGTAATTCGCCTATACTATGAAATAATATTCCATTACATATCCTTGTCCATTTTGATCCCTTTTGTATATCCTCCATGCACTGACCTCATATGAGTCCAATTTTCTACATAGAAGGAAAACAAACAAACATTACTATATTGCGGTATTCAAATATGTTTTGGATCCATATTTATTTGAAAAAGTTTCACTTTATGGAGTCAAGTACACAGAGCTCTATCATCATATTTTTCACCCTCCGCATCAGTGAGAATTCAATAGATTTCAGCTTGAGAGTTCGAATTGTAGGGGTTTGAACTGAATATCTTGGATTTTAGTACCATTTTATTTTTTCAAAGATCCAAACATTACAACGGTAACTGGACTGGTTGTGATAAAGCTGCTATTTCAGTTCTCCGTTAGGCATCAATTTGAAGTCGTTGATATAATAGCGTGACATAACGTAAAATAATCGTCCAGTACGAAGTAGAGAGCAATTATTCTCCCATTTCAGATGATTCAAGTAAAATGAGGAAAGGCTGCAGAACTAGAACTCATTATATCAATTTTTCAAAAATGATACGACGATTTCCGCCATCTTTCAACACTATTTGAGATCCATGTTATATTTATAGCGCACATATCCCATAGAACGACACCTTTATGTGCTCTTATGACAGATTATAGCATCTCCAAGGCCAACGTAACGAAAAAAAGAACAAATCAATATTGGCTTCATGACCTAATAAATCTCAACAACTATCCAGTTATCATAAGTTAGTATAATCGCCATTACCCAAACTAAAATTGTTGCTAATTACAGCAAAATATGTTCGAATACCTGCACTACGGCTACAAACTATTGTTATCGTCCTCATCATCTACGCAATTTGATATTCTAAGTGATACACAGTCGGTCTTATTCTAGGCGGGTTCCTCGCCCAGAATCTCATAACTATTTACTTTCTTATAGCAGAGGTTTGGACTAAAATAGGGCTTATAAAGTAACTATAAATCAACAATATTGATCTATTGGAGAAATAAATTTACCGTTAGCGACCAATATTTCGCCTCTAATTTCTTCTCATTTTCAATTTTATCTTTCCTACGCTAGATCTGAAAAAATTGTTGCAGTACCTCTCGAAAACATCTGTAAATGAAATCTTAAATTCCACTTTACTCTTCTCGCCAAGAAAGATCTCCATCTCTCCTCTAAAACTTATGTACCTTGATTGGTTCTATGGTAACTGCCTATAAAATATGTTCGTTCCATATTCATTTAAAACTTTTCATTAAAGATTCGTTTCGGTCAAGTCTCTTGGAAGCCATCTGGATATGAACTTCACGCTCTATTAGTTTCAGTGACTACTTTCTTTACATCAAAAAAACCCTAACCCTGGTTTGGACTACCCCTTTAAATCTGGGTTTAAATTCCATTAAGAACTCTATGGTTGAAAACCATGCAAGAAAAGGAATTCCACACATCATGAATCCTTTGCTCACCCACAATTGAACGAAAAGAGTTGTTAGCTCTTTTGGATAGCAGAAATCTTCTGTGAAGTCTTGGAGAGGGTACACGTTTTTACGCATCACAAGTTACATTCACAACTTTACTAGGAAATAGCGACATGCAGACTCCCCCTGTTCGCAGTCATTTTTTATCTTTCAGGAATAGAAAACGAATTATGAAAGTGCCATCTTGATCCATACTCCCTCAACTCCAGGCCGACTGCGGATGAATTCATCCACGCAGACATGTGAGGATAACGTAGCATATTGTCTACCATTGTCCTTGGAAGACTTCAAAAATACAGTAACTAGAGACCATCTTGATTAGTATAAATTTGTATCCCTAAGCATTGCTTCGGGAGCAAAATTTTCTTAGAATAGGCTTTATTCTTCTGCATGACGTGATACTTCTAATGCATAGGGCTGGATTGCACTTCCACCTAGACTCATTCTAGCGAAAACGGTGGCTTCGAAATGAAAATTTGTCCTTAGTATGAGAACTCCGAAGAACTTCAGTTCCCTCCCTTATGAAACAGTTCGAATTTCAACGAAATAAAATAACTCTGCTGTAAGATTACGCATTAATTTGAGTTGAGGGAGCAAAATGGCACTAATTTAGAATTCAATTGGTGATAGTTTCTGGAGAAGATCGCCCATAAGCGAGTGTATCACCAGTGTAGCCAACTGATCTGACTCTTTTTTCGTGTAAATGCCAATTAATATATTTAAACACCATACGAATAGTCCAAAATCACCTATTTGAAATTTAGGTTACATCTGATGGACACACATTGTAATCAATTGAGTTTCTATTTAGTACCGACAGATACGGCTCAGAAGCATCGAAATTTTCATTTTCACGTTCTGTAGGCTGTTGAATTATGACTGTCACTTCCAGAACGGCCAGTTGAGATAGAACCGCATTTAATTTGATATTTATAAACATTACAGATTGGATTCCGTCACATATATTCCGACCTGCTACCACTAAGTTTCTCGGAAAACTTCCAATGTCGATACAGACGTTAATGACGGTTACTTGAACAATTATGTCTTTCAAGAAGACTCGTACCAACTGTCATATTCCGCAGCTAGCGTAAAAATGAAAGATAGTGAATGGTATTTCCTGGAATGGTTTTCGTGCCTATATTTGACATTTTAATGTAAAAAAGAAGGTTTCTTTTTCAAGGAAAATTTGTGGATGTATATAACAGATTGAGAGTTCTCGCCATGTAACTCTGTTAAGTAAAAGGAAATTTCTTCCATGCATTTAACAGAATGAGATTTCCAGAAGAGTTTACACTTATCGATAATCTGCATATTCAAAAAGAGTACGTGTGAACCAAAAATGTGGACAGAATTTTATATTGGAAAAACATATTATTAAAAGTTTTCCTTATATGACCAAAATTTTCCAATAGAAACTACTAGAGACTCCACAGTGACAGTGAAGTAGATGCTATTCTGTACTTTTAATACGAGTTACAGAGTACAGTAAGTTTAAAACTCGGAAAATGACGGATCCGATCTTACTGCATCGAAATGACCTCATTTTAGATCTAGATTTGGAGTACGAACGCTTACTTTCCAGTATCGCTTAATTCCTGGCAGTTTCTGACGTATGACAACCAAGTCACAAAAGTTCAGACCGTAAAAACGAGAATGATCATTTACCAAGGGTGGAAGTTTCGATAATATAATTTTTAAAGACAGAGTCCCTGAGCGGATGCCTTCTTTAAACCAGCTTGAAAGGCAGAGGATTGAACTGTTTCGCCTCTTGTCTACTACAAAGTTCCGAGAAATTCAATATGTCAGGAAAACTATCGCATTTTGTTAAATGTTGCGACTTTTGGTTGGTAGGAATGCTTCCTGCTTCAAATATTGTTTTCAGTACTACGTTCAAGGTTTCTGTCTACTGCTTAATTACTTTGCACGGTCAGTAGTGTTCTTGATATTTCTCTTCAAGAAAAAGAAGTATAAATGGAACAATATCAATTTTTACAATTACGGATCTTATCACCTCCGAGCAACGTCGGACGCAAGTCAGTCAAAATTATGTAACATAAAGCTCCATTGAAGAACTGTTCCTATTTTCTGTGGAAAAATCTCCCAAAGGAATGTACACAAATGAAGAAGTTGTTAAGAAAGACTGTATCGAGCAGGGTTCATCCAATAATCAATCAATGAAACGTTAGGGAAAACGTCTTCGAACGCACGGACTTGAAGGAAGTAGTATTTTCAGAGATTCTCAGTAATTTATTAAATGAAATCACAATTTCAGTGGTTAAAGAATCATCCCTTAAGGATGGTCTTGCACCGGCCTTCACGGGTAGCCTATTTTTGGTCTGCTAAAATTATTGAATCGTTAGAGCATTTTGGGGAATAATCATGTCATACCTAATGAACGTAAGGCTTAAAATTACTGGTGTAGAAACTGTCGAAATAGATCTGGTTGAATTACCATGACAAACGTAACAGGGAGGTAACGGTGTATGTCACACACTTTCAGACACTTGTTGGCTGAAACCCAGTCGAGTAGCATGGGGTGGACAGAAAAGGACCTTAGTCCCTTAGAATAAAAAGTGGAATTTCCGTAACCGGCATAATGGCCTTGATAGTCAGTAGTTTGGTTATTATCAGCGTCGATTGCGTTATTGCGTAATATGCATGCGCAACCAGATAGAAATACTTGCTATGGAAAGAGTCAGGTTCACAGGTTGCGACTAGATGTCGCAGAAGAGCGGCTTTGCTGTACATTACCCAAGTTCTGATCGGTAGCGGAGTTTAATTGACAGTAGAGGTAGTAATTTATTATAGCTGTGGTGAGCATGCGCAAGTTTCCGCTTGAATAGATCAGGGGATGTAAGATTGCTTGACTATTGAAAAATGGAATTGCATGCGAATCGAAGTACAGTACTTGCCTGGAGCAGACCGAATACTGCGGAAAGTAGGGTGTTTTACTCAATTTTCCTGATAACGGAGGTCTAGTGCAAAGTCGAAAGGGTTGAACATACTACCAGTCCATGCAAAAAGCAGGCACCCACAATCGCTCGGTTGCGTGTGGTCCCTGATATCATCAAAATTGGCGAAAAGAAAATATTACAGCGCTGGATGAGCTGGCATGCCGCGCTGGCTGTGTTGGAACTGCATTACCAAATTTATTTTCAAGTATTTTTAGAGGGATTCTGGGCACTGTACAATAGCAGTGCTGCGCTGGAATAGTTACTGCTCAGGTGACACAGATTTCGGGTGTTTGAAACTGAATATAAGGAGATAAGAGGGGATTACCTAGGGCACCGATCATGGGTATGAATATAGGATATTTTAGTGATCTAGATATTCCAGCTGCTGTGAACCACTCGAGGGAATATTTGTGGACTACAAATAGAGGGATTAATATTTTGGAGGAATTCTTTTGCTCTGATCTCGAGTTCTAAGATTGGGACGAAGAAATCTAGAAATTTATCCTGATAATATCTGCTATTAGTCCTTCTCTTCAACATGATTCCATTTGATGCATTTTATGGTTCTTAGTATGTGTTTTTCAGACTTCATGGTTATCCAAAAAGTCTATATAAGCTTAGTAATTTGCTTCCTAAAAGCGAGGTGAAGCAAATTTGCAGACAAGTTCAAGTCAAGTCCCGAGTAGTTTGGAAGTTGAAAGTCAACTTCAGACCCAAGTACAATTTTTCTTACGCTGGTCACAGAGCATCAGTGGAAGACCGTGCCCTTTTATACTCTCCTGTAGCCCTCTAAACTATCGTCCTTAACCCACCCTTTTTTTGTTCGATTATACCACGGTAGCACTTTTGTCGCTAGCAACACCCCTTTCTTGGGTAATTTGTTCTCAGAATCTCTTTTTCCGACGATTTACCCACACTAGTATTATTCGGAAGAAGAAATCGCGGTACTGGGATCGAAAACCCGAGCAAAAATTCTAGATTTAGGAATTTCGCATTGATCTTTTTTGCAAGTCGCGCTGCCACCCAGGGGTGGATCCATAGCGACAGCACAGCGCTTAGTTTCAGTACAGATTCATGAGTGCCTTGCATCCCCCTTGTGGCATTTTGGAGCGGAAATAAACAGTGGTAACCGGCAATAGAGGTACAAACACGTTCTTAAATTGCGTTCCGAGATGTAGGTGCCCAGGCCTGGAGAAGTACGCATGAAATCCAGTCCTTGCAACCATCCACTGACAACGGGGCACGGCATGCCACAGTTCTCTCATCCCCCTTCGGCATGCAGTCAAAGGCGTTTTCCTGAACCGGGCGAGCGAGTTGCTCTTGCCCAAACCGCTTCCTTAATTTGATAGACGTCTGCCCCCGTAGGGGCTGCCATGTCCAGTAGAATGTGGTATGAGCGTGGATCGTACTTTACTCCGTCTTCGGAGATAGTTCTTTAACAGAAGGGTCTTCTTCGGATTGATCCAAGATCCAAGTTCCCGGCATACGGGGAAGAACTTCTCGACCGACTTCAGCGGTTTCTTTTCTGTCTTCGCGTGCAGAAGAAAATAGTCCAACCAATATATGAGGTTTTTCACGCTTTTCTAGAATACTGCATGCGTATAAGGTTGAAAGTGGTTTCCAGAGTATGTCCCTCCCTGTGACATTCGTCGCTGTGAGTAGATGCATAGCGGCGTTTGATTCGAAACAAGTTCCTTTAGTTCCAAAGACAGTACAACTTGCTAATATCCGGGGCAGAAGTCGATGTTGGCGAACACTGTGGACCCTCAATACTCAGTTAGCTTCGAGTCGAGGTGTGATATGGATGATTGAAGTGCCACTGTATTCGATTTTACTGACCGCAGGTCGAGTTGTGAAACTTAGTTTATCCGCTCCTCGTTTGGTCACGGCCAGAGCGGCGCTAGCACACTTCGCCATTGGGTCCCTGTAGACTTCGCCGATTTCCTCGAGCTGTCTGATCGTGTGCTTGATTAATATGCATTAATTCCGTGCCTCCCTCCTTTGTGGGCAGCGACCGGGCTTCTTGCCTTCGCTCAATTCGATCTGCAATGATTCCACTTTGGTAGGGGGGCCAGGCCCCAGCTTGATTCGGAGCACAGAGCGATAGTCCTTCATAACCCCCCTAAGTTCTTGCAGACCCTCCTCGCTCATCATTTTCTCCTTTGCTTCTTCTTCTAGAGCCAGGACTGATACTTTGATCTCTTTGGGGTCTGTGACGTCGTATCCCGCCGTAAAGTGCTATGGAGGCCCTATGGGGTCGTCTTCGATATCCTTGTAGGATATGCCTCTGTAATTTTCCTCCCCTTCGCTGCCCATTTATCTGTGGACCCATCTTTTCAAGATGGTGCTCGAGGTTGAAAACTATTATTGCCTTCAGCAACGGTCTTCAAGAATTAACTCGTTCATGCTCTGGTCTGTAATCAAAAACTTTGCTTCTTGTAGCATAATCGTGACCTTTGATAGGGATCAATCGGCGGTGGAAGAGATCCTCAGAACCAATTACCCCAAGAAGGAGTTGTTGCAAGCGACAAAATTGCTACCATGGTATAGTTGTGAGAACCAAATGAGGTGGATGGGGACGACAGTTTAAGGACAATGAGTGAGTATAAAAGGGGCAGGGTCTACCACCTATGCTCAGTGACTAGCATAAAATAAATGCTGCTTGGGTCTGAAGTTGCCTCTCAACTTCCGAACTATTTGGTTCTGGGCTCGAAGTTGTCTACCAACTTGCTTGATCTCTCAAGGAGGAAGCACTTTACTCAGCTTATATGAACTTTTCGGCTAATCCTAAAGTCCCAAGAACGCACACTAAATACGATAAAATGCACTAAAACAAATTATGCAGTAAAACAAATCATGTGGATGACAGACACTAGCAATAAGATACTTCCAATAAATATCTACATCTTTTCCTCACAATATTCATTCTCAAGGCTAGAACCTAGCAGCTCCTGCAAAATATCCATGCTACCCATACAGTCCACACATATCCCGTCGAGCGGTTGGCAGCTTCCTGTGGCCTCTCCTGAAATCTCTAGACCACTGAAGATATCTTTATCCACTTCCATGACCGATACCACCTGGTCCTCCATTCTTAGCTCCCGTCCCGCCCCAAAGTTCTGGGAGCTCCGGCCCAATTCTTGCACTTTCACCTCCTCCCCCATGGACCGCTATTCCATCCCGTCTCCGTTCTCCTCATCCTTCTACTGAGTCTCGTAAGCCAGCTCAGGGGCTACCCATTCCTCAAAAGAGTCCCCGCTATCCTCCTCAACTTTCTCAGCCTCATCCCCACTTACCTCCCTCGCCTCTTCTTCTATAAAGAGGCGGCCATTGAACTCGATGATCTTCTCCTTAGTTTTTCGCCGGCGGTAGTCGTCGGCATCGGTTGGCCCGTAGGCGGCGAGACGGAGGCCATTGATGGGACAGAAAGGGCTGTTTTTAGAGATCGGGACAGACGGGCTATTTGACGTCACATATGAGCGGGGTTGCGAATGTTGTCAAAAAGTGTAATCAGCTTATCTAATTGTTGGTGTTAGGATTGATGCTTCAGCGAAAATGCTATAGCACTTTAAAAAGGAGAATTTCTTCGGTAATCATCACGATCTTGGTCAAAAAAATGCGAGGCGATACTGCGGCCCTGAATTTGCATGAATTCAGGGGCATCATAAAAATCTGCGTGATAGAATATCGGAACTGAATTTGGGAGGCGAAGTGACCACGAATTGAAAGGCATCTGTTTGAAGGAGGACCAAATCTCCGAACATAAAAATAGAGAATGGAGTTGTACAGTGAATTTGGATTCATAAAGGAAAAAGATATTTCGAATTTTGTTTTGGAAAGAAAAAGGTAGGACGATTGGTCAAGGATGGATTTCAAGAAGCGAAGAGGACCTTTTTCGTTCCGAAAACCTTGCTTTTGGCAACGTGATCATCATCTCAGATTTGATGCAATGAAGAATGGCTGTGGGTTGAATTTGCTCTTCAGGGGGTCTCTTTTGATTAATTTCAGCAAATTATTCCTTGCAGGCGGAATACTCGACTTCAAACTTAATCACGCTTGGCTGGGTTGAAATCTACAGCCTTGGCGCAGAAATTGTCGACACTGATAGCGAAAACCCCGCCGAAAAGATGATGGACAGAACTAGGGAGAGGGAGCGAGGGAGCCAGACAGAGAGTGAGGGAGAGAGCAGCAGAGCAAAAGAGAGGGAGAGAAGGGCAGAAAGGGTGAGGGACCGACAAGTAGAGATGAGAGAGAAGGTGGTGAGGAACTTTACTCTGGTAGAAGATGGAGAAAGTTCGGGGCTTATATAGACTTCAAGGCGAGTCGACTGATGCTTTCTATTGATCCAAGGAGTTTTCCAGAAGACATTTAGACGACGTTGAGTGTCTAACCCTAAACTTGCTTGAGCTTATCTAAAGTAGATCAGCTCAAGCTTACAGCACTGTACAGTGCATAAACATGACAGTCAAGTTCTAGGTTGAACGGTAAAGTACAGTAATACCTGGAAGCCTCTTTGCGAGTTGTCAGCTGTCCAAAAAAAGGCAAAGAAGTGAAATTACACTAACACGCCCCCTCAAAATAGAACTGACCTCAGCAGCGCCCCCTCCATCTGTAAACAATAAAGTACTAACTTGAAATGCTAGGAGGAAAAATGCCCAACTCACTTCGAAACCTCACAAAATTGACCCACAGGAAAGGTTTTGTCAGACGTCACAGAGTTATGCTTCGGTTCGACAGTGAGTAACAGAGATCTCTTTGGACGAAACAGCTTCAAGAACGAAATGATACCTAATATCAATGTGCTTGTTCCGTTCATTGATTGATTCGTTCTGGGATGAGCTAATTGCGCCTGAGCTTTCAACCGATATCCTTATAGGAGTAGGTAATTTCTCATTCCTCAAATTGCAGAGAAGGTTTGACAACCAAGTAGCTTCTGTAGAGGCAGTGCACAAAGATATGTACTCTGCTTCGCAGGACGACAGCGCGACACATCTTTGCTTCTTAGAGCGCCATAAGATAGGTCCACCAGACATCATGAACAAGAAGCTTTCGTATACTTGCGAGTAAAGAGGCAGCCAGCCCAATCAGAGTCACGGAATCCGGTGATTTTATGAGATGAAGACGGACCGTAACTGATTCCAAGAGTTTTAGATCCGTTCCAAGTAGCGATACACACGTCTGACAGCCCTCCAGTGAGTGACCATCGGCTTTTCGCAGAACTGCGACAGCTTGCCTACAGTGAATCCAATGTCTGGACGAGTGCAGATCATCAAATACATGAGACTGCCTATTGCATAGCGATATTTTACTGATGAGGGAAGTTCTTGATCATTAGTTCCGTCTTCTTAGGAATCAATTTGGACCATTGGAGTATCGACAGGTTTTGAGTCCCCTATTTGGAATTTTTCCAAGATTTTGTCTGTTTATATCGATTGCGAAAGATGCAGCGTTCTCTCAGATCTGTTTCGCTGCACTTGAATACCAATGAATTATTGGAGAGGACCTAAGTCTTTTATCTTGAATATCTTCTTCATTTCTGCTTCGATATTATTGAGCATATGTCGATTGCTGCCAGAAATGAGGAGATCATCAACCTATAGTATTATCAAGCAGAACATAATCTCCTTCCGATTTATGTAAAGACATGACTCGTGCGGTTTGCTGACAAAGTTGAGTTGCAAAGTCAGACATTCATCTTTCTTGCACGCTATTGGCGAGGAGCCTGCTTCAATACATACGGGGCCTTCAGAAGTCGACAGATGAGTTTGGGCTTGTTGGATCTCAAAACCAGCTGTATTTTCCATGAATATTTCTTCGTCCAAGTAACCGTTCAGAAACGGGGTTACTACGTCCATCTGATCGCATTCAAGATCTAACATATTTTCAAGCAGAAGAAAATTCGTACAACAGCAATAGAAATAACAGGAGCATACATTTCTGTGTACTCTAGTCCGTGAACTTGTCTGAATCCTTCAGTGACGATACGAACCTTAGGACCGACGTCGGGTTTGATACGAAAAACGTAGCGACATGAAATCAGGTGCATTCCTGGTTTCCTTGGAACGAGATCAACTTTACTGTTCTCACGGATATATTCCTCTTCCCTTTTGATCCCTGGCATCCAAAAATCAATTTTTACTGCAGAATTAGCTTCTCCGTATGTTGCAGGAACACCTGCTGAGAGCAGTGCAGTTTCTGCGACGAGTGACTGATTTGAGGAAGAACTAGAAGGACACCAGCAGGTGGGCATCTTTGAGACCCGATATAAACGACGAGGAGCTAATGAATTGTCTTCTTCAGATTAGAGTGGATTGTTTTCACCGACAGTAGACTCTTCAGAATCTTCCTTTTCGTCAGCGGAATTCTGTACTTCGCAAAACTCTTCAGAAGGATATTTATCTTCATCGGAGGAAATTTTTTCCGTGATCTCTATTCGGTAGCTCCCAGGTGACTTAAGGCTGTGAACAAGTTCCTGTTTCATTGAAAATTACATCTCTGGATGTTACCATTCTTTCTGATCCAATATCCCACAGCTTATATCCATTGCTCTGAGAGGAATACCCCATCATAAGGGCTTCACAAGATCTGGGATCCAACTTCTTTAGTTTGTTCTTTGGCACGACATACCAGAACTGTGCACCAAATACCCCCATGTGAGATATGTCAGGGAAAATACAGTTCCAGTGGAGGTAAGGAGTGGTATTCTCTGGGAAAGAGCTTGAAGTAACGCGATTCAGAACATGGGCAGCCGTGGAAAGTACTTCAGCCTAGAAATGATTTGGAATACCATTTTGGTGTAACATCGAACGGATCAGAATGAGAAGGTTCGATTCATCCGTTCTGCAGTCCCTTTTTGCTGGGTGTTATGAGCCACGGTGAGCTGATTTTGTATACTGTTCTCCTGTAGGAAGTTCTTGAACTCGGTTGAGAGGTACTCTCCGCGGTTTTCGGACCATAAAGCATTAATAAGAAGCTGATCTTCATCCAATTTTTTTTTCATTTCAGGAAACTCATGGACTTGGTGATAATTCAGAGAATAAATAGTGAGATTCTCCACAAAGGCTTTGTACTTTTCAAATAAATCTATCACCTTTGACTTGTGGCTCATAGGATACACAACCGCCCACTTGGAGTAGTCGTCAATGAATGATACAAAATACCTAGCCCCTCCCAAAGAAGGAGTTTCAACCGGTCCCAAGACATCAGAATGAACCATCTCTAGAGTTCTTGCCGAACTAATTTCTCCTCTCTTCGAGATTGGGGCACGGTGGGATTTACCAAGTATGAAACCGATGCAAACATCATCTTCCTCGTTTCCTTGTGAAAGTTTTACACCTCTCACGAAATCGCTTCAGATCATTGATTTGATTCCGGGAGCATGTATGTGCGCCAATGTCTGATGCCAGATTGAAATTGGGCATATCAAGGGAACTTGAGATCCCGTCGGTGGCTTTAGTGCAGGCTTGGTGACATCCAAGGAGTTAAGGCTATTAGTAGGCATTCCCATCGCCACAAGAGTGGAGTTGGAATGACGAACGAGGGCGACTGTATCGTTACTAAAGCGCTTCTCAATTCCAAGCTTTGCCATGACAGATACGGAGAGCAATTCGTAGCGAAGTTCTGGAACATTTAATACGTTTTTCATTACACACTTGACAGTTTCGCCCTTCCGTCGTAACATGAGAGCAACCTCACCGGAGCCAATAATCATAGCCGTGCAATCTTCCCCAAGGTCAAGAGTTGAACGGGACGCGAGAAGGTGATAACTTGTGAAAGCTGAGTGGTCCTAAGTGACGTGCGAGGTACATCCTGAGTCGATGATCCATTCCATGGATGACAGAGGAGGGCCTCCGGTAGATTGAAGTGCTAATTTTTGTGCATAATAAATCTACACAAAGACACAAACGACATCTGAGTGTTCAGTAGTTACAGCAAACTCCGTGGAATTGAGGGATTTTCCTCCCTTTCCTATAGCCCTATCAAGATGACCTCTAGATTGATGTCCTCTGGGAGCTATATGAGGGGTTTTTTTGTAGAATTGGCTGCTATTCCGATGCCTGCCGCAGTGTATGCACATTTTTGCGGAAGTTCCTGTTCGAGCCTTGGAAGACTGGGTTCCCAGGAGTGCAGCCATCTCAGCGACTTTGAGTGCATCTTGATCCCGCTGAGCATGGTGCTGCTCTTCTTGGAGATATCTAATCTGTACAAACTCGAACGAAAGTTGTCATCTTCGATATTGGCAGCGTCAAGGGCTGATATAAGGCTGTCAAAGCGACCTGGAAAGCCATTGAGGAAGGTCATGGCCATTTAGCTGTACTTGGTATACGCAGACATGGATTGTAGAGTGGCCTAAAGTTGGGGAATACGGGCATCATATAGTATAACTTTCTCATTTGGGTGCATTTGTACTGTATAGAAGCGACGTCTTGTGGCGAGCGTGTTTAGCGGAGTATTCTTTTCGAAAATATCATAAATGAGTTTCCACATTTGCTTAGCCGTAGTGGCTTGTTGAACCTGCTCAAGGTGATCATCTGAAATTGTGAGTCCAATGATAGCTCTTGCCTTGGCATGTGCCTTTTTCCATGTTGAGTGAGTTGACGAAGATGCTTCCGGTGGATCAACTGTAAGATGATTGTCAACCTCCCTGAGAGATAGGATGAAATGAAATCGAGCTTTCCAAATGTGAAAGTTATCACTACGGAGCTTCTCGAGATTATCGATACGAGGTCCTGTGTGAGTAATCTTTACGGAATTTGGAAAAAGCATGTGGGAGAACATGCTGAGGGGGATTACAGAGAAACTAACATGCGAAGGGGGATGAGAGAGGAACTAATCGGAAATGCATCTGGTAAGAACTTGACGCGCTTGAAACCCATGCAAGCAGAACAAGGTCCAGCAGAGGAGTCCATGGTGAGTATAATGGGACCAAGTGAATCGAAATTTAATTTTTATGTTTGTGGGCAATGAGTTTGTTGCGGTCGTGTCTTGTTTGGAAGGCGCGGTTACAGTGAGCACAAGGATTAATAGCCGACTTCCGCTCAGATTTGTTGCGGCACCTCCTACCACCTCTGTGCTGAGCAAGTTGCTTCGGACCCGATACTTCGAGCTGACAGAGATCACAGGTGAGGAAAGAAGTCTTGGGTTCCGAAACAGAGGAAATTATAGGTGCCGCAGGAAGTGGAGGAGAAGTCACTGTGGACAAAAGAAGTGGACCCGGGGAGATAGGTTCGACAGTAAGAGGAGTCGGGATTCTTAACGCTGGAGTGTCAACAGGAAGAGGCGGCACTCCAGACGATAAAGGAGACTGGGTGGTAGTGACTGCAGCAGGAGTTGGAGGTGCCTGAGGTGTCGGAAGTGGCGCAGATGCTGGAGTAAGAGAGATAAAGTTAATAACCTGAACTGCAGCTACGTTAGTAACCAGTTTCCTCTGACCATTTTGTTTCGACACACGACTTGTAGAGACGGGGAGAGCCATTGAGCGGAGCTTGACTGGACTATTGTAGTTGTTCCGGATTTCGGGCTTTTTCTTTGTACCCAATGCCAAGATTTGTTGAAGAAAATCCATCTTCTTGGGAGAGACAATCTTCTTGTGAGAATGAGAAGGGAGCGAAACGACGTCCTGAAGGGTTGCAGTGGAGGTTATATCACCGCCTTCACCGTCAGATTCAATAGCGTAGTCTTCGATAAAACGGCACTTCGGGCGAAGCTGCGGCTTTTTGGATCGAGGCGGGGCTTGAACAGGGTCTTATGAGTCTTCATCTGAAGTTAAATTGATACGGCAGACGACAGTGTCGTCTGGAGAGATCTTAATTCCTTGAAGGAAGACAGAGCGGCAGATGACCACTGGAGGCAGGGAATTGCGAGGTTAGGCAAAGGCTGAGGAATAAGCGTGAAAGATATAAGGAGTCAAGAGGTTTCGGGAATATTTGGACTTGCCGTTGAAACTAGGCACGGGCTGTGAGACAAACATGGGTATGTGACACAGAGACGAGGCGAGTTGCAACGAGGACTCGGGCCGCAAAATGGACTTTTTTGTGTAGTGTGGGGATGAAGAACCTCGACAGGCCGCAAAACCGACCAAGGTAGTGCAGAGACGACAAAGAAGTCAGATCAAATCTTAGGTGCTTTTTTTGGAGCTTCTGTGTTTTCTTCCCTACACGGGACGTCGGGTATCTTCTAGGTGGTTGGCGTCGAATAGAGAGCGCGACAGAGATAAGTCGGTGTGCAGTACTAGCGGTCTGGGCCAATAACATGATGGATAGAACGGGAGAGAGGGAGCGAGGGAGCCAGACAGAGAGTGAGGGAGAGAGCAGCAGAGCAAAAGAGAGGGAGAGAAGGGCAGAAAGGGTGAGGGACCGACAAGTAGAGATGAGAGAGAAGGTGGTGAGGAACTTTACTCTGGTAGAAGATGGAGAAAGTTCGGGGCTTATATAGACTTCAAGGCGAGTCGACTGATGCTTTCTATTGATCCAAGGAGTTTTCCAGAAGACATTTAGACGACGTTGAGTGTCTAACCCTAAACTTGCTTGAGCTTATCTAAAGTAGATCAGCTCAAGCTTACAGCACTGTACAGTGCATAAACATGACAGTCAAGTTCTAGGTTGAACGGTAAAGTACAGTAATACCTGGAAGCCTCTTTGCGAGTTGTCAGCTGTCCAAAAAAAAGGCAAAGAAGTGAAATTACACTAACAAAAGAGATATTCAACGCTCTCTATCTCAGAACGGTAATGTTGCGAGCGACAAAAGTGCTACTATAGTTTAGTTGCAGGATCAGGAAGTGGCATATATGTGTGAGGAACCAAGGGTCTTCAATTTCATTCAGAAGGAGCAGGCTCCACCAACTACAGTCGCTAACAGAAAGTAACAAGAGCGATTACTTGGTCTCAAGTTGACTAAAAACTTCCTAAATAATTCCGACTTGACTTGAAGATGCCTTCCAACTCTCTTGACCTAGCTCTGAGGAAGCAGTTTACTATGCTTATCTAGATTTTTTTCCTCCCCTAAAGTCTTGGCAAACCCATGCTAAGTATCATAAAGGTCATAGAAATAATTTCTTTGGACGTGAAAGTCCCAATAAAAGATACTTTGAAGATATTAAAAGATACTTAAAAGATTCTAAATAGACGCGGAAATGAGTCTAGTCCTTATACATTCAATTCCCTACACTCGTCCAAAAAAATCATCTAAAATATCGATACCACCCAAAAAGTCCCCCAAAATATATGTAAACGGCTTAAATTCTCCATTCCCTCCTGGGAGATATCCAAACCACTAAATATGCCCCCATCCAGTTCCAGTCTCGGGACTACATTTGGTCCATACTGTCCAGCCCCCGCCTATAACCGACCACACTTTCCCCCTTTTTGTAGCACAAGGGAGAATAAAGGTGGACCCAAAGGATCCCCTTGCTGCATGCCTACCACGCTCCTGAGCATATCATCCCCACACCACAGATGACCCGGATTTATCGCGTACGTGTAATGGTCCCAAGGTAAGAGCTCCGGGAACCTCTGGTAGACCTCCTTCAAAAACGCACAGCGGCTGACCTGGTTGAAGGCGTTTTGAAGGTCAACGGTTAACAGTGCATTATCCGGCGATTCGCCAGGCTCCTCATAAAGTCGCCGTACAGCGTGGACAACTGCCTCAAATCATCATGACGTTGCTACTCCCAACTGTAGTGGCTGAAAGTATTCGGAAGCGTTGTCGGAAATGCGACTCAGCAAACATCTGGCCACCAAGTGACGTAAGATCTCGCCCACGGCGATCAGTCTGATTCCTCCGTCCGGTTTCAGAAGTGCCGTAAGCAGTGCATCTGCGAAACATGCCGATATAGCCGCAGGGGCCTTCCCGTTGGCTAGCAAGTTGACCACACTACTCAGAGCAACTAGCAAGCTTCGTCCACCATTGACAACTGGTGGGACGTGTAAAAGCTCCTGTAATACAAAAAACGGTCCTCCCCTCATTTAATACAGGAAATGGTTCTCCCTTCACGTTATACAGGAAATGGTCCTCCCTTCACGTAATACAGGAAATGGTCCTCCCCTCGTGTAATCCAGCAACCTACAACGATCCCGCCCCTAACTTCTCCAACCGTCATTTCCAAATTTACTTCCCTTTTATCTAGATATTTTATACTGTATTTAACCCTCTGAATCGACCCCGAATCAAGTCCCTTTTCCCTTTTAGCTTACCTCCTCCTCCAAATTCGCCTTTTTTTGAGAAGAAAGGCGCAAATGCACTATTGCAAAATCCCTTGCAGATTTATTTTACCTATTCCTAATCTATAGAACCTGCCCCGGGAGCCTATTTAAACCCCTTTATTCTAAGTTCCAAATGCCCCCGATCATTTTACTCATCACCCCTCTCCCCCACACACCCAAAACACCCTACATTGCCTCCCGTTCCCCAACGTCTATCACAATGAGCAACCTTCGCCCCTCTGTCCCAATTGCCAAAAACCGCCCTTCCCGTTCCATCAATGTCCTTCGTCTCGCCGCCTACGGGCCAACCGATGCCGACGACTACATCCGGCGGCAAACAAAGAAGCAAATCATCGAGTTCGTGCGCCGCCTCTTCATAGAAGAAGAAGCGAGGGAGGTAAGTCCGGGAGAGGCTGAGAAGGTCGAGGAGGAGAGCGGGGAGTCCTTCGAGGAATGGTTAGCCCCTGAGCTAGTGTACGAGGCTTAGGAAGATGAGGAGGAGGAGGATGAGAAGGATGAGGAGGAGGAAGAAGAGGATGAGGATGATGAGGAGGAGGAAGAAGAGGAAGCGGAGGAAGAGGATGAGGAGGAGGAGGAGAGGAGGAGGATGAGGAAGAGGAGGAGGAGGAGGAGGAGGAGGAGGAGGAGGATGAGGGAACAGGGGGCATGGAAAGTGTTGGACTGGTGGGGCCTGGAATAGAGAGTATGGATCAAGTTGTGCCCACGATGGAACCGGATGGAGATATCTTTAGTAGTCTAGATATCTCCCAGGGGGAAATAGAGAGTTGTGAGCCATTCGCAGATATTTGTGGGGACTGCTTGGACAGCATGGATATTTTAGAGGATTTGTTTGGATCTGATTTAGAGAATGGGAAATAAGAGGACCAAATTAATTGTTAGTTTCTTAAGTATCTTTTGCTTAGAGTATATTGTCCACACAAAGTATTTTTATGCATTTCTTGGTATCTTCTGTAGTTTTGTTCGGACTTTAGGGGTAGCCAAAAGTCTATATAAGCTGAGTAAACTGCTTCCTCATGGAGAGGTCAAGCAAGTTGGCAGACAACTTCAAGCCAAGTCCCGAGTAGTAGGAAGTTGAGAGTCAACTTCAGACCAAGAAAACTTTTTCTTACGCTAGTCGCAGAGCGTCGGTGGTAGACCCTGCCCCTTTTATACTTGCTTGTAGCTTCCTCAACTCTCTTCTATATACACTCCCTTTTGTTCGTTCAACAATACCACGGCAGCACTTTTGTCGCTCGCAACACCTCCTTCTCAGGGTAATTGGTTCTGAGGATCTCTTCCCCGCCGATTTACCCCTATCAGCTCCACGAGGTGGTTTGGGCGGAGTCCGAATCCCCCTGCGGCGCTGCCCCTTGGGGTTGGTTTGGGTAAATTGGGTTTACTTGAATGGGTTGGTATACTTACTTTGGGTTGGTATGGGTTAAATTGGGTTTTCTTGAATGGGTTGGTATACTTAATTTGGTATGGGTTTACTTGAATGGGTTGGTATACTTATACAAGTTGGTATGGGTTGGTTTAATGCGAGTCGTGCGAAGGTTGGGTGTGCTATGAGCTTGCCTTCAAACCAAGATTCATGATCTACAATATAAATTACGGAGCATCTCCAACCACTAAGATGTAGCCAGTAGTCCAGTCGACAAGCACGACGTGTTGGAAGTGCCCATCAACGCGGCGGGTCGTTGAAGGAGAATGGCCCCCTCCCAAGTGTATTAGTCTACGGCTCGGCATAAGCGAGAAGTATAGCTGAAAAAATTAAACATCTATCATCGTATGCTAGCTACAAGTACCCTCACGAATCGACGAGCCTTTCAAATATATAACCCTCACTTTTTATTCATGATTAAGGGGAGATCTACCCAGAGACAGATCCAGGTTACAGAATGCGAAGACCTAAGAGTCTCCGGTTCACACAAACGGCAACATACTGGACAACTAGACAGGTAAGACGAGTGAGGAGCTAGTCGCCCTCGGCTGCAGGATGTACCGCGCGTAAGAGAAAGGAAATTAGAGACTTGCTCCACTCTCCTCGAAAGCCCGCCCTGAAGCAGCCGTATACATCCATTATAATGGGTTGAAGGTCAACACTGCTCGTGAGTGGGTTGAACCACTTCGCACTGGCGTAGGATGGGGCAAGAGGGTTGACGAAGGTTACCACAAAGTAGTCCGTGCCATCGGCGGCTCCTTCTGTGTTGGCAGTGTTATCGAGGCTCAATGAATGGACGTTGGGCGGCCTTTGGCAGCAAATGTGGCCACGAGGGCAATGGAGAGCTTCTCGAGAGCCAAAATGGTCCTCATTTTTAGACACGCAGCGCAGGCTGTACTGTCTAATGCTGCATGCCTCCTCGCCTGCCTTGACCAGTCGGTGTAATCACAGGGTCACGGAGGTGCAGACTCGTTTCTGTTTTCTCCTTTCCTTCCCTCCAAACTCCGTTTGGAGCCCCACCGCTAGAAGTTCAGACGACGAAGTAAACCACCCCATTATTCCCCCCGTTTGCCAGATCATTTCCGACTAATGGGTCTGTGTTTAATGCGAGAGTTTGGAGGGCTACGAACCTGGGGAGTTCTGGAGGTAGGAACTTTGTAACGAAAAGGATGGCAGACGCCCTCATTCTGTCTACAAAGATGAAGGGAGACCAGGCAACAGACAGTAAATTACAGGACCCTTTTACTAACTACACATCGCAGGCAAATTCTCGGTTCTTGCCGCTCATCCTCTCGCATGCGGTACTAATTGTATGCGGGTGCTATCTGTCCTTATGAAAGACACGCTGCGGCAACGGTTTCGTCCAACGCAGCATGCCTTATGTCTGGCCTCACACCAACCCTGTGAGATCGTCCCGCCTGGCTCTGCCTCCTGTTCGGTTTCCAATACACAGACCTGCCCCCCTAGTCTCGGAAAATAGCCATACTGCATCTCTAATCGGTAAAGCGCCCCAAATTTCCCCACCCCCATTTCTATTTGCTGTTACTTTTCAACTAAACAATGAAAACACTGAATACATTTACTGTACGTACAGACGACTGCCGTTTCGTTGGCGTCTTTGCATTAGTGTTGTATTGTATAAGCTATTCACTAATCTTTGCCATCTATCAAGGGGGAACATAAAAACAAAACAAGCAAGTTTGGGGGTTTCAGGCCCACTGTCAAAGGAAGTCCGTTCAATGCTCATAAGAAGAAGAAGTTTAATGCATTCAGTATCTACTGAGGACATTGCTATGAAGGGAGTGCCACTAGTTTGTTTCACGGGCAGCACAGCTGCAACGGTTACTGAAATTTAAAAAAGCTGAAGTTATCTTAAAACTTGCGGTAACCGACCCCACCGTAAGTTGTCGGTAAAACTGTAAGGGATCTGCAGCATTGCAAAAGAGGAACAAGGGCAAATACCCGCATTGTTGGGCAGGAATAGCACAGCGGTGGTGCAGCGAAACAACCAAAGCGCGATCCGAATTTATTTATGCAACGGTATTCCCATAATCCGGGTATGTCTGAACTCCTCGCGTGTACTTTCCCGCCATCCTGTGACACCACAGCACTTGCTTCCATATATGAGTGATTTGCATCTTGCTGTTACCAGCAACTCGTTGCCTTGCGGCAACACACCATTGTTTGACGATCTGCAGACATGGTCTGTTTGAGCAAAGTTACTTGGGGCTTGACACACGTTCTACATGTGCAACAGGTTGCGGGACGTAGGGAAGACCTCAGACTACACGTGTGCGCCTGTCGAATTGTCGCCTACCCTTGCGGAAATCCTTACAAACTCTAGTCACTCCATACCGCCAAAACAACCTATCTGTTTCAGTGCAATCGGGACAAAATATTCACTGGTCGGGAGTCATCGTGCGTGCTTCTAGCATTTACTAGACCTTCTACTTGCGACACTAAACCCACTCCCCCACGCTCTGAGAAGCAACACAACTACATGTTCAAGAAACGCATAACATAAAGGTCAGCATACATCAATGAGGCACCAACAGACTTGATCGCTCAACGGGATTTCCTTCGAAAAAGCAGTGCAAAGACGGGTGCATGCGACATTAGCACGGTCAAGTATAGACCGGAAAGATGGCCTTTCCATTAAACGAATCACTCTGAACCATCTGCAATTCCAAGGCGGCCAAATCCTTGTAGACCACGGTAACGCCGCCCTTTGTACCCTCCTTCAAAGTACCTTTACTATCACCTGCGACAATCTTACCCGGCCTCACCGCACACCATTCAACAGCCTTGTTTCCCCACAACACACCCAAAGCATTCTCATTATCCTTGACTGCGGCACGAATACCCAACATAGGCACCATAACCATCTTCATAATCTTCAAGGGAATGGCCACCTTTTCACCGGGTGTGACACAAAAGGCGCCTGCCTGATACAAAAAGCGTTTGACGCCCTTCTCAGGCATGAGTTGAAGGATTGTTTCAACGACTTTTGTCATGCCTGCGGCCTGCCACAAGGCGGGGAACCGGCGACACAGATGACGTAGGTAACGTTTTCAAGGGCAGTGGAAAGGGAGTCTGGTTGAGAAAGGTCTGCCTGGTGAGCGGTAAAGTTGGAATGGGAGGAGATGGAGTCAGGCAGCTTGGATGAGTCGCGGACCAGACCGCGTACGTGGAGTCCACTCTCCAGAGCTTGGAGGCAGAGCTGTTGGCCGGTGCCGCCGGTGGCACCGATGACGAGGAGGGTGGCTGGGTCGGAGGCCATGGTGTGTTTTCAGGGGGGGGTTTGTGGAAGGGATTGAGAGAGTAGTGGGTGCGGGTGAGAAGTGAGGGGTGTGGGGTGGGGCGGATGGAAGAAGTGTTTGGTACAGAGTATGGTGGGTATATGTTGCGATTTTTTTGCTGGCTTCAAACCGTTTGTTGAAACAGAAACGGTAAAGTTTTCAAGTTGGTATAAAAAGAAGGGCGGGTTCCACGTTGAGGGCTGTGGTTTGTTATGTGGCAGTTTCTCGAGTGTAACAGAAGTTGGCATGGGATTATGGCTGTTAGCTGTTGACATTAGAGGGATTTGAAAAGTTGGTTAAATGGAGTAAAGCCCAATTGGATTTATGAAGTGCTACGGTCGTTATCTCATCAGGATAAGACTTTGGACAATTCCACAAATAGCGCATCGCAGATTGTCGTTGTACCGTTGTTCCGGCAATGCCTAACGTTTGCTATTTGTTTGCATGTTGTGTGTAACCAATCAAATAAAACATTCTTAATCCAACATTGGAAAAATCATTGGCGACGATTCCGCCCTAATCTACTGTACTGTACTGTGCAGTACAGTCTAGTAGTACACGTGTATTGATCCCGACTCTGTCCTTTTGAAATTTTCTGTAATTTAACCCTTCCACCAAGTACTGTACCATACTGTACGAGACAGTACTGCACTGTACAGTACATCTGTGTGCATTACAGTATAGGAATCGTGCGCTGTTTCCCCTGTCTCCTTCCACGGTGCATGGACAGCATATTCATACAATACAGTACAGTACAGTACCTGTAGCTACTAGGGTACAATCAACAACTTTCGGGACTACAGGTACAGTACAGCACTGTACCCTCCAAGGAACAATACTGCCTCTCGACTACTACTGTACAGCAGGCCATAGTGAGTATTAGTACAACAAGGTGCCTACGTAAATCAAACCCTGGAACCCATTCGGACTTGCCACACCCCGTCCCCCGTCCCCCGTCCCCCTTCCTCCCAACCCCACCCGTCCACCCTCGACACCACAATGTACCGCCAACCATTCCCATACCGCCATCGCCTTCTCGCGCAACCGCGCCGCGGTCGCACCTCCTTGCACGGCGCCTTTCTCCTCTACCAACTCCTCGACCGCCTCTTCGACGGAAATCCCAAACCCCCGGTAACCCTCTTCCTCATCGCCCTCAACCTTGTTCTCTTTTACCTCCCCACCCTACGCCCCTTCCTCCCGCTACCGCTTCGCCCCTCTACAACACCCTACAACCCCTTCTCACCCCCGCCGCCGCCTGCCTTCAACCCCGCGCCATTCTCCATGGCGCCCGCTCCGTCTTCTCCTCAGCTCCTTTATCCACCTCAACGACCTCCACCTCCTCTACAACATGACCTCCTTCCTTTACAAAGCCCTCATCCTCGAGACCTCCCTCGGTTCCCCATTCTTCCTCGCCCTCGTCCTTTACCTCTCCTTCTTTGCACACTCCCTCTACGTCCTCATCGCCTACCTCGCACACAATCTCTCACTCACCTCCGCCCTTATGAACCGCTGCGTCGTCGGCTTTTCCGGCGTCGTCTTTGGCCTCAAAGTCGTAATCAACTCCCATCCACGCTACTCCCAACACGCTACACAACTTTTCGGCTTTTCACTGCCCTCAGGCCTCGCACCCTGGGCAGAGCTCTTCCTCGCCTCCGCCATCATGCCAAACGTCAGCTTCCTCGGCCATCTCACCGGCATTTTGGCAGGACTCACTTTCGTTTATGTTCCAAAGTTTGTCGCACATTGGTTGCCGAACCATGGTTCATTCCGCTTTGGCTTGGCTCGGCCCAACTCGTGGACCCCGTTTCAGGGTCGCGGACGCTATGCTAGGGTTCATGATGATTGATCCGCTTGCATGTTCTGTTCGCACTGTGCTGAGGCCATTGGCAGCGTCTGATTTGTGTGCTGTTGTATTGTTGTCCCGCGAGTCGGGTGGGCGGCATGCCTTGAGGCTCAGAGTAGAGGGTGTGTCGATTAGTGCTGGTCGCACTGCCATTGTCGCGGTGATACCGTGCCTGTCTGGTGCCGAATGTGTATATGCAAAATGGAGGGAACGGGTTGAGCGTTTAGCGTGCGGGTTGGTACGAAATGACTTTGCAATTGGGCGGCACTATGGTAGTTGGGGAGAGGTGTACAGTAGTAATTTTTTTGGATGTCGTGTGGCAAGAAGTCTACTCGGCAATCAAGGGTTGAAGCGTCAAAATTTTGTGGCGAATTAAAGTCGATGCAGTACTGTGGCCCGAGCGAGTCTTCGTGCGTCAATTCAACAATGGGAGAGAGATACTCACTCCTGACTTGTGAAGAGTGTACACCAACTGACTGATTGATCAGTAAAGAGCTAACTGGATGAACCAAATCAGTCAAGTGCAGTGGGGCTCGCGACAGGATGGCAATAGCCACCGACGACCACAAGGCGCTACTGATGCGCTGGTAGATGGACGTGCGGATAGTAGCGTCTGAGGTGTGGCATTTCCTGGCGACATGGGTACAAATTCTTCGATGAATAACACAGTCTCCGGAGAAGGGCCACCGAGGGAATCAAACACAAGGGGCTGGAATCGGAAATCCTGGTCGTGAGGGGGGCTGGGAGGGGGGCACCAGGCGCCTCGCTAGCTAATCGAATGCAGTTCGAATATATCTCCCAACAGTAAAACACCCAAGCCTTTCCCCTCGACAGCTTGTGTTGTAGGTCTAGCACCTTTCGTTGGTGCGTGAGGACGGCAGTCCCACCGGCGACTTCCGTCGCTTTCGTGAGTGAGGACTGCTTAAATGGGGACGTCACAGCGACGTCACATGAGATGGGCCAGTCCGGGGAGGCCAGCTTCAGGGTCAAGGGGGGTTGCACGAGGAGGATGTCGGCTGGCCTAAAGTCCGTGCCCGGGACGAGATTCTCAACTTCAAAATCATACTCCAGGCCAGCGGAGCGGAAAACGAGCCACGTCAACACGTTGCGGATGGAGTTGCGCCGGTGAATGCCTCCAAACTCGGTGATCATGCCGCAGATTGTTGCGTCTCAGCGGTCTGCTACCATGTCCTGCTGGCGGTGGTAGCATTACCTGGGGAATCTGTGTGTCGGGAATCCGTGACTTTACTGTACTGTACAGTGAAATTACTAAAGCAAAAAACTTCGAAAAGCTGCCAAGAAGCAGATATTATCCCCTGAACTGTATTTTGGTCGGGGACGTGCGGGAAATTCAGGATGAACCAAAGTTTATTCAAAAATAATATTCTAGCCTGCTCATCAAAAAAAAACCGCTCCCCACCCTCAATAGACAACTGCACAAGATTCAGCACAGCGAAAAAGCATGATGAATGATTACAAGGTCCACATCGTCAATCTCTTCTTGACTGGCTACACCCAACCTTCAATTCATCTCGCTCGGCGCCCGCGCACGGCGTGGGCCCCGCACCTTCATCCGGCGCTTCCCTCTGCTGCAGAGCTGTCGCTGCAACGTTCTTGTCGATGGCCACATCGAGTGGATTGCCTCTCCGCGCCCCCAGCGCACATGGGACGAACTGGGAAAGGTGTATAAGGATGGCTCTACTACTCCAACAAGGTTTGCGAAGTCCATTGTACCCTGCCGCGGCTAAGTCCAACGTCATTTTGACGTCTTGCGAGGGTTTGTGGCCTTCGCAGCATTACGGGCTGGTGGTCAAGCTCGCTCGTCCAGAGTTCTCGCCGTTGTCGTCGCTGTCTCTACCTGCAAGCCTATGTGCTTACAGTGGGAGTTTCTTAAGTCTCCTGAATCCTCGGTTCAGGTGGTGGAGTTTTCTTTCGGTCCCTTTCCCGCTTGAGTGGGCAATTGGTTCAGCCATTACCCGGAGTCGTTCGTCTAGCAGAACCCGTGGTCCTGTCTAGTGCGGACTTGTCGACACACAATAAAGAGTAACGCATTTTTAGTATGAATGAAGATGTAGTTTGTGACAAAACCGAGAGCCCAGAACCTTTAACTGTATTAGCCTTTTGTTCATGGCTTCGTGAAGAGCTCTGATAAAACTAAAATCGACATGCCCGTCGGAGAGCTGCTCACGAGAGCAGCTATCGTCGGGATAACCTTGATCTGCTACGACTTTCTCATCTTGTGCCAGATGGCGCTTAAGACCATGGCGACGAATGCTCAAACACGTGAACTTTCCACAAGAAAATGGGCCGTGTGACCACACAATAATACCACCACGAATGCTCACACCTACTTAATATCGCAGGCCCGGAGCTTTAAATTTGTGGCTGTACCGTTGCGTGCTAAAAAAAGGTGGCTCAAAAATCATGAAATAGGTACCATCAACTGACATTTCGAACGAAGAGTGCGCCCGACCAGACAATTTTTTCTCAAAATATACCTAAAAAACGTTAGCAATGTGTTAGAAAAGCTAGTAAAAGTGAAAAAAAATGACGAAAATTACCACTTCGAGGACTGCAATTCGCTTTATAACTCACCAACACCATAGACAAAAATTCATTTCGTCTACGTTAGAAATGGAGGCGCTAATGTATTCGTTGTTTTAGTTATTGAGAAAAAACAGAGCTTAGTTTAAATGCCGCGGTTCAGTTTTCGCTGGGAGCAGAGGGCCACAAAAGTTCCATGTTCTAGCAGCAGTCTAAGGGCTAACACCAAAGGCCCCCCTCAAGCGGCGAGAAGCGATGCTGTCCGTTATGTTTTGAGTGCCGAGCCGGAATCAAAGGGATGCCGTAAGCAAGGCATCAGCTGTAATCGGAGAGACGGCCATTGATGGTTGCGGCTTGGAGCCAACGCAAAAATGTTTCGTTCAGCAGAACATATTTGTTCCGTTGCACAGCAGTCAGTTTTCATTTTACATGGGAAATATAAAATATAAAAATTTTCGAAAAATCGTTTTTTCGAAACATTGCGCTTTTGTCAATCTTTAAATGCGAATTGAGACGCAATGCACGGAAAATACATAAAAGACATGCGAATATAGACAGTTCTAAGGGTAAACAATGATTGCATGAATGGGATTTAAAAAAATGTTAAATTTTAATTAGAAAAGAAGCGTTTTCAAAATCGAAAAGTTCAAAAAAACTCGAGCATTTCGTTTTTTGCAATGCCGTACTTTTTCCTTTAGTTTATTTGCATTTCAGCATTCTTTATGAGGTGATGGGTAATTCTATGATGTTCCATTATTCGCGGGAAAGAGATTAAAAAGTAAACACTACGGCCCTAGCAGGCTTTGTACGTTTTTTGTTCGCCGCTGAAAATCGATGCCGAACAATAGCGAACAAAAAAATCGAACATTTAATGTTCAATTTTTTTGACACACACTCCATATAGGTTAGTAACTCAGATCAGCATTTTTCTGCCGGTCATCTTCACAATCATCTATTAGCCTCCCGCAAACAGACTATAGCATGCCCCAATCAAAAAGTTGACGAAGAACAGTGATGCTGTCGCACATTTGCGGATGCTGTTTGACACAAAAAGAATAACGGGCACTGAGAAGCCCAAGCCAGTTTATACTTTGTCAAAGCTCTTTCAAGAGCATAAAGTTTCTGCTTTCAGGGCTTGTTACAATCGCATGAGGCAAGAGATTTCGGATCTCATAGACGATCGTAAGTTTTATGATATGATTTACTTTGGTTGCTCTCGTTTTGTTCAACTACTGACCGATTGTTTTGGTCAAGGGTGAATCCGTTCATATGAACACGCTGGTTCGTCGCTGTAAATTGCGGAGAGAGTCTGTGACAGGGCAAAAGCGATCGTATGAGGATCTTATGGGGTAGTAGAGCGAGTCAGAGGATAGTACAGAATCCGTGGAGGGTTGTGATATTGCCGTTCTTCATCCTACTTACTTGACTGCGACCTGGGTCGAACCTGAAACGACTACTTAGAGAGTTACGTTAGCTATAGTACTGCCTTCAGGAGTGCTACCGGGTGGTTACAGCTATCGTGTGGAGCCAGTCAGACGTACTACGTTTGAGCTATCTATTACATGACCAGAGCCGCTAACGAGTACAAAGTTTCTGAATGCTAAATGGTTGCTGTCTAATGACCCTGACAAGATTACAAACTACCATCCCAAACTGATGGCGATTGAAGCGGCTTGAAAAAAAATTAGAAGCATGAAGGATGACTGCGTATTGTCTATTTGGAAGATCCTCCTTCCATTTGTCGTTGAGACCCGTGAACACGACAAGTACAATCGTACTTAGCGCCAAAATGGTACCAAGTTACTGTATGTTGAGCTTAAGGCTTCTATAGACGCCTATGGTTTACTTAACGACGACGAAGCTTTTGCAGTCGTAGGATGAACTTCATGTTACAGTAGAATTACGAATTTTCCGCATTCCAATGTGCTGTCCAAAAAAAATTTAATACGGAATATTACAAAATGGGTATGTTCTGAGCATATCATGACGGAAAATGGCAAATTTGCCTCATGATAACGGTAAAGACGTCCATTCTTCCACCATTGAACTTATTCGACGATTCTCACCTTCCAAAATCACCTTCCGATGGAAACTACCTTCGACAGCGCACCAAAAATCTCACGAATTACTGTCAAGCTTGCTACAGTATCAATGGTTTACGACCCTGGGGGCTCTTCTTAGTATGTTTAGGGAGAGGATGACCTGTGCCAGCCTTATGCAGGCACCTATCAAGACATCGACCCGCAACTGCGCGCGGATCGCATTGAAAATGAGGATGATGTCGAAGATATCCCAATAGCTCATCCACCAGCCGCGGTCGCAGCACGGAAACGAGCTAAAAATGCTACTAAAAGGAGATCTACTGAGACGCCTATCGACTTTCCAACTACGCTCCCCGATTTGGAACCAATGCAACTACATGCATCTTAACACCCTAGAAATAGCAAACCAAATGCAATGGAGTTACCAAATTGTTTAACAATAACGACATTAGGAATTTTCGTATGTTAATCCCTACCCATCGTCTCCAATCATCGCCGACAATACTGATACCTACGCAGCTATGAAATCTGCAGGAGCATGGCGCCCTTGGGTAGAGACAATCGCAACTGGAATTGGATGTTTCATTGAGTTATGCCTTTACATAAGAGTTCACAAAAGTACGTCCAAAGAGAACTACAGGGAAAAGAGTTCAGGGGGACTATCCCATTCAATCACTCGGTTTATGTCCCTCATTCGTTTTCAGCAGGTCAAAAGATTTCTTCATGTTTGCGACCCGTGAGATGATAACGGTAGATCCTTCTTTTTCGAGAAAGGGCAACCACTTTTTGACTCCGTCATGAGGGCTTTAAAGCGGCTCTGGGTACCAGGGCTAAATCTGAGCACTGAATAAATGATAGTGATGAACTATGGAAGATCCAGTGAAACGGTAAGAATGCAAAACAAGCCTATTGGCTCTGGATTTACGATTTGGGCAATATGCGACTCGGGATACTTGTACTGGGCGTTACCGCACCCAAACTGTAATGATCGGGAGTAAAATGGAACTTTGTCACATTCATCCGCTGTTGTGGCCCGTTTGACGGACGAGTTGCCTAGATATCTACCAGGATATTCCGGCACTGCCCCATATACTATTTAAACGGATAATTTGTTCTCCTCTCCACATCTATTCAAAATTCTCCGGGACAAAGGTATTTGTGGTATGGGAGGCCGAATGAGCCTGGGTTCCCCAATAGTATTGCTCTGAGCGGCCGGCATGACATCAGGCTGACCTAGAATACCTTTGGTGGTGCGAGATGTGAAAATGGAACAGTACTCGCATTGAGGTGGATAGACAATGGGCCTGTTCACTACGGTAAACTCCATCGGGGACAATTACACTGTGGAACGGATACGAAAGCGCCCTAGGCTTACATCCACGAATGGAGCAAGGGTCAGGACTGTTTTTGGGGACTTTCATACTGAAAGTCTCCCGATACATAAATTTGTTGATGATTACAACTTTAATATGGAGGGAGTTGATATGGCTGATCAGTAGAGTTCTGTTTATACTTCCTATATGCCCTCTCATCGTACGTGGATGTCTTAGGTATCTGGTTAATTGAAAGTGGTATTATCAGCAGTTATTTACTGTTATCTAAAATGGATAGTTCTTGAGTTAGAAGTCCCAAGCGTTTTATGATTGAGCTAGCCTGGAGTTTTGTTAAAACCCAAAGCTTTTTGAACGTCCAACTGTGAGAAGCAAACCGAGTGGCACGGGTGAAAATGTTGATGAATTCTTTATTTCCAAGAGGAAGGTTAATGACGGAGGTTATGTGACGAATAGTAATCGTAACAGGGTTATTGACCCGATTTCCTAAGATGAACACATTACAATCCGTGTTCCAAGTAGCAAAAGAGGCGAGTGCTTTTTTTGTCGTCGCAATGGAACATCTTACGGGGGAAGCGAAAGTCTTCCTTTAGGTGCTGCAGTCACGGTTTATTCCTTTGTTTGAAATACAACCGGAACTGCTTCCTGGATTTCCATCGTAGTGGTCTGGAACAAGATTGGAACTCCTGAAAGTAATCAATAAATTTGTTTTTGCCTTTCATACTTCGCTCTCGCATGAAAAATTGAGTCCAAAGTTCAATTCTGAAATCGATTGGGTCTCAAAACACATCATTCTGGCGTTAACTTGTTTAAGGGTTACTGGTTGGGTGTTTTGTGACCAGAAGTAAGTAGTTTTAATTCAAAAGGGTTTAATTTTTATTCAGAATCTGTTTTTTTCTTAGAAAATGCTATCCAAAACTAGCTGCAGTCCAGGAATATTACGGAGCGAAATAATAATGCATTGTTCTGCAATTACGCGTAAGCCAAAACCGCAGAAATGCGACTTTTTTATGGTGGTAAATCTTTATGGGTTGTACAATGTTGCACAGAAGTGTGCGGAGGGTATTCATAAATTAACTATGCGTAAACGGGCAGCGGGTGGAAATCTGACGCGCCTGCACTACTTAGAGACTAAACGCAAAACGAGTTTTTAGTAGAGGCAAAACTGTAATTATTACTAAACACGTGTCCAAAAGTTCCGAGTGGGTAAATGTGGGGTTATTTAATATTTGAAAGATGTGGTCGGTTGTGGCCCAGAATATTCTACAGGGAGATCAGTAGTAGCTCTTAAATTTCCCAAAAAGCCGACTAAAGGCCGCGCAGTAGTCAAGCTGCGTTCGACATTACGGCCACAGCAGCGTGCCTCTGAGTAAGTACCGCTCGGACCTTGTCAAATGCCTCCATCGCCCTAACGCAAAAATTCAGAAAATCCGTCATAATTATCGGGCGCACTTCATTACCCGCCCGAACTATGTATTAATAATATTACTCTCTTGTTTTGGTCGAGTCGGGCTGGGACTCTCAGGAATCAGAGGGGGTGAGAACAGAGCCTAGAAGGAGACAGCGTTAGCCGTGAGTTGCAGCACAATAGACGAGAGTGTCTTAACGAGTAGGTTTTACTCGTTGGTAGCTTTTTTACTGCTCGGGTAGCGATTAATGAGGCGATTTAACGAGTCCTTCTTGGGCTAGATTTTTTCGTCCGTGAGTGTCGAAGCCGAAAGGGAAGAATTTGACGCGCAGTTTGGCGCAGAGGTCAGAAAAGGGCCCTCTTCTGGGCCTCGATGGGCAGGGTTGAACCCGTTGGGACATGAAAAAAAGAGAGGGAGGCAGCAGGCGCGCTTCTATCGGAGCAATGGAGGCGATGGATGTGGTTTCAGAAAGTTGAGGACAAAAGGTCAATGGCGTTTACCTTGATTCCCACAAGAGTCTGGATGAGCCCTATTTTATAGACAGTACTGTAGCTCTACTCTATAAATTCTTTCCCTGTGATAAATCAGTAGAATTTTATAGAAATTAGAGTTGCAACTAAAGAATACTACTATCTAAAAATAACTAAGTAAATAAAACGATGGCGTGGCGCTCCACCTCAAATAAAAACATTAAACAAAAAATGAAGATATAGCAATAAATACATTATATAGTTACGCTGAGCTTCTAAATATATTCAAGAAGAAGCAGGTTCTCTGTTACACTACTGCGTAATAGAGAACGGGGAGTTTTTGGGATAGAGAAGTGTAACAACAAAAAAGGCAAACAAATCTATATTACACAGTGGTGTAAAGACGATTTTAAACCATTAAATCCCCCGGACAATTGACGTCCTCGTCAATGGTAGTGCAGTAGTATATTGCGTTTCCGAATATACTATCGAAAAGCCTCAATAAATGACATATCCATATTCTTAAACATCTACAAACTTTGCGGAGGGGCGCCGTTGCAAATTTGAAATGCACACCTACTGTGGAGTCGTTAGCATTTGCAAAATATCCGACACTGACCATCGTGACACACAAATTTCCATTGTAAAATAGCCTGGAACAATCTTTTCGGACCACTGATATAACCTTCTGAAGTTTCTGCCTTTTGACATAATACTCTGGCCATTCTCCTTCCAAATGGATATTACCACTGTACCGAAGAACTGGTCTTCATCATACCGAGAAATGATCTGATCTATGTAAAGGTAGGTAACTTCGACGTCATTCACTGAGACTTCACGATCCTTTCATCATATTAGGATATGATGAAAGGAGATCGTGAAGTATTTTAATCTGTCTCCTAGTACGTGAATTTTTCCGGGCATTAGTTTGATTAGAACGATTGCAAAGTTATCGATAGTTTCCAACCACCATTCTTCTTTACCATTCAGATTCATTTTTAAGAAGAAGCTTTTTAGGACGTGGTTGTCAGTAAATATCTCAAATTTGGAACTTCAAGATAGAAACTGAATTCTCCTAGAAAATTGATCAAATCCAGAAGCTCTCTTTCATTTGCGGGTTAGTCCAACTCAGTGGGTGAAATCTTCTTTGAATAGAAAGAAATTACAGGATCCTTTCCATCCTCATCCAACTGCGTTAGAGTTCCACCGGCAGCTAGCATGTCCACGGAATGATTTTTTCCAATTAGAAGCGACTAAGGTTGGAGCCAGTATCATTGCTTCATTTCGTTTCTGGAAAGCTTTATCACACTGTTGATCCTATTTACCTATTCTTAGATTTATTCTAAGGATCTAAGAATAGATATCTTAGATATATTCTTAGATCCTTTTTTGTCAGATTCGCGAGTGGTGCAGCAATTTCGGAGAACCTTGGTATGAAACGACGGAAAATATGCATTAAACTAAGGAAACTTATAAAGTCCCTCAGAAAAACAGGTTTGGCCAAGTCTATGAGACTTCGACCTTGTCAGGATTAACACGAGTGCCGTACTTCCCAGCAATTAAACCCAGGGACGCACGCTCATTCTGAAAGAAAAAACATTTTTCCGGGGATATATATAGATCGTGTTCTTTAAGTCGCTTCAATACAATTTACGGATATTGGTAATGTTCTTCCTTGTTCTTGCTGAAAACCAGAGGATTGTACACGTAAAAGACCGAGAAAACATCTATGCAGTCGTAAAATATCTGTTTTACTAACATTTAGGACGTAGCAGGAGCATAAAAGCCCCATATGCATAAAAATATATTCGAATCACCCATATTTTGTATTGAACAAAGTTTTTTCGATGCCCACTGCTTTCACCCTTAACTGCTGAAATCATGTTTTTTGATCAAGCTTGAAGGAAAATTTCGCATCTCCAAGCCGATCGAACATGTCATTGGAACGATTTAATGGAGAATTGTTACTTTTTCGTGGTGCAATTTTGAAAAACCTATACGCTTTCAATTATTTTATTTCACAGCGAAAAGGGGTGCTCCATATGGTGATTTACTGGATCTTTTATTTCCTGCCCTCAAAAGAGATTCGACGTACTTTTTTGCTGGTCTGAATCCAGAAGAGGAAAAACGGAACAGAAATCGATGAGTTGCCTTCTCTGCTTCCTCCACTTGGATCTTATGGTACACAGATCGAATCAGTTGGAGCCTATTCGGAAAATTGTCAAGACAGACCTTTTTATATATTTACAGTAAACTTTTGGGTTTTCGATTAGACTCAATCTTCTATTTCTATCATGTTGCAAAATTCAAGTAATTCAAATACTTCAAAGTCACCTCTGTGCCTCAGCATTCGTCTATATTTCTTCACTCTTAAATTGGACACATCAATACGGGTCTCAGCATCGTGATCACTTATTGGAAAAGGGAAAAATTTTATCATCACAATCTGTCGTTGTTAATTAATATTTGGATTGTAGGCAACATGCCACAGCATTCCCAACAGAACTTCATATCTACCATCGGAGATGGCCCAGTTTGAAGTGTAGGTATGACCACCCAATCGCATAGTTCCGTTGAATATGATTTCAGATGCCACCTCCGTAATCAACTTCTTTGAATGGCAAACAATAACTCGTTCACGCCAAATCTCAAAGAAGGTGCTATTTCTCTTCAGAAACTCAGTTAAAACAAGTTTTTATTGCATTAGTTTTCTTTTGGTACTTTTAATGCTTTCGAGTAGTCCATCATTAAGAAATAACAAAGCCTACACTGCTATGATCCATGAGTGGGAATTATTTCATCATGAATAGACATGATTACATTAGACTAAGCTTCGGACATTCTGGAATCTTTCCTGCCCTCTGAGAATTTAGCTCCGGTGATGCCCACAACAGTTTCGCTCTGCTCATTGGGACATTTGTTCACACTCACTACTGGTCTCACCTCAGTGTTAATTAATTCTGGTGGACCAACTATTTTTCCGAGTCAAAGCCATTTAAAGAAATACCGTGTCCTGCATTTGCATTGTTCACCATTATGAGATTATAGCCCCTGTTTCCTTTATTCATGTTTCCTTTTTTGTGTTTTCAAGGTATGAATCACACTCTATGGCACGTATTGCATCGGTAATCCATCAAGTCTTCCTGAAGCTGCCCATTAGGACTACGTTTCAGGCTACCTTTCTCAATTGACATCATTGCCATAGGGCCTGAGGCATTTCGATTGCTTTAAAATGAACCTCTGGCAGTGACGAAACCTGCTCCCTATAATGCTACATCAGCATTGAGAGCAATAATATTTGCAGCTTCTAACTTGGATGGATTCCACTCACGGCAGCAAAACGAGTGGTTTGAGATCTTCACAAAACCGCGCCGATATTTACTACTCAATTATACCGGGAATAATGATAACAAAACTCTTAAAATCCGAGAGATAAGCTTCAACAATTTTTTTCTGGCGGAGCTTTGTAGGCTCACCATGAGCTCTGATAAAATTTTCCCGGGGAATAAACTTAGCCTCAACTAAGATTTTGAAATCTTCCCACGTTGGCAGGACTAGGTTCTCAGAAACAAGTGTATACCACCAGTTTGTCGCGGTACCTTTCATAAATGTGGAAGAAAAGTCAATGGAATTCTCTGTGCTAATAGTTTTCCTCTGACTCACTCGAATAAGCCTTAGGTACTTTTCGACTTAATGCAACCATGACCGAGCCGTTAACGCATCTCGATTCCCATTGAACAACACAAACTTATTTGGTTTGAATAAAACATGTTAAGTAAACAGCTTACTTAAAGCCTCAAAATGACACCTGAAGTTGAATATAAGCACTTGAAGTTGAAATATGAAAGGGAATCGTCCCCTGACGACGGGTTTTCTCCCTACTCCCGGAGAGAGACTCACCACTAGATTTGGTCACATCTAAACTCCAGGGTGACTCAGCAATCGGTTCGAAATACACAGATTGGTGTCCTGACCCTACAGGAAAGCTTTTCAAGCGGACCATAAGCTGGTGAATGACTAAATGGTACCTGATCTGAGCACTTTCCCCTTAATCCAAGGCCAGTCCAAGTCAACTCTTTAAAGCGTTACCGGAATCAGTGACTCATTCAGTGCACATATCTAACAGACAACAAGTGCAGTAAAATAGTAGAGGAATACTACTGGGAACCCTAAAATGGGGACTCGGTCTGAAACACGGCTTTACTAGGGCAACTTATTGAAGCAAAACTGCCCAGTCCAAGTATTCTGCACAGGATCACGCACCTTTGAGAGGACTGCAAGCTACTAGTCTCTATAGCACAGTGATGTAACAGAGAAATTGTTATAGGACATTGCGTGGGCTGAGGAGCGCGCTAGCATTAGAGAGACTTACAAAGAACGCATCAATTGCGTTTGGTTGGGGAGAAAACTTCAATTTTCAATCATGATGTACATTCTGCGGCAGTCCTGAGGCGGGATATGGATTTCATAGGGAAAGTTGGAATCCAACTTTGGGTTTAGCATGAACGTAGGGTGGCCCAGAAGAGAGTAGAGTTTTTCCGGCAATTGTTTGTGACGTTGTAAGAAGACCTGCATCGAGGTAAAATGTGTTGCGTTCACCGAAATGGTGGCAGGAAAGGCGAGAACCTTACTAGAGAGACGGCAAATCGCGGGCATTCATCTTGGTCACTGGAGATATGATTCATGAGGCGAAAGAGGACCATGTAAGTCCAGATCTCTTGGGCGACAGTGTTGCGATAATCAGGTAGTTCGAGGAGGGGAGAGTTGTCAGAGCTGGTTATGCAGGTTTGTGCTGGGTTTGTGAAGAGAGATGGTGTTAGAGCTGGTTGTGGTGGAAAGCTGTGGTAAAGTAAAGGTGAGCACCGTGGGTTGGGCCGCTCTCAAAATACCTATCAATTCTTTATCTACCTTCCTAAATTCTGCAAACTCCTTTCTTCATCGAGAAGAAATACTTTATGACAACAGTCTCGCTGAGGCAGCTGCAATTCAGAATGAATAACTGCAATTCAGGCTGATTAACCCGCTAACCCTCCATTTAGTGATCATTTCACCGCTCTTACTGCGCAATTATTCTCATAAACTAAAGTGAACCCTTCAGCAAGAACACATTTTGTAAATATTTCGATGACCAAACTTCACATGTAACGATGGCCTAAGTACCCCATCCAAATACTTTAATCAGAAAGGCGATTGTTTAAATGAACAGAAAGACGAAAGAGCGTTTCAAATTTGCGGCGAATCGCGCAAAGGACCCTACGTAAAGACTGTATGGCAGTGTGGCATGGAAATATACTCAGAGTTCTTTCAAGAGCCATTTGGAGAGGTAGATAAAGTTGAAAGCTGAATAACTAACATAAGTGACGAGGTTGGAGAAATTGTTTGAAACATTGCGAGGTGTGCAGATGTTCTCCTCGAGCTACGAGATCCTGTCGGACAAGGAGCAAAAAATGTATAGATAGAAAAACACATACATGGTTTTTTTCTCTCTTTCTCTCTGATCACACTGCGATGGAGCTTATGACCAGTGGAACTCTAGAATATTGTGAAGAATAAGATCCAAAGAAACAAAGAAATCAGGGTTGCAAAAATGGAAAACAAGAGTTTTGGAGGTGGTTCAGTAGCGCTGAATATCTCCTTTGGAGATATTATTATTTCAGTAAATTACAAACTTGAAGTTTCTTGTTTTATATATATATTATAGCCAGGGCCTCGAAGAGTGATTAAAAATATCAACGACGAGAAATGAAAGGGATGCAGCAATATGGGATAGATAAGATAGAAAAGGGAAAAGATAGGCGCATGAACGCGACTGTAGCCTGGCCGAGTAGGTATAAACTCTTTTCATCCGGATATGCTCTACTTACGATAGAGAGTTAAGTAAATTAAACGCTAGATTTAATTTAAAGTAAGAAACATCAAAATTACAGATGAAATTGGTTGATTCCTGCCTAATGAGTGGCTTTCCTCTGAATATTCATTGGATGAAAACTAGGGACCGAATGGTACGGACCGCGAGCCCTCTGCAATTGTCGATTAAGTGTACAGTTACATGGTCAGTGGTAGTTGAGAGTCAACAGAAACACCCTTACTATACAGTACAGTACTGTACTGTACTTGCGTTAAGTAGTGGGCATATTTTTCCAAAAATTAGATTAAGAAAAGGAGACATAAATCAGCTAAGTTACTAAAGGTACAGTACGGGTATCAATTAAACTAAAAGAATGAAGCTGCTGAGCAGCATAGGAGAGCGGTGCAATGACTTTATTGACCTGCAAAGCGCTTAACAAAAGAATCATAGGAAATGGAAGCGGAGAAAGGGGTGATGGGGGCGAAAATTTGCAGCAAGATTACGGAACGAGAAGGGATTGCAACGAGTAATGAAGGGGAAAAGAGGACAGAGCGCGAAATAATTTTATTCAAAAATAGCTACGTCTCCGAAAATACAAACAATACTTCACACTAAGATATGTAATTTTTCGAAGGCAACCGACGAAGAGAGCAGTTCTACTGAGAAGCTGATTGAAAATATCCAGATATTGTACCGTAAGACTAAAAGGAAAGCACCATATCTATTTAATTTAGCGCTAGAGGGATAGGGAGAAATGTACCAAGCTCAAACCAGAGGAATGCACTTTGATGCTATAATGACTAAAGAATAAATAAATTTAGTACTTTTTGATTTTTTATTGAAACTAGCCTTTTTTCTACATTTTATGCATAACTTCTGTCTGCTTGATTCGCCCCCAGGTCCTAAAAGCTCAGTAACGCGCCCCTTTATTTTCTTTTTACGCTGTTTGTCTTCACTTAACGTAGCGATGGGCGAATTTATTGCTTCAAATTATCTTTCCCCGCCAAATTCGCAATGTAATTTGCCTTCGATCCCTTATCTGTGCTAATTTAAAGAGTATTTGAAGTTTTAGTTTTATCTTACATAGCATTCTAAGATCGGAGGGATACAATTGAAGTACTGAGACTTCGCTAAGATAGATGAAGTTGAGACATGGCAAATTTCAGAAGGATACAATAAAGAAAACATGCCCGCTTTGGCAAGGACACTCGCTTTGCCGAATTGATACTTTCAAAAGGCCCTAGGCATCGCTTTATTGCCCTTCCACTTTCCACATTGGGGGGCCGGCACCCGGCTGCTCGGGACTAGGCGAAACGGGTTGCGAACGGCATTGCTGCTCGGGCGGCTGTTCCGATTGCTCACGCAAAGCAAACACTGTTCACTTGTCACGCGGCGAGACTCGTCCAAAATAACGCCAGTTATCTGCTGGAAGGGGTTTTAAGTGAGTCTTAACGCTGCAATGTGCAAGTTAGTATGTTCCAAAGAACCTCTGTCCTCATGGTATCTCCGTCCCTACGCAAGTTAGGCCTCTTCCCTGTAATGTCTAGTTCCACCCTGTTCCCCCAATCTATCAGTCATCCGTTCCAGTATAAAGCAAACAGTATCTACTAGCTTCTAGGCTCCTCTATAAAAACAGGTACACTCCTATACAAAATTAATTCTTTAAAAAAACGTTGCAAAATCACGGAACCAATTACCAAGAGAAAAATGTGTTGCAAGCGACAAAAGTGCTACCGTGGTATTGTTGAACGACCAAAAAAAATAACCTTTAAATACCCTAAAATCCTAGCGTAACCTTACAACCAGGGCTATTAGGCACTTTATTGTCATAATACTTTTCCTAACAGTTCTAAACACAGCGTTTGACCCTATTGGTAAACTTGGAACAGTTACGGGCGCATTACACACTGTGATATTATATCATTGCTTTGCCAATCAAAAGTTGCCTTGCTATCCCATGCCACCTAGACCAATGTACGTCTTACATCTTGTCAGATTATGTCATTCGTGCCGACTACAATTCAGAAAGAGCTACTTACGATAATATCAGGCCTAATATACGGGAAAAAAACTTTGCATTCACCACTGTTAGACTGCATTTTCCTTTAGTATGTAACTATCTCTAGTTCTGTATAAACCCTGGTTTGAAGCGGCCGGCTTAACCCAGCCAGCCTCAACCAAAGTTACAACCATAGTTATACCTATATCTGCTCGTATGCGCTTAAAAAACCACAAGAACGTTGCGGAGGACGTAATGTCGACGAATCAGGCTGACTTCATATTTGCAGGTCAAAGCGTGTTAGCCGCTTGGATGTAAGACGGGTGCAACGTCAGCCGAGCGCCGGGAGCAGACCGCACAGCGAGTAGACCCAGAGAGTAGCGCGATGCCGACACGAAGTGCCAGAGCCACTTTCCACTCAAAGGATAATATATACGTAGATTTCGCCGAACACTCGTGCAAGCCGCATGGGAATTCGGCGACGAGGTTTTCTGGGATTTTTTTTGTCACTTACATGTATGAAAGATGAGTTCTATTGTATTGAAGCCACTGCGAGTGCGGTGCGCTGGACGAAGTACCATTTTGTAACAATAGATACTTGATTTTCGCCCTGATGTATAGCAGACATTAGTTATGGCATTAACGACCAAATATTACGAATACTTTCGCTCTAGAGCATTTAAAAAACACCTACAGGAGTGAAATGCTCGAGGGTATCTTTTTTTTTCACTCGTCTTAGGTTATGTAAATAATCAGTAAGCTCTAACCTGTTCGGGAAGGGCGGCACCCCCTGTCGTCTTCAAGCATTTATTTTGAGGGAAAATTTCTTTTACAATTTTTGAAGCGAGAAAATAGAGGTTAAGCACAGAAATGTTCTCCATTAAATTTTTCTCTTCACTAAATTTCGCTTGTTTACACCCTACTTTCTTTTTCTTTTATGCTACGAAATTTAAATTTCTTTATACTCTTTATGTTTTCTCTTTTTATGAGAGATTGACTTCTCCTTTGCTGCTGATTCAATCATACTGCTCCGTTTATTTGATAAAAATTTCCCCTAAAAATATTTTTCACAATCAATATTTTCCACATGATTTTCGCCATAAATCACCCTTTTAAGACTGCTTCACTTAATCCCACCACAAGACCATTTTTCGCGTACTTTTTTTTGATTCAGCACCCGTCTCAATCTGAACCAATTGGCGCTATTTAAACACATCAAGCGCCGTTTGAAATCTATTTATGTCCCAACAACAAGAAAGAATCTACAATTCACACCCCCGGTGACAGCCATTATGCACCCACTACCGTCTTTTCTCCCCATTTCCGAACCACGTCACCGCCATCCTATCACCGCCTTTCTATTGGAGCCCAACCGACGTCGAGTAATAGTCCCGCCGCGAAACCAGTAAAAGTCTGACGGAGCTCATTGCTAGTCATCTGGTGGAGACCGAAGCACAGGAACCAGAAGAGGGGACTCGGAAGGGGAGAATGGTAAGGTATTGGAGTTCTTTGAGGAGTAGGTGACCCCAGAGATGGTGTATAGGATGAAGAAGAGGAGTCCGAGAATAATTTCATGAAATAAAATGAGGACTAGTCCGAGTAGGAATATGAGGAAGATGAAGATTCTGTGGATATCAGTGCAGATTTCAAATTGCGTCATGGTAGGGGAAGGAATGAGAATGAACTGGTTGGAGCAGGTAGTCCCGGCCATGGAACCGACTGTAGGGGCTTCAGGTGAGCAGTATTCTCTGCAGGGAGTTGAAGGCAATTTCGGGCCATCCATAGGTTTTTTTGGGGACTACATGGGTTCTAATGATGTTTTAAGGGAAGTTCAAGATTCTGATTTAGAGGATGAATATTTTAACGGTTAGATTCATTAAGTTTCTGTCAAGTATCTTTTGTAAAACTCTTTGCGGCCACATGAAGTCTTTTCATACTTTTCCTGGTGCTTCTAATAGTTTTATCGAGATTTTAAGTTTGGAGAAAACACCTATATAAGCTAACTAAACCGCGTCCTACATGATACAAAAGGGAAGTTGGGAGTGAACTTCAAAGCAAACCCTTCAATTATTTGTATAGCCTCTAAGCCAGGTGGTACAGCCTGTCACTCTAGATTTGGTCACTAGAGAAGTCAGCCAGCTCTCGCATTCAATTCTCTACACCGCACATTAATGTCTGCTCAGGCACTTTAATCTCCCGCAACGACTCTTTCCTCCGGTAGTTAGTGGTTCCCTTTTACATTGGCGCTATTTTTAACCTCTCACAGTTCTCTGAATATGCCGTTCCCAGATAAGCTGAAGAAAGAAAAAATAGTTGAGAGCGGGATTTACATCTGCAAAGCCCACTGCAGCTACTTCCTTTCTTTCCTCAGTTTGGGCGTCAAAAATTTTTTGCAAAGCCCTTCTGCCCCTTTTATCAGAGATCTATCAACATAATAAGAAAACTTGGATGTCTAAAGATTGTTTTCTCTTTCATACACATAATTCAAGATTTTACCGCTCAGTGCTGTTTGCTCCAGCAAAACCCCGCCGCATAAGCCTTGACGGAATTAGTACACGAAAAATTGCATGAAGTTCTACCCCTTGGCTACAGCAGAGGAAGATTTTCGGAATTCCATGGCTCTCTCCGGTGCGAAAAAAGAGATATACTGTGATCCATCTCCGGTACTTGATACTGAACCCAGAGATTTCTCGTCGTGGTTCCGGTACTACTCTCAAATTCAGTTTTTAATCCTCGCACATCATGCCCAAAGAGGAGCTACCGCGAATTATTTGACTTTTTAAGCATTAAAAGTCGTCCATTTGTTGTATGAAAGCGAGGGGACGCGGTGCAAAGACCGTCAGCCTGATCCATTCGTTAGTGATTTGAAAAAGGCAGGTCGTAACCCAGTCGGGAAATAGAAGGATTTCATAGCATTACGCCCAATATTATCCAAATGAAACATACTTACGGCACGTAATTTCTACAGATTACCTTTTTCAAACCCCTAGAATCCTCGTGCATCAGATTTTATAACTTCAACCCTCTGATCTCACTCAATGCAGCGAAAACCGCGAAAATGAGGGGAAGATCATCATTCATCGCGACTTATTAAGAAGTATACTTATTAACTTCTCCATTATCGTAGTTTAGAACCCAGTTCCCTATGTAATATTCAGAGACTTTGCAGATAATGTGGAAGGAAGGAAAATGGAGATATGTTGAAATGATAAATAAGTCCTCAGTCAAAGACACAATGCAGCGGCATGATTGTCCAATGCTTTTGTGCATTTCCGGGGGAGGAAGGTTTTGTTGTTTTGCTCTAGGAGGATATATTTGAACTATTCTAATATGAAGTGGATGCGCTTCTACCATCATACTGTGTGAGCGTAAACTCCCGGGATGGTTCAATTTTTGAAAATGTGGTTAATCTCGGACATTTTTTAGCCAGAAAAAACAGAAACAAAATCACCTCTCGCTCTACATTGCGGATAAACGACGGCAAAAAGGGATTAAATCGGCTTTCGAAGGACGTTGCATGTCCTCAAACGGCAGGAATGGCACTTTGAATATTAAATGCAGTAATTAGCCATTAAAGAAGCCCGACAGATTTCACCTAACAATTTTCTGTAAGATGCACCCTTCATTTTGTAACCGGGCATAAGAAGTAAAAGCCTGTTAATAGGAATTTAAAACGCAAAAAATTTCAATTTGAGCTGCCCCAGACGAATGTGCTTTCATTCGACCGCATCGAGAGAATCGTAGGCGTAGCTTTCGTACGTCTATGATTCTTTCGATGCGTTGAAAACATTTCCAAGGACCAACAGTCAAAAGGGCATTACCAGTAAGGTCGAACTGGCCGCCCTCCAGTCATCTCCGGTTAAAATGAGAGAATGATTTTGGAAAGCTAATCCAGGACGCAACAATGGGTTTTGCGTTCAGTGTTGAGGCATTAGTAGACATTATGTCCATAATTGCTGTGGACGGTCCACAAGGGTGGAAATATTCAATGACAAAACCACTGCTAGAGGCTCAAATTCGCTGTTTGAGTAACTAAGTTCCCGTGGATTCATCTTATGCGATCCATTCCAAATCGGATATACCTGTCTATCCTCTTTCTTCTGTACAGGTAAGACCACAAATCCACGCATGAAGCATCAGTCTGAATAGTAAAAGGAGACTCAAAGTCCGGAAACGAAAGTATTGGAGGCATCTTAAGCTCCTCTTGAATGTCTTCGAAGCGCTTTGCATAATTGAAGTTCACTCGAATATCTTCTTAACCGATTGATCAGAACGCGAAACCGCGTAGATTAACGCCAAGTTGAAAATGAAGGGTCGGTAGTAGACTGCCAGTCCGGGATAGCTTCATAGCTCTCTTGCGCTCCTTAGAGGAGGGGCCTCGACGATATCTCTAATTTTACCGCGTTAACTTTAACCTCCCTTTGGTTTACTACGTGACCGAGCCAACGAAGCTGCACTCTCTCACCTTGATCTTAAGATTTGCCTTTTTACTTCTCTCAATAGAGTGCACGAATTGACAGATTTGTTCCTCCATGCTCTTGTAGAATAAAATAATGTCATATACGTACACTACTGTTTAGGAAATACCTGTAAAACATCAATAATCATTTTGTGGATTGTCGAAGGTGCCATCATTAGCCCGAAGGGCATCAGTTTGATTTTGTAGATTCCGTAACGGCATAAGAATGTCTACATCTCCTTGCATAACTTGGACATCCGTATCTTCCCACGGACCGCATAAAGGTCGGGTGTAGTAAAGACTTTGGTACCTCACATTTCGACAAAGAGTTCCTCAATGTTTGGCAGTGGCCATCAATCACGCTTATAAACTCCTTTAAACTAACGTTAGGCAACATAAAATCGAGGCCTTCCATCCTTATTGGTCGCGATAAGCTCAGGAAGGGCCCAGCGAAACTCGCTGGGATAATGAGTTCCGCTTAAAGTAGCTTGTCAACTTCCTTCTTGACAGCAACATTGTGTCTTGGCGCCATTAGGTGGGACTTAAAACATATACAGGTCTCTTTTCCATCCAGTAAGGGGTCAATATAGGCACATCAGCCAGCCTGTTTAACGTCGGGAATGTCTCATGCGGTGAATTCTGTGTTCTTGAGTGCCTCCGCTGGAAAATCTTGATCCTTTTCCTCAAAATTTCTCATCTACGAGGCTTGTAGCGTGGCGTGAGCACCTTACTGGCCCTCCTAGTAACTTATCTATTCCTCTTTTAAAACGTTGAGATCGAGTTCGTGTGTTTCTTTGTTCAAAATTTCCAATACCGGTTCCTCCTCGGCATCGGACCTATCGTCACTGCCACCGGACTCAGAGAAGGAATCGGCGAAATTTTCACTCTAATTTTCCCCAGGCAACGTAAATTTGTCACTATTAGTGCTACCTTTGTCCATCACGGGAGGTTCTCCAAGAAGCAGAAGGAGCGTTTCGTTTTCTGTGATGATGATTGTGATCTGTTGGCAACCGTAACCGTGACTTCTCTGTAGAGTCTCTACAGAAAATTTCCCATCAATGGCATTGAAAAGGGTCTTTTATGCATCATCAAGAAGTCAGGGAGTCCTTAGAGCTGCTTAAAAGACCGGGAGCTTCTCCAAGTAACAGAAGAACTGGGCAAAATTCCAGTCCGCGTCTGTAACCGACGTTCCGTAGCTGTTGCCTGAATCTTCAGCTTCCTGAAAAAGTCTCATTACATAAAATTTAGGTTGTTTCCAGTATCCAAAAGCTCATTGATCTCTTTGCCATTTAATTTCACGACGAACACATTAACCTACGCGAAACTGCCGCGGTGCTCTCCAAAAAGGTATACGCGAACCTGCCGCCGCGCTCTCCGAAGAGGTTTAAGTCACCGGAACTGTCTTATTTATCAAGCTGTTTAGTTGCTTTCTCGCCTCTTCTGTATTGCTGCCAAGCGACTGCCCTAACTTCATATCAGAACAACTGAATGCCATTTTTGCGATAATGAGGTTTTTAAATGGTTTTCTGATGATTTTTACTGTGACAAACAACGCTGAGATCTCATAGTACGCAAAGATGGAGTCAAAGCGTTCCATTTGATCGATAAATTTCAAGCTGCCTCAAAGTTTATCACATGTACATAAGTTGTATAAGCGAAAGATGATCCGTAATAAAAGTGAATTGATCTCTTCGATAAACTTTTCATCAAGTTTCTTAGCTACTATAAGGAAGATTTAAACTACTCCTTTGCAAATAAATAATTAAGTTCGGACTGCTTGAGGACTCTGTTGATAACAATATCATATAGATGGTGCACATCTGACTTGAACAATAAACCATACGAAACCCTAGATTTTTGCATCAGCCATCATTAATTTCTGTCTTTTTAGGATTGCAGCAGATCGTAAGTGAGTATCCTTTGTATCACGTTTAAATTCTGACCCAGCTTTCTGCTGCTTCATTCTCTTTTTTCCTTTTTCCGTACAATCGTTTGGTGAAGAACATTTTCCGCTTCAATTTAATGATAAAATACGGTGTTTTTATTCCAACGAGTTCAATTTATACTAATTTTAAATTTTCAAGGCGTAAAAATCTCATGGGCTCATCTTACGATGCCTGCCAAACTACAGGGTGGATAAAGTGATCATTTTTGTCTTTTTTCAATACTCGTGATAAAATATACAGAAAGATGGCAGAAAAAGTTGCAAAAAACTTTAAAAATACTCCCGACGGTATATGAAACTTCTTGATGACAATTTTCAAAGCCAGTGCTGATACTTATATTATCAAATAATTACAGGATAATTTTTTCGTTGTCGGTCACTGAGATATTCTATGCTACATACTTAAAATCTTTCATGAGTACCATTGGGCAATAGGCTCTAAGGTACCTGGATTGCCTTATTCTGCATGGATTCCCTTTACTTTTCTGTTTTCTCAGAGCTCAACTCCGTTCTGGAGCACAAAATGTCTCCGTATTCGTCTCCAATTTTATCTGTGTATTTAAGACACAAAAAGCGGTGAATTGAATAGAATTTATGGCACCTTCCTCCCAAAATTAATCAGGGCCTTTCTAAATAAATTCCGCTTTGTTCAAAACTGGATCTACAAAAAATCATCTGGACTCCTATGACTTTTTCCCCGCACATAACTGATACATTATGTAGGTTAAGGTCCTCAATGAGCCTAAAATACTAAAATAAAATAGTAGCGGCAACATTTTACCGAAATGATTTCTTATATTTCATAAATTCTTGTGAAATTTAGCTACGCACACCCTAAACTTCAGCAAATTCTACGTTAGCCATGATGCTTCCACCATAGTCAAGAAATACAATACTTTCGGTAAAATGTAGTTTCCCCTCATTTTCTTGGATCTATTGTCCAATAATTGAAGAGAAGAGAAGACCCCATGGTGTCCCTGGAATGAGTTCATCAAATATCCTGTTTTATGGCTTTAAATGAAAGCTATACATTCTCCCCGCGTTTTTCCATCAAGGTCATATTATCTCGCTGCTATGTTTCCCTTCAGATGGAAATTTTATATTCCACTTTACTTTTCCCTCGGGCTCTCTTTCCTTGAGACGTTGATTTACATTTTGAGAAATATTTTGGAATTTTATACAAATTCCAATTACAGTCAAAGCAATTCATATGGAAAAGGTAAACTATGTATCATCTAGAGCAGCAGTAAAATGAAATACACGCTGTTGCTAGACTTTAAGTGCTTTCTCCCTATTAAGTTTATTATTTACATATGAGCATGTTGAGATTTTGCTAACCACTTTGCTGAAGTCCCTCCTAATCGGCATTAAAAGGTCTCTCATACAACTTTCAATTCCTTTATTAAGTGATAAATATTATCTAACCTGGAATTAGATTTTGAAACAGCTCAAGAGAATCCCTAAAACTGTCTTAAAATAGCGCTTTATAACTGTGTCAAAATTCATCTAAATTCGAAAATAGTTCGAAAATAAGCAGCAAAGTGCCCTCTTCCATGTAACTACATAAAAGAGATCCTTCTACTTGACCGCGACCACATCTTAGTATATGTTTGCACGGTTCTTTGGGTTCTTTAAAAATACAATTTAAATCAAATTCCCTTCTCCATTGTGATGAAAAATAACTATGGATGGAGCGAAGGGTTCTTTTGAGTTCTGAAAAGCTCTTTCCACGACAAAAAGGCAGGTAAATTTTCCCTGTGCTTTTGAAATATCTTCTTAAAATGTCCGCTAGGTAGGTGTTGTCAACAAAATTTCTATTATGCCCTATATATAATTATCTTCATTGAAAACATCATAATGGGGTTCCAATTTATATATTTCATCGCTAATTAGATATATTTCAGCCTTATGCAGCTGAGCACCTGATATCTATAACGAATCACCACACTCAGTCAAGTAAATCACCTTTCATGGAAAACGGATTTATTCAACCACGGTGAAAGAGTTCAAACCCCCATTTTCCATTTCTCTCAAGTTTTGTTCTATCTTTAACTACCTGAAATAACCCTTTAGAAAAAGCGATCAAATCAAAAGGGTAGCCAAGTTTTAATGAACATCTCTCTCCTATATATAATTATTACTGTTTGCTCCACTACTTGGAACCATATTTTTTCTTTATTGGTGGAATGGAGCCAGTTTTATGGCTAATTCTGCCTCGGTAATGCTTATTTTATTTGTTATGTACCCTATTTTTGTGGAATTATAGCGCTTTGAGGAATCATATTTTCAGGTAATCTGCTGTAGTCAAATCTTGAGAGATAGAAGGGGCGAAAATATTTTGAAATGAAAAGTGGAAAATTCGTGGAATGGTTAGTGTTATAAGACTAGAGGTGTAAATTCATCACGCTTGTAACAAATAGAACATTTTCGCTGATTTTCACACCATCTGTTAATCAGAAACAGATCTAGGCCCAGCTCTAGGTATAAAGTTCGAATTTTGGCTATTTATTTTCTCTTTCCTAATGAATTTCCAGGAATTTGTTACTTGTGAGAAAATGTCTTTGAAAAAATATACAACTATGAACCTCATGGTCGAGTAATTTTCGAGTCCGACCTCTGACGAAAATAAACAGAACATTTTTCGTTTTTCCTTTCGGCTCTACGGCTCAATGGCATTTCCCGGTTCGGTTTTCCGTAATTTTTATACTCTGATAGTTAGATATATTTTTTTTTGCTCTTGGAAAGCAGCAAAAGAGTTGTATGGGGCAAGTGTGGTTTAACAGTCTTCTCATCACCCCGTTAAGTCTAGGGTGCTACTATCTTGTGTATTTCTTCTAGGCCTCAGGATCAGAGCACTATGCAAGTCTTTACTTCGCAGCTAAAATCAAATGTAGCGCTTAAATTAGGATCTGTTGAATTTTTGAAGCTATAAAGAAGTAAAATACGCCAAAACGGTGAGTAAAAGAAATCTGCATTCGATTTAATATCTCATTTAACTACTTTATGTGAAATTACAGTAAAATCTAGATCATTGCATGTAACTTTTGTCTAGAAGAGCTCTCCTCTGTATAAGAAATAATGAATAAGTACCAGTTATGAAATTTTTTCACTATTTGAGTTGTAATGCGAATTCTTAAGTCAATTCAAGCTCAAACATTCGCAAAAGTTCGTTAATGTCTTCTTCAAAAAACTACCTATTTGTAAACAGTCAAACTAGAATAAAAGTTGGACAAACTGCGGTAGTTCAACTCCGGCAAGGTAGCCTCCGAGAGGATCGGTATTCGTTTTTGACTTAGTAAATAATGCATCATAGGAGCCTATTTGTACATTATTTTGAATCGAAAGATCTTTGAAAAGAAAAAGTAAGGAAAATCTTCGAAGTGGTCCACCCGACGAAGGATCAAAGTGCTTCAGAAAATATCACAGTAATGTGATAGATGCAGCACATATTCAATAGCTAAGGAATGAAATTTAAATACAAATGTGCGGTACCACTTTAATTTGTATGTGCAACACAGTGAAGTCGCTACAAAATTAATTTTGAATAGGGTGACTAAATTCTGCGTGAATTTTAAATTTTGCAGGAGACATTTCGCACACAGTCCCAGGCAATTAAAGATCTTCAGTCAACACTGCAACAAGGAAATCAAAGGGAATCAGTAATGTCGAGCTCAATTAAGGCTCCCCCAGGTCCTAAATTTAGGGAAAGTTTTCATCATGGGTACATGAGAAGTTCTCTATTTTCTTTTATTGGATCTTAAAGTACGAAAAACTCTGTAGCGATCCAGGTAAAAGACTGCTAAATTCGGCAGATTGTCATTTACAGTAACGAGTAGCTACTTGCTAATGCGTCTAGAAAGGGATGGTAGTAAGCCAAAGACTGCTGACTAACTGCAAGAGGAAATTGTTCTACCCAATTATATGGCCTCAGTTCGTGTCAGACTCATGGATTTTGAGCTTTGGGAAAGTTTTTTGATGGATGATCACATTTCGAAAATTCAAAATCTCACAATGCTTTGTGGTACACTAAATAATAAGTTATGTATCTATTTCTTCAATAGACTTACGAATTAGTACAACGTAAATTTTACCGACATTTTTCCAACATCGAAGCCAATAAGCTTGTCTGAGAACTTATCTATGCATCGCGTCTATTACTATGGTCGAACCTTGGAATTATCTTTCACGCTTGCCGTAGATACACATTGCAGTAACAACCACAAGTGATAAGATCCTAAGAAAGGCAAAAAAAATAGAGCAATAGGAGTAAGCAGCTCGAAAGAAGTACAAAAATGATAAGAATAGTACAAAAGACAAAATTATTATTAGTCGGTGCCCAGTTAAAATGAGAGAGGTATCCTTATACCAAAAGAACAATCAATGCTTTAGATGTGGTAAGAAGAGATGAGCATATCACATTTACTCTTGCAAACAGGAGTTTCCGGAGGGGAGGAATCCCTATAAATCGAAAATGAAGTAATGTCGCACGAGAGTGCGGCTGATTGAGGTAATAAATTGGAATGATTGTCTTATTTTTCTGCATTGAAGTATACAGAAGAGGACAGCCAGATGTGCAATAGGAAAATATGAGGTCAAACAATAAAAAAATTTGTAGATTCCTATGAATCGCACAACTTTATCTCAATAGAGAGTTCAAGGTGCTTGCAATAGAAAGTAGATTATATCGCGTCAGTCGAAGACGAGCTTGGCGACTCGTAAAAAAATAGTGAATCGCCCAGTTCAGATACTGCTTGAAAATAATGCCATGTTGAACATAAAGGGCTTTATGAACGAAGAGCAAATCCTAATCATAACCATGAAATTGAAATTTATGGTTCCCAATCCACTACTAAAGCAGTGCTGGCTACGTGAAAACAATCCTGTTATCGACTGGCGGACTAAAAAACTTCGACTGAAGCGAAAGGACCGAACAAATTATGAAGATAATGCCCATAAACCGAGAAGTAGATATTTTCGCTTTAAGACTTTCAAGAAAAGTTCAATGCTATTAGAGTCAAAGTTTCCCCCTGTTCAAGTGAACTCGGTGCATGAAAGTTCAATAGATGACCTTAGCAGAATCTTTGACAGTCATCCGACGTTGAAATCACTTATGAGTCTGATTCATTGAAAATGGATATTTTAGCTTTCCTTCGAGGCAATAAAGAATCCACCAATTTTGAAACAGCAATTTACATATGTAACTACTCTTTAAATGATATATTTATCTTATGGAAGCAAACACTCACTTCGCAGAGCTCCTAGCTCTTCGAAGCGAGTTTTTTTCCGAATAATAGGGACTTTAGATACAAGAGTTACCTCTACCACGTCACTGTAGCTGGGAAGAAACCTATTTGCCATGTGCGAAATACATTTATTGGAATTGAATAATGGTTGAAATTCAATAGTATGCTCGTGAGATAAACAAATAATCAAGTCCCCTCGAAAGTGGCTTGTTTTGCCCGCATCGAGTGCCAAAGGCTCATTGAGATGTAATAACAAAGTGTGTTTTGTATCTGAATTCTTAATTATGTTTTGTATCTGAATTCTCAATGGGTCGCACGTAGAAGGATTCAGCGCTAGTGGTAGTTGATAAGTTGTCAAAGAAAGCATTTGTCTCAAAAGGACAATGACAGCCGTAGCATTCGTTCAGCTGTTGTGTAATCATTTGTTCTAATGTTATGCCATACTTAGAGTCATTATACTGGATAGTTATAAACTATTAATGTCACAATATTTTAAGGATGCCAGCAAAATTCTTAATATTGACTTGAGAATCATGTCATCTGGACTCGCTGAAACGGATAACCAGTCTAGAAATATGATCAGGACACTCTCTACCAGGACCAAGATCATATTTACAAAAAACGCAGACGAATAGTACTTTATGTGAAGCGAAATATAATTTTATTACAACTGTACACTTAATAAGAGCATATTTATATCTCCTTTCAAGGAAAACATTGGTTATTTACTTGAATCTGCAGTCACATGAAAGATTTCAAGGGACAGCCTAAATTTTTTAGGACTAGTTTACTATATTACGAGACGTCAAGCATTTTTCCAAGCTGCAAAGGACAACTTAATAGTTTCAATTTTGCGATAAGAGCACTATGCTAATAAGAGGCGAAAAAATGTGGAGCTTCAGGTTGAAGAGTTGGTGTTACTTAAGGCATAATGTACTACTTCTACAATGAAAGCAGATATTGCTAAGAAATGGCGACCAAAATCATGGGAGATTATTTTCAGTAAGGGAGTTGATGGTATCTTTCACATACAAAAAAAAACTGCCAATATCCAGGAAAAGGGGTCATGATGTGTTTAATATACCAGAATACGTACGTTCAATTGAAGAGAGCGTGACACAGAACCCCTTTCAGTATTCATTGATGTGGAGGGTACAAAAGAGGTAAATGTGATAGAAACTCTTTATTCTCGGAAGAAAAACCATAGAAGACAGTATTTAGTTCGGTTTAAAGGTGATGCTCCAGAAGAAGCCATCTGAATGGACAAAAAAGAGCTTCTAATCTGCTCAGAGGACATTAGAGAAATCAAAAGCTTGGCGCGGACGACAAGTCGAAGAGATTGTGAATGTAGTAGAACTAAGGCATAGAAAACAGTTATAACCGAGCGTCAGTTTTTAATTTTTGATTCGCGAAAGGTCGTGCATTCCTACTTTAATCCAGTCAAACTAGTATAGGAGTTGAACAAACTGCGATAGTTGAACTCTGAGGGGAAGCCTCCGATAGGACGGGTATCTTTTATTAGTTGAGTAATTAATCCGCCAGTAAGAGCCTATTCTCGCATCTTCAGTGTGGTATGCACATTCCGATACTATTAGGACCCAATAACGTAGGTAAGCTAATCTCGCGCCCATATTTACGTACTGTACAAAACTTTCCGGTCTACCTATATATGGTTGAGTCTTAGTCCTCCTCGACCCGGTTTTTCTCACTACCTCTCACTCTCTTTTATTCTGGGTACCCACAACTCGTACCACAGTTGGCTTGGGTAGTCACGGCGGCACAGGTGCTAATCCTAGATCTACAGTAATGTATAACAATTTCTCTGGTACACCACTGTGTAATAGAGACTTGTTCGCTGTCGCTATTCCAATTCTCTATTACATAGTGTTGTAACAGAGAAACTGTATCTTCTTGAATGAATTTAGAAGTTTGATTTTCCTTAAATGTTTTTATTTGACGTGGAGCCCGACGTCATCGTTTTATTTAGATAGTTATATTCTAGATAGTGCAATTCTATAGTTCCACCTCAACTTTCTAGTAAGTTCTACTGAGCTAACAAAGTATAGAATTTATAGAGTAGCGCTAACGTACTATCTACATAAATGGGGCTCATCTGTGTTCTTGTAGGAATCCAGGTACACTCCATACACCCTTTGCCCCTAATTGTCTGAAACCCACTACCAACGTCTCTACTGTTCCTTCAGCAGCGCCCTGGCTGCCTCCCTCTCTGTTTCATAATTCTATTCTTCGGGCATCGCTAGCAGAAGCTTACAGTACGGGTCTACAGCCTACAGTCAAGTAATACGTCCAATAAACAGCTATTTTTCAGCGTTCGATATGAATTAGTCCACTAGTTATGAATGGAAGATCCTTTATTGCACAATCGCAGTCCTCATGCGTCGGTATTTGTTTTGGTAAGATTTATATTAAGATTGATATTATGTTACAACTTTACCGTGCGTCGAAGATATAAAGCACGGACCGGGACAGGGTACCAATTTAAACTTATCGGTGTCGTTCCTCCGCGCACTCTTTTGTCAGCCCTCAAAGACCTGGTAATTGTTGACCCTCAGCGGTAACACTACGTCCGACCATTGCTCTGTACTGTTGAAGAAACTTTACTTCGTTGAGTATTTATCGTTTACACTGCAGGACTGACTATACGGCAAAGAACTAACCGGATGTTCCACGTCAGGCACGTGCAGTGGGGCTCGCGATAGAATCACCACTGCAACAGAAGACCACGGTGAGCAACTTATGCTCTGATAAATATGTCTGCATATCACTGCTGCGGTTGTGTTGAACTTCTTTGCAATGCGCGGGATGAAGTCTCCGAGGAACAGAATAGAGGCAGGGGATAGGGCACCCAAGGAGTCGAAAGCAAGGGGTTGAATTTGAAGTTCGGTTCTTGGAGGCTGTTTTGCGAAGGGTGCGGGAACTGGCGTACGAGTTTGCGCTCCAATTCTTTGACTTTGTCTCGGTGGGCAATGGCAGTGTCGGCGGCGCCGCCGGCCACTTGTGTGGCCCTTGTTCGTACGTACTGTTTGAACGGGGAGACAACAGTTAAGTCGCAGGCTATAGGGCGGACCTGTGGGCGAGTGGCCAGGTGGAGTTTGTATGAGAGTTTCCGCAGAGCGGATATTCGTTCCCGGGGCAAGGAGAAGGACTTCGTATTGGCAGTCCAGGCCCGCAGCGCGAGCAACGTGGTAGGCGAAAACGTTGCGGAGCGAGTTTTGGCAGTGCTGGCGACCGAAGCCGGCTGGGCAGAGGTCAGCTGCTTGGTACCCGAGTGCGTCCCTAGTTTGGTTACAGTGGGCGCAAGTGAGTGGGCAAGAGTCTTCGTATACGGGGAGGTCGAGGTGCCGGCGGATCATGGTCTGCCAGTGGGCCGAGGAAACCATCGTAGCGGTTATGGGATGAGCGCTGAGAAAAGCGGCGGCGGGCTGTTCCGGAACGCCACTTCACGAATCCGATAACGAACTTCTTGGGTGCTGTGCTGAGCCGGGTCGGGGTGTGTCACCCACGAGTCGTGGCGCCGGTAGACCCTTGCCTGTGCCTCCTGCTGCGCTCCATTTAGAAAGGTTAGGAGGTTGGATGGTTTGGCAGCAACCAGGAATGGGTCAAATGGGCCAAGGTCGCCACTAACGCGTGGCTTGAGTGCCGACTCTACCTGCAGTCAACACTGGACCTAAGTACAAGTTAGAGGCCCAATTCTTTTCCTCACACTTCGAGGCAAACTCACTTGAGACTGGAGGTCGGACTCTTCCACCTCCTCGACCGCAATTCCTTCACAGGAGCACCTACGCTGGACCCTCACACGCTCATGAGCTGGACCCTCACACGCTCATGAATACTCAAATAGTCCCGAAGTACCCGGAAACGATAGCTGGCACAAAAACAATCTAGTTTACTCAATGGCTCATGCACTCTCCCTTGCAACTCTCACCTCACGCTGCTTGCTGATTCCCTGCTACCGCTTATCTCTCTTTTTCACTCATGGTGCTGCAGATTCCCTGCCTATATACGCGTCACTGCCCTACCATTACCTTTCCATCCTTCCCTTAACGGTCTGTCACTTTTCTCAGACCTCTTACCTCTAAGATACCCCGGGCCCCAACCCACCACATCTTTCAAAAAATTAAGGCACCCAAACATTCGCACCCTTTCCTCAATGATCGGATATAACTTCCAAGAGTAAAACACCCAAACCTTTCCCCCTTTTCTCAATTGGACCTTGATCCTTACTCCAATTAGTCACGGAAATCATAAGGATGTCCCCTGTTCAATCGGTCGCCCTTTGTCGTCTGGCCACGTGTTACAGGTTCCGTGCCCGTCCGGCTATAGTACAGTATAGTAACACGGGGGGGGAATCTTTTAAAGTGTTCAAAAACCTGAACCATAACAGGTAGTGGTTACACGAGAAGACTAAGAACATCTCCAGGCAACGGCTGAACCATCACCCACCCCAACAAGGGCAGAGTGGGACTAGAATAAAATTCCACCATCTAAGTACGGAATCCAGACAGCTTGAAAAACTTCTAGTGTAAGCATGACAACTTACAGACGACGACAACCAAGACGAAGAAAACTCCGGACGAACGAACTTGCCGACGGACGGACAGGGCTGCGCAGATCACGTTCCTTCGGAGACTGTTACAAAGACAGTAGGTTGAAAAGCGATAGGAGACAGCGAACTTTGAAACCCCTGTTCGAGTGGAAGAGCAATCCTTACACGTCTTTCCCAGGTCGTCCCACGTGCGCTGGGGGCGCGGGACGACAATCCACTCGAAATAATCATCAGCAACAACGGTGCAGGGAGAGATCTTGAGTCATGGTTGTTCCGTCGCCAGGACATGCGAGCGGACACAGATCCGGCGCCGGCGCTAAGTTCAGCGCGGGCGCCGAGAGAAGCGAAAACAAAACTTGAGGAGGTCAGTAAGATAGGGAGGACGGTGGGGAACGGTAACATGGCGGCGGCAACCATTATGAACAACTGTTCCATGTACCGCGGATACTAGGGTTATCAGTACAATAATTACAGAAGCCTACACAGTACAGTGCAGCCTACACAGTAGCCACACCATTTGGTGGTCCCTTCAGCAGCACCCGGCTTCCCCCTCCTGGGCCATTACGTACAGTGCTAGCACTGCACACAGGCGGTCTCCAACACCAATCACTGATGCCATGGAGTCCTTCAGGTGGGTGCGACCGGGTCTCACGCAAAGACACGCCACGCTGCGGTGACGGCTTCGTCCAACGCAGTACAGTGCATCTCACGACTGGTATTGCACCAGCCTCGTGAGATAGTCTCGCCTGTCTCCGTGTTTTTAGACCCTCCCGTACACAAACCTGACCCCCAAGACTCGGTCTTGTGAGGCCGTCTTCCTCACTCCGTCTCTAATACTTACACCAGCCCACCACTGAAGAAACGGCAGCCATAGAGCTCTGCTGCTACATACACTTATGTATTTGTTTTGTGAAACCGTCGAGATTGTAATTGAAGCCTTCGACTGAGGCGGATGCTTGCTCTGATCTTAGAGTAACCAGGCCTCTGCAAAATTCCTGGCCACAGAAAAATAAGCCAATTTATTGCTAGCGAACAGTCGACGAGTTCTGAGCAAACTACACTTTTCCATTGTTAACAAACCCAAACATTAATCTGTATTTTGTCTCCGCGATTTATTCTCGAGCTGTTCTTGACACTTTCGTTACCAACGGTGGCTTCTGATATCGTGCTGGGTTTCGGACGGGCCTAGCAACCACGAAGACGCCCATACAGCTATTACGCAAGTTGAAAGCAACTGCTCTCCCTTGCACCAAATGACATCGTGCCATTGGGACATGGGCGGCATTCTCGGCTCCCCGGAGCAGCTGCAAACGTTCCACTCCGGCACCTGTTGCAAGGGGTACTTCTTTGAAATAAATTATTTGCAGTTCCAACTTCACACGGGCGACATCCGTCAACATCCGCGAACCCGAATGTGCCTGGCGGACATGGCAAACACCTTCCACGCGTCAACCGCATTGCGCCCGGCATTTGCAATCAAAGAACGTAGATTCCAAACCTTCTGGGCATGACACACAGGTTTCCGTCACACCTCCATCACTAGTAGTTCCCTCTGGACATCCTTCACAGCGTTCCTCCTCCTTGTTGTATCGTTCCCCTTGTACACAGGTGCCGCATCTGGAAGGGCGGAATTCACTTCCCAGAAAAACTGTCCCGCTCGCACAATCTGCTGCACTTCTTGGGACACAATCTGGGACTAGTCCATTATTTTCCACCCTCTCTTGACCTGGGGGACAATTTGTAGTCGGCATGACGCACCCCGCATGTGACGAAGGAACCAGTCCTCTTGGACACCTCCGAGGAACGCAGGCCCTTCGCCCAGTCCGTGGCTGAGTTAGGGTACCCTCGCACGGAATGCATTCGCTCATGCCACTGTTCGGGGCAATAGTGTCTCTTTCGCAGGGCGAGCAAAACCCACCTCCAGTGCTAGCTGTGCCAGGTGGGCATCTCCTACATCTTCTTCGTCCAGAACCTTCAACCCACCCCCAGCCCTCTTGGCAATTGCAGACTGCCTCGAATCCGCCTAGAAACATACCACGTCCACATCTACGGCATATTGTGTCCACTCCACCATTGCTGGTAGCGCTTAGCGGGCACGGGACACAAGTATTACTTGTTCTGTCATACCTTTCCCTCACGGAACAGGTTAGACATGCACCCCATTGCCAACAAAGAAATTATCAGGACAATTCCGGACTGCCGGCAAACAGAATTGAGCACCCGTGACTCCTACGTTTTCATCATCCCTTCTGCAATCGCGGCAAGAACTTCCAAATGAAGATGTGCCCGCCGGACAAGGACGGCATTCTCGAACACCTCGAATAGTCCTCACTTCCTCTCCAGGTGGGCATAGGCCGCAGATCAAATTGACCTCGTCAACTATTGAAGAATCGCCACAGCGCGTGCAAACACCATCTTCCAGCCCTTGTCTAGGCGGACATGTTAAGCGGATACACCTCGATCGATCAGCATTAGCACCCAAGCCGTCTGGACAGGTCTCACAGCTGAAGGAATTCGGCTGCGTACTAACGGTGCCCTCTGGACACCTTTCACATCTGGGAGCTTGCTCTCCAGCACGTATCGCAAACGTGTTAAGGAAGGGAACAATGAAACATTCTCCGCGGAATAAGAAAGGCGGAGAGTCCCTTGAAGAAGTATCTCGCCGAGGAGGGCATGGTACAATTCTTGATCCAGGATTGCATCTGATACAAGTATTTGCACCACTTGTTGAGGTTTGTCCAGGACTGCAAGGGGTGCAAGTAGAGCTAGAGGTGGCGCCGGAAACGGTGCTGAAGGTATTTGGAGGACAGTCAATGCAGAGATCAATACCGGCAGCACCACCAGTAGGGAGATATGTGCCAGCAGGGCAGGGATACATATTGAGGTGGGGGGCTAAGTGAGACAGGTAAAGCGTAACGTCCGGGGAGACAGGGAGGTGGTTGCGAGAAAGCGACAGGGACGAGCAGAAGAAGCGAGATGGTCGCGAGGCTGAGATAAGACATTACTCCAGCAAGAGGTAGACTCGAAAAATGTGCAGCTTCGGACGCTCTCGACGTGTTACGGGGCTGTGGTTGAAAAGATATATATATACTTTTTTGCAATTGCGAATAGCAGAAAAAGAATGATGACCAACATGAAATGCTGGGCTTTCTGAAAGTAACTCTCGCGCCACACTTGCGCCAACCGGCCGTCTAGAGTGATCTTAGCGCCCTGCTGATCCCCTTTTCTGTGTGAGCTTACATCTACTATTCTTAATACTTTAGAAAACCATGACCTCACTTTAGGAATAGATCGAGTAAATATTCCAAGAATAAAACACCCTAACCGCTCTCCTCCTGTGTGGATTGACTTTGCTTTCAAAATAATAGATTACCCAAACTTTTTCCCGTGCGGTGGATTGGCCAAACAATTCAATCTCACCCATCACGGAGCTACGTGGACAAAAATGTAGATGCAACAGCAGATCAGAGGGGGATTAAACTTTTTCAAGGGGAAGTTCATGAGCTGGGACCTCTAATTCTTTTCAGTGTTTTCACAGTTACGTGCAAATATGTAACAGCGGATTTACGTAATTGCAAAGAATCAAGTCCACTGAGGGAGGATATTTGTTTAATCGGCTGTAAAAGAGAAGGGCGTTTAGTACAGCGTAGAAACAAACGTTGGATGTTGTTGGCGGTGGAGGCGATGGGGGGGGGGCGTTTGGATGCCAAAGGCACCAGTCTTTGCTCAGGGGATATCCCAAATAACATCCAAGCCATCGGAGTAAACTCACCTTGTACTAACTCTCGAAGGATCACGGATCAACAAGTGAATACACGCATGCCTTAATGAGTCCTTACGGAAGATGGCGGAAAATTGGGGTGTTTTTATGATTGAAAAATAGGTTAGCCTATGTGACGGAAGATTGTATCGTGCTCCTGATTTTGCACGAAAAATTAGCTATCTGACAAAAAGATTTGATCCTGACTACTTATTCCTTATTCTGGGGCAAGGTAACTTTGTTTTCTGTGCATGGAGTCACGGTTCGAGTCTTACAAGTTTATGTATTTCTCCCCGGCCAATCGGCAACTGCTTCATGTGGCACTGGAAATAGCTGACCATGTCTTGCAAACAATAAGACACCACTAATCTCCTTCGGGAAGGACAGTGGGAGTATATTTACTGTTGCAGATAAGATGGCTACGTACCCTGTCAACTTGTGTAGTAGCGTGTATGTACATAAAATACTGAGGCAGGCGCTGATGGCACTTCATTTTACCAGCAGAGCGAAGTGCTATCAGCATGGGGAACACAACAACTTTCCCTTTACGGTTATTTACTTCAGTTTTACCCAGTAACGACTTTTCCCGCATAACGCACTTCCAGCGGCTTGGATGCAACCGACCACGTCTTCCATACAGTAAAATAACCAAAAAGTTCCCCCCTTTCTACCAGCACGTAGATGCGAGGCGAGCAAGCAAAGATGCCGCATTGGAGGTTACTGCAAATTTCCACTTATGTAAGACTGATCTTTCAAGTTATGACTTTAGTTCGCATAGAACTTTCATCTCAAGAGTTGGAAAAGGGGTGAAAAAGGACGCAAATTAGAAGTTCTGCACAATGTGCTCTAAATTGTGAATGCTGCTTAGCTAGCAATGTAGTCGGATTCTGCAGCGGACACCCGTTATACTGATGCCATGAAGTTGCAGTTGTGCTGCGTGGTTTGCAGGGACAGAACGAATACACTCTCCGCGATTAAAACTACCAAACCTTCCCCCGTCGAAAAGGGGAAGGAATCTTTTCATGTGTTCAAAAACCTGAACTATGCAGGTACTGCAGTGGGTTACACTGCGTCGAAAAGAATAGTCGCCTTGTTGCCTCTTTTCTCTCGCGACATTGCCGTCAGTGCCGCGGAGCAGTAAAGCACCTTAGCCCCCCCCACTTTAATGCAGAAGAAGATGACATTTCTCAAGTGGGTCCACTGTCGCATCACCTTTGAAGACGACCTCTCAACATTGCTTTATCGCATAGCTGCCTACTGCTGAAACCTATTTTGCAACCCTATATGGGGTTTCAAGAATATGATTAATGCCGGTTTTGGTTACGAATGATAAAACTGTACAATCCAGATAACGAATGAATAAAGAACAGAATACTGTATACTTTGCTATCGAAAAAAAACCACTTGATTCCCCATTGGAAGGCCCGCGATCAGCCAAACACAAGTTGCGCTGCGTTCAAACCCTAATACTGTGAAGTATATCGTACTTTCGCTATCGCGACATACTCATTGTAAGTAACGTTTCTCTCTAACTTTACATGCAATTCTTCAGCAAGGGGGTAATTCTTGGGTGTCTTTACTGTTGGAAGATGTTGTCGATCTACCCTCAAGTTTTGTAGACAACCACAATCGACTTTTGCAATGCAATTCAAAATTAGGGGTTTGTAGGCACAAGTTCAAAGTAAAGTGGCATCAGCGCCTGTCTCCTGTACAGTACATGGACACTACGCAACAATCGACTAGGTATTACCCTGCTTATCTGTTACAGTAAATAAATCCCCCGCGTCCTCACGAGTTCAAGAAGGCTATCAATTTTTGTATCGAGAGCCGTTTACAGAAACATGCGCGTCTCTGATGGAATGTCATTTCCTGAATTTTATTCAAGAAATAAGATTAGTTTCCAAATAATAAATTACCCCAGGATTACCCCCTCAATAATATTTTACTTGATCGAATAAGATAATTTTATTTACGCGCCTTAGTCTCCGGGATAATAGCATACAGTAGTTACTATGGTGGCTAATGTTGAATGTGTTTCCATCCAGAACATGAAGCGATCATAGTTTGCGTCCATTATGAGATTGAAACTGATTCAAAGCCAATAGGTATATCGCTAGTCATGCATTCACCCTCTGTGATATTCCGGGCCACAATCGACCATATCTTTCAAATATTAAATCACCCTACATTTACCCCCTTTGTGCACCCCATTGTGTCTTCCTAGTCTTGCTGTGCATGGTCATGTTTTAGTGAGCGCATTCCTCTTCCCAATATTGCCCATTGCAGCACTACGGGAGGCGATGCTTCGCATTGTTGTCAATCGTACGTGAGTCCAATGCGCCTTTCCCATTTAGAGGCGACCCGCTGCTTTTGCTGTTGATACTAGTCAGGGTCCATCACTTTTGTCGACAATGTGCTGTTCCACGGGAAGGAGCCTACGTACCATTCGACTCCGCAGTCGAGAATTCCTTAGTCTCGTCCATGAGGTCGTGGAAGCATTCTTTCCTTTGATACTGGGATCTTCCATACAACATAACACTGGTAGATACTGGGATCTACCAGTGCCCTGCAGAGGGTTTCCCATTAGGCTGTGATGTCCGCCTTAGTCATGTCCGCGGGGAGGTTTTGTCAAAGTTGGAAAGCCCTGAAGTTTATGGCGTCCAAATGGGCGTGTCAATCGTCTCTGTCAAGTACAGCACGTGCCCATAGTCTTCTTGCGAGCTCGTGTAGCTTCAAGCGTACTTGCTGGATGTGGTTGTGGATTTAGAGAGGGTCGTAACTAGTTGATACTCGCCGACGGCGGTTGTGCCGCGTCGGGTGGCAAAGGATGAGGCAATTTTTCCGATTGCTTCCTGCGATCACGCGGTTGAAAAGCATGGGCATCAAGTAAGACACTCGAAGTGCTATGAACTCCAACCGGAGAATAGTGTCAGTACCTTTAAGTAAACGCTAGCAGACATTGCTGTTGCGAAAACAGATTCAGCGCCATACTTTGGAATAACCATACGGAATTCCAAATTGGATGACGATTTGAATGTGCATCGCGCGAAGGCAGCCCTTCGGAAGAAAGATATGCTCTGGGGCATCGGTCTCAACCCGAAGACAGTTCTAAGTGCAAAAGTCGTCAAAGTTTGCCGAACTCTTGTGTACCCAGTCGCCGACTATGCTCTACACCTCATGCCCACCGAAAGCGAAAGGTATCTGGGTCTAGAATCAGAGCTACACGAATCCGACTACGACGTCGTAGAATAAACACTCGATGCATTGAGAAAAACCGCAACAACGGGCTACGCAAGTTACCTCGACATATCAAAATCGATTACCTATCCCGCTTGAGGGACGCACTGATTCCAAATGAAAAAGCTTCGGAGGACATCGTCGGAGTCGCCGAGATGCAGTTGCCGAACGATAACGAGTACGAAGCTAATACTCACGGACTGATCAAATTCCTCGATGGACTAGAAATGAGAAAGGTTGATCTTGAACACAGAAATTGGGTACGCAGGAATCAAAAGGCTTTTACATTGTGGAATGGGAAACTCTTCCGGCACACTAGAGCCGGTTCCCGACTAGTGGCCCCTTTGAAAGAAGGAATGAAGATCTTGAGGACTTTCCATGATGAGCTAGGGCATTGGGATCTCGAAACAACCAAAAAATTCGTAACTGAGAGATTCTGGTGGCCCGGTATCCATAAGGACGTCTATAATTTCGTGAAAAGCTGCGACAACTGCCAAAAATTCACTCCAATACGGAAGTATAAGACAACTCTAAGTTTTCCAGTTTACGGTCTCTTTGAAACCTTCTCAATTGACTTTGCGGGCCCGTTCAAGGAAAATTCTTCCGGAAACAAATATCTCCTTATAGGGGTGGAACATCTTACTGGATGGCCAATAGCAGTTGCAGTCGAGGAGGCAAATGCTGAGGTGGTACTGAGATTCATCGAAAAAGAAATAATTGAACCGTTTGGTCTTCCAAAAAGGATCATCTCGGATAACGCCCTTTGTTTTACTGCAACTTCACTGCTTCGTTTTTTGGAAGAGAAAGAGATTCAGCTGAAGACCGTTCTCGCATACGCTCCTATGTCCAACGGGGAAGCGGAGAGGATGGTTGGAACCATCAAACGATCAATATCGAAAACTATGTCGGAGAATAAAATCCAGTGGGAAGATGCATTACCAAAAGTGTTATACGGCTACCGTCGAAGAAGAGGAAGAAATGGACGCTCACCATTCGAGCTAATGCACGGAAGGGCTCCTAGAATGTTACAGAGAGACATGGAAACAAATATTATCGATGAAGAGAGTAAAGAAGTTGAACTACTGGCCACCGAAGGCTGGAGATCACATCGCGCGCTAACACAGACTAGAAATAAGGATGCAGAACCTGCAGTCAGAACCTTTTCAGTTGGCTCTAAAGTACTTGTAGTACATGGAAAAGCAATGCAGCAGGCTGTGAAGTGGCCGGCCTTCCAAACCAAGTACTCGAACCCTTGCATCGTCACGGAGGAAAGACACCCGCACTATCAGCTCTGTTCAAGCTCAGGGAAGAAATCAAGGAGGGCCATTCATGCACGTCGTCTGGTCCCTTACCATCAGAGGCCTGAAGAATTCCTTCTCACACAGGACTATGCGCAACCACGGGGCATACTCATCTTTAACTATAGAATGATTCCTATGGGAGGAAAAAGGGCCTGGGAATGGATCATCTCGGTTACGCGGGACTACTACGAACTCCACGTAATCATCCATTTCTACATTAATATATGCCTATGTTTTCGTACGTTGAACGGACCATTGCTACCTGAAGAAGATTTCCGACTATTAATAAGAGTTCCATTTTCATTCCAAAACGGAAGGTTCACGGAAGTAGGTCCAGAGTTTGTGGAGGTAATATATCATTACTCTATAGGAAGATATGGAATGGTAGCTGCTGGAGACTTGTCGCAAACGTATCTGAATATTATCCGTCCAATTTACGTATTTCGCAAGAACAACCAAGATGTGCGACTGAGAGGTTACGCCTTACCCCCGGATATGGAATACAGGCTGGTCCCGTATCCTCTATGGGAACACTACGTTTCTCCGCCACAAATTGGGAACGTTGAAGGCGGCGAGGATCCTCCTGAAGCAGTGATGATGACCAGAGGAGGACCTTCAGGAGACAACAACCCGCCCAGAAGAGGTTCCGGTCGTCCCCCGAGAGGACCTCGTGCAGGTCCCAGTACGTCAGGAGCTGGTCGCGGCCATTAATCGGGACCGTCCACCACAACTTCATCTCTAGCTCTGCTTCACAACCATGCACAGCATACAGTCGGAAGAAGAAGATTATCTTTTTGGCTGCGCAATATCTCCGAGGATGCGAACGATGCGCAGGTCATTTCTTATTTCATGATAAGCATCTGTTTATGTTTTAGGGCGCTACATGGACCGCACTTATCTTACGAAGATTCGTTCTTGATGATGCGCGTCTTCTTTTCTTATCGGCATCCATTCCTCCGGCATCTTCCAGAAGAGTTTGCATATCACATATATTTTTTCACTCTTGGAAGATTCGGAAGAGTCACGGAAGAAGAATGTATTCAACCCCACCTCGATGTTATCAAACCAATATATGAGGCTATGCTACAAAGTGAGGTACCAGTAATGCGAAACTACTTTTTAGAGCATCATATTGGTAATCAGTTGCATCCGTACCCGTTTGAGAGACCATACATTTTATCAATAAGACAGCGAACACTAACGGAAGCAGAAGAAGAGCAGTGAAGACCCGGGACGCTCGCCTTGAGAAAGGGGGCGTGTAATACAAAAAATGGTACTCCCCTCATTTAATACAGGAAATGGTCCTCCCTTCACGTAATACAGGAAATGGTCCTCCCCTCGTGTAATCCAGCAACCTACAACGATCCCGCCCCTAACTTCTCCTACCGTCATTTCCAAATTTACTTCCATTTTATCTAGATATTTTTATACTGTATTTAACCCTCTGAATCGACCCCGAATCAAGCCCCTTTTCCCTTTTAGCTTACCTCCTCCTCCAAATTCGCCTTTTTTGAGAAGAAGGGCGCAAATGCACTACTGCAAAATCCCTTGCAGATTTATTTTACCTATTCCTAATCTATAGAACCTGCCCCAGGAGCCTATTTAAACCCCTTTATTCTAAGTTCCAAATGCCCCCGATCATTTTACTCATCACCCCTCTCCCCCACACACCCAAAACACCCTACATTGCCTCCCGTTCCCCAACATCTGTCAAAATGAACAACCTTCGCCCCTCTGTCCCTATTTCCAAAAACCGCCCTTCCCGTCCCATCAATGGCCTTCGTCTCGCCGCCTACGGGCCAACCGATGGCGACGACTACATCCGGCGGCAATCAAAGAAGCAAATCATCGAGTTCGTTCGCCGCCTCTTCATAGAAGAAGAAGCGAGGGAGGTAAGTCAGGGAGAGGCTGAGAAGGTCGAGGAGGAGAGCGGGGAGTCCTTCGAGGAATGGTTAGCCCCTGAGCTAGTGTACGAGGCTCAGGAGGAGGAGGAGGAGGAGGAGGAAGAAGAGGAGGAGGAGGAGGAGGAGGAGGAAGAGGAGGAAGAAGAGGAGGAGGAGGAGGAGGGAACAGGGGGCATGGAAAGTGTTGGACGGGTGGGGCCTGGAATGGAGAGTATGGATCAAGTTGTGCCCACGATGGAACCGGATGGAGATATATTTAGTAGTCTAGATATCTCCCAGGGGGAAATAGAGAGCTGTGAGCCATTCGCAGATATTTGTGGGGACTGCTTGGACAGCATGGATATTTTAGAGGAGTTGTTTGGATCTGATTTAGAGAATGGGAAATAAGAGGACCAAATTAATTGTTAGTTTCTTAAGTATCTTTTGCTTAGAGTATATTGTCCACACAAAGTATTTTTATGCATTTCTTGATATCTTTTGTAGTTTTGTTCGGACTTTAGGGGTAGCCAAAAGTCTATATAAGCTGAGTAAACTGATTCCTCATGGAGAGGTCAAGCAAGTTGGCAGACAACTTCAAGCCAAGTCCCGAGTAGTAGGAAGTTGAGAGTCAACTTCAGACCCAAGAAAACTTTTCTTACGCTAGTCGCAGAGCGTCGGTGGTAGACCCTGCCCCTTTTATACTTGCTTGTAGCTTTCTCAACTCTCTTCTATATACACTCCCTTTTGTTCGTTCAACAATACCAAGGTAGCACTTTTGTCGCTCGCAACACCTCCTTCTCAGGGTAATTGGTTCTGAGGATCTCTTCCCCCGCCGATTTACCCCTATCATTCCTCCTTCTAGGCATAGAAAAAATATATATTCTTTTAATCTCTATACCTTTGTTGTTACGAAAACGGTCCTTTCTGTAGGAGAGCAGCCCTCTCCGCAAACTTCTGTCTTCTCCTTTCCGGTGGATTTTCAAAAAACAACTCTTCCCATCAATTTTCTTTTACGAACAAAATCATGAAACGAATATTTCCCCATGAATCCAAATTCATTGTGCAACTCCATTTCTATTCTATCTTAGAGCATTTTTGTCCTCCTTTTTCAGAAAAGAAAAATTTCGACTCGTGATCAGCTTTGTCCTTCAAATTCAGTTACGGTATTTATTCGAGCAGGTTTTTAGTTATTGGCCTCCTTGCATGCAAATTCAAAGCTGCTGCATTGCCTCACATTTTTAAATTTAGTCGAAGGCCGTGAAACGTTTCGAAGACGTCGCAGTATTTAAAGTTCGAAGTCGACGTCGCTGAGGACAATTTCCGCGACCAACTACCCCATCGGCTCACTCCTTTTTGCCCTCAACATTACCAACTTCCGCCCCTCCCTAACCATCAACAAGTTACCTACAGGCCGCTGCCCTCTGAACGCACTGGCCATGATGGCTAATAGACCAACCGATTATGATGATTACTGCAGAAGATTGGACAAATAATGCGTTCGGGAGTGGGTCCGCCCGCATTGCTTCGTGGAGGCAGAGGATATTGTAGAGGAAGAGGAGGAAGAGGAGGATGGAGAGGAGGATTGGGTAGACCCTTGTGAGCCACTAGTGTACAACGGTGGAATAGCTCCCATGGAGAACGAAGGGGAGACTAAGGAAGTAATATCTATTTCTGACTCTGTTGAAGAAGATGAAGAGAAGGGTAAATAGTGGGACGAGGAGGATGAGGAGGAGGGAGAAATGTAAGGTGCTGGAATAGTGAAGAGGAGGCCGGAAAGTATGGACCAGGTGGTCTCGACTCTGAAAACGGATGGACCATCTTCAGTGGTCTAGATATTTCACAGGAGGCAATGGAGAATCCAAAGCCGTTCGCGGATATTTATGGGGACTGCTTGGGTGGAATGGATATTTTGGGGAACTGTTTGGCTCTGATCAAGAGTTCTAAAATATTAAGGAAGAAATATACATATTTATCCTAATAGTATCTGCTGTTAGTCTTTCTCGTTCACACGATTCCAATTGATGAATTTTATGGTTCTTAGTATGTTTCTTTGAGACTTTAGGGTTACTTAAAAGTCCACATAAGCTGAGTTAACTGCTTCCTTTTGTTGAGGTCAAGGAAGTAGGCAGACAACTTCAAGTCAAGTCCCGAGTAGTAGGAAGTTGAGAGTCAACTTCAGACTCAAGAAAACGTTTTCCTACGCTGGTCATAGAGCATCTTTGTATACCCTGCTCCTTCCATACTGACTTGTAGCCCTCTCAACTGTCTTTCTTATCCACTCCTTTTTGTTCGTTCAACTATGCCACGGTAGCACTTTTTTTTGCTTGCAACACCTCCTTCTTGAGGTAGTTGGTTCTGAGTACCTCGTCTTTCGATGATTTACTCCTATCAATCTCCTTGAAACTTCCGCACAAGGAAGACTTGTGACTGCACCAATATCTACGCACCAATATCTAATACCCTCCGCGGTGGACACCTGGACGCATATGCCAGGCTTACCGACATTTGGAAGAACTTAGCTGTTAGGGGTATGGACAAATATGACGAGATCCGGGCCTCGTTGACTCAAAGGCATGCTGCAGTAGCAGCTATATCCAATGCGGATTGTCTGTTGAGTGGTCTAGAGGCTCCGTTTCAAGGTTTCTCACTACACTACATTCATCCAATGAAACATACAGATATGAAATATGATTGGGTTGTAGCCAAAACATCTGTCAAAGTGAAAGAAACCCCTCTTTTCCCCTTTTTTACAATTCTGGAAAGTATTGAACTGGGGTCTGTTGTGTCACGCCAATCTATTATCAAACTTTCGTGTAGCCCCGTGCCTATCCTTTTATCTACTCTCGAGGATTGGCACCTGGATGGAAATAGGGTGCTAACACATGTCGCGCGGATGGTGGCCATTAGGGCGATGGAGGCTTTCGGCAAGGTCCAAGCGGTGTTTACCCAAAGGCACGTTGCCGCGGCCATAATTTCCAACACAGCATGCCTGCTGACCGGCCTTGGGCCGAATTTTCAGGGAAAAGTAAAAGGTAATATTGGTCACTTTCTAGAATTTTTGATTCCCTTTGGAACATGTGTAGGCTAAGAGCGATTCTTTACTCTTTACTTATCTTGAGTGTAAACCGACCGACCGACTATTCAATTAAGAGCTAACTGGATGAACCACATCGGTCACAGGCAGTGGGGCCAGCGATATGATGACCATAGCCACCGAAGACCACAAAGTGAAACTAATGCACTGGTAGATGCGTGTGAGACCGTTCAAATAATGATTGAGAACTTTTTCTCAATCATTATTTGAAACACCCCAATTTTTCTCTTCCGAATACCTCCGACTCCTGACTACGAGGTCTTCCCTCACCCTGAAACTCACGGCTCACGCCGTTTTTCGCCCCTCTCTAGCAGTTACCACTGCCTAACAGTGGTCCCTGGTTACCCTAATAAAGTGCTTGTTGTCTTTTCCCTCCTTCTAGGATATTATGAGTCACTTCCGGCCATATATTTCAAACATTAAAGCAGCCCGTATTGTACCCCTATTGCTCTGAAGATCAAAAAATTACTGTCTGCACTGGGTGAGGAGGACACAGGGGTGGACATTCTGCTTTTAGAGTTGTGGTATCATGACGAAGGCTGCATTGCGGCCAGATACAAGGCCATACTCATAGCGATCGAGGCTGTCTCTCTTCCTGAGGCCAAATGTCGTGCCACCCTCTTAACAGGACCCCCCGTGCATCCTATTTTCAAAAGGGCCCTCCGTGCCCCCTTTTAACTGGGTAAAACACGGGGGGTTCATTCACTGTAACAGATAAGCTGGCTGATACCCAGTCAACTTTTGTAGTGGTAATGAGCATGTAGCTGAAGGGTTGCGGCAGGCGCTGTGGCGCTGGTCTCGGTTTTCTGAAAAACCGAGGGATAGATCAGATGCTTCTTCCAAGAATAAACCACACAAACCTTTCCCTCCACCAGCAAGTAAAGGGGAGACTAGCAAGCAAACCAGTCGCATTGGAGGTCATTACCAATGCGAAATGTCGCTGCAAAGGAATACCTTGCACCTTAGAGCCCCGTTCCATCCCCATTCTCTCTGAGCGAAGCTCCCTTTCAATACTTGACTTCTCTTCATCTCACGCCTCCCGTTCCAATCACCCCCATGCCGCTGATAGGGGTAAATCGTCGGAAAAAGAGATACCCAGAACCAATTACCCCAAGAAGAGGGTGTTGCAAGCGACAAAAATTCTACAGTTGTATAGTTGACAGAACAAAAAGAGTGGATAAGGAACAAAATTGAGGGGGATACAAGCAAGTATAGAAGGGGCAGGGTCTTTCACTGATGCCTTGTGACCAGTGTCAGAAAAATGTTTCTTGGGGCTGAAGCTGACTCTCAACTTCCTACTACTCGGGATATGACTTGAAGTTGTCTGGAAACTTGCTTGACCTCCACAGGAGGAAGCAATTAACTCAGCTTATATAGACTTTTTGGCTAACCCTAAATTATCAAAGAAACACACTAAGAACCATAAATTTCATCAAACGGAATCGGGTGAACGAGAAAGACTAACAGTAGATACTATCAGGACAAATATATAGATTTTCCCTTAATATCTTATGCCTCTAGATCAGAGCCAAACAATTCCTCCAAAATATCCATACTTACAATGAAGTCCGCGAATATTCCTTCCAGTAGTTGACACCTGCTGCAATATATAGATCACTGAAAATATAATTATTCAGCCCCATGAACGGTGCCCCAGGGTATCCCATCTTACCTCCTTAAATAAAGTCTCAAACATCCGAAATCTGTGGCACCTGAGCAGTATCTATGATAGCGCAGCACTGTTACTGTACAGTGCACAGAATTCCTCTAAACATACTTGAAAATAAATTATGAAATACATCACAGCAAACGCAGCATGCCAACTCAGACAGCGTAGCATCCCAGCTCTGCTTGCACGCTAGCCCAGCCAATCCTTTCATAATTTTCTTTTTTTTCATTTTTTTCTGCGAATTTTGGTGATATCAGCCCCCTCATGATTTGCCTCCTGTGCTAAAGTTCTCAGTCTCGAATTTACGCCGTTCCATTCAGAACCTGGATCTTTCAACCACTCCTGAGGCCGATGGTCTATCCCCAGTGTCCCTGCGAATGCTGCTTCGCGCGACAGGTTGGGTCACGCCCGGGAGGGATTGCCTACATGCCCTGAAAAAGTTCCTTAACCTCTGTTTGAACGGCGATCTACCGGCCGCGTGCCGCCTGTATTTATGCGGAGGGCGTCGTACTGCGCTGCCAGAGCCAAACGGGGGAATACTTCCGATTGCGGCTAGGCTTCTCTACCGACATCTAATTTCTAGGCTCGCGGCAGACAAAGCCACACCCGCCCTCCGCTCTTACCTTCTGCCCCATCAGGTCAGGATAGGCGTCGAGAACGGCACTGATGCAATAATTCATTCTGTGCGTCGTCTTTCCAGAGATCCTAGTTCCACGACCACTTATTGGTCCAGATCGACACTCGAAACGATTTCGATTACATTTCCCACCAGCGCATTCTGGAAGCCGTACAAACGCATGCCCCAGGCCTCATACGGTGGGTACACTCTTCTTACGATGCTCCTACAGAGCTTACTTTCGGACCCTGATATGTCCGTAGTTCAGATGGTACTCAGCAAGGTGATCCCCTCGGTCCATTGCTCTTTTCTCTGGCTCTCCATCCTCTCTTGCTATCGTTACAGGAGAATTTCTCACCTGTCCTGAACGCTTGGTACGCAGACGACGGTCAAATTGTTCTTCATCGTTACCAGGCGCCACTGCCATCCGTTTCATCCAGCTTGAAGGAGGTCCACTAAGGTTCTAGCTCAACCTTACAAAGACCCAAGTTTACGGATTCTCCCCTTCCTACCCCTGTTTTCTACTTCCGTGCCTCTTATCTATCCCCTCTGGTTTCATCGTGCTGGGATCTCCGATTTGTTCGCGCCCTTTTGTGTGTCCCAATTTTTCCCAGGTCACCAAACCGCAATTAAACGTATCTTCCAATCCCTTTGAGACTTGAATGGTGCTCAATTGGCTTTTCACTTACAACGCTTCTGTCCGAACGCCTCCAACGTCATGCAATTGCTACGTACGCTTCCCTTCAATCAATCTGCGACACTCACCGCCAGCTTCGATCAGAAGCAGAGGGAAGCGTTCCACCAATTGTACTGCACCATAGATGCAGCTCACATACTTCGAAATGTTTTGCACTAGATCGAATACGAGAAACATTTTTACCGGTATGCGGTTTTGTAACAGGACGCAGCAAGCCGTCTGCAGTCTGCCTCATGCATCAATTGTACGGAGCACAGCACTTCTGCATTGCGAATTGCAAGAGTATACAGTAAAACGTCTGGCGCTGTCGGGACTGCAACCCAGCGTCAATTACAGTAGCGAGTAACGTAATATGGCCCCAGCTGAACCGATAGAGCAAGTGATTCGGACCGCTTCATATCGCCGACGGACACACTGACGGACCTCCCCCGTCAAGGCCATCGGTTATCGCCACGAACAACCAAACGAATAGTCACAGTGATCACTTCATCTAGAAGAGTTGTCCCGATCATCCAGCTGTCACCCCTCAAGTGACAAGGCATGGCGTCTTTCGAGGCCATACTCGACAGCAACATGCAGACTGTAGAGCACGGTGATGCTTCAAACAAGCAGTCTGGTCAAAGTGAGATCGTCACGACGACAATTGCCCATCCACCTCTCGAACAGGCGACGGCCGAGACGATCTGAATATTCCTCAAGAAGTATGACATCTACATGACCTTGCAACTCGCGAGAGCCAGGTTGCCAACCGTCCGATCTCGGCCGAAGCTATTTAGCGAGTCGCACTCAAGTACTGCGTCGCTGAGGAGTACGTTCAAACGCTTCTTACGCTTGGTTTCATTCCCAGCGCATTGACCCACGAAGAACTGGAAGATGCGGATCTGCGTTCTTTCCTTGAGTCGCAATCATCTGCGTCGATTACAAAGATGACCATCAATAAGCTAGACCGCCTCGTTAAAGCAGATCTGGGCATGGAAATGCGAGACGCCAGTGCGGTCAGCCGCTTTGGCAACCTCTTTGTCGCGTCTCACTTTACGCTTCGCAAGCACGGAGTCAGCTGGCTTATCGAAGAAAACCCCAAGCTTGCAGTCCGGCACATCACATCAGCCATAAAACCTGAGTCATTGCGCACGCATCTGGAGTCTGATCTCTTATTCGGACACAAGCATCTCAAGAGGGACTTCAAGGCATTCATGCAGCACTCCGTCAAGCTTTCCGAAGCTTTTCAGGTGCTTTAACTTAGGCCCAAAAAACCAAAAAATACTGATAGCAACGCCAGGAAGCAGAGGACCGCCGACGGAGCTTCATCTGCATCTAGTGCGGTGGAAACTAAGAAGCCTAAAGCAAGACCCGCCCGTGACTTACCTGTATGTCTTTACGAACCTCTTCGTTCTCGTAGAACCCGCAATATTTTGAAGGACCGCAAGCAGTGTCCCGAAGAAGAAAAGAAACATTTGCTCGATCAGCATTTTGCTGATTGACAGAGGAAGGGTCTCGATGCGAACACGCGTTCTAAGCAGAGGAACTTTGGGGGCCTTGCCGATGAAAATACAGCCAACAACTGTACTAGCTGTACATTTCGCCTCGCCGACGGCTCTGCCTCAGTCCTGGCCTACGGGCGCTGCAACTACGGCGCATAAGATACTATCATCTCTCCGAAGATGGCGGAGCAGGCTGTCGTTGAAAACTTCGGTAAGATCCAGTGCATCAAGCCTGTCGTGCTACAAGTTGCTCTCACCGACGGCGGCTCACCGCAGCAGTTTACGATGGAACGCACACGGACTTGCCCCTGCGTCTTCCTCTATCTCCCCTCCGGAAAATTGTCACTCCTGAACGTCAGGTTTCTTGTTGCCGAAGGCCAAATCACAGAAGGGGATCTTATTATTGGACTACCCGTCTTACGCCACTTGCATGTCGACACGCGCACATTGCTCGAGCGGAACCACAAGTCGCTTGACGGCACCGACTGTGCTGGCATCGAAAGAATAGTGAGGCGCGACTCCTCAATTCAGACCGGGAGAATCACGGATGTCCCGAAGTTTGCAAAAAGCGAGAAGAAATCGGCACATGTCGGCTCACGCCAGACGGTTAAATATTCCGAATGTCGCTCTGCGGCAAATGAGCTTTAAAATACGTACCTTATGGACATACAAATTGAGGAAACGGAGGTACAAAACGTCAAGATAGCACTTGAAGCGCAAGTCAAGACTGCCGACAACCATGGCATAGAAGCTGACAAACAAGATGCACTTCGCGACTTGCTGAAGGAGAACTACGGCATCCTCTGTGCTACATTCCCCAAAGGTCCGCCAGCATTGGTTACTCCTCACAAGATAGAACTTGTCACAGGCCCACGTCACGTGCGCGTCAAGCTAAGGAAACACTCAAGAGAGCAACGAGAGTTCTTGAAGATGTTAGTGAAGCAGCTTCTCGCATGCAACATGGTTTACTATAACGTCAAAATGGGCCTACGCGCCGCTCTTTGTGCCGAAGGATGGTCCTGCAAAGTTCCGCTTCACAGTAGATCTGGGTCCAGTCAATAAGTTCATTCATGAGCATGGCTTTTTGATGCCGAACGTTGAGCAGGACCTGCACTAGATCGCAGGATCTAACCATTTTGCTAAATTCGAATCACCACACAGATATTGGCAGCTCCAACTTCACACTGGCAGCCAGGAGTGCCAATACTTCGTGACGCTTTACGGCGTTTACACACCCATGCGCGTACTAGACGGCATGAATAACGCTGTAACGTACCTGCTGTCCACAATGGCACATATTCTCCCTCAAGACCTATTTCAGCACACGCCGTACTGGCTTGATGACATCCTTTTACATCATGTCAGCATCGATGGCGTTTTTTGGGCAATGCGCAAGCTGTCCACCATGTTCACAGAACGTAACATCAAGCTTCATCTGGCGAAGTGTTGTTTCTTCGCAAAAAAATCCGGTGGTGCGACCGATTTCTCTCAAGCGCTGGGTTCAGGTTCGAAGGGATCCAGAAGATGGAGCCTCGAGAGACTGGAGCTCATCTGCAGCAGTTTTTCTGCGCAATGTAATGGATAAAGATTGTCAAACCTTACTTTAGCGCCAACAGTGAACCGCTACACAGTTTCTTGGATAAAATCTACACCCGCGCCAATACGAGGACAAAGCGTGGAGTCCCCGAGATCCTTTTGTATTCCATAGGCTGGTGTAAAAAAGGATATGATAAGTTCCACTGTTGCCGCACTGCACTCGAGCACCAAGGCACGCATGCACATCATGACTCTGCCGCCCAGCTCTGCGTCTAAACGGACTCATCAGATGCGTTTTGGTCAGGGAGTGTAACAAAAATTCCCGTGCACGATGTATCGCTGACACATCAAGAACAGAAGCATTCACCCCTGGCCTTTCGGTCCGGTGGTTTTAACAAAAGAAAGATCTGCTGGTCCATCATGAGAAAGAGGCTTTTGCCGTCATGGCCACGCTCGAGCGTATGCACTGGATGCTTGGGGATCCGAAAGTGTTCGATCTCTTCATGGACCGCAATAAACTCATCTACATCTTCTACCCGACGTCCGTTGTCGCAGACATCAGCCAGACTACCGTCCGAAATGTATTGCGATAGGCCGTGCGGCTGTCGGTTTACAACTATACGTGCGTGAATATCAAAGGCAAAGACAATGTCTGGGGCGACCTGCTCGGACGTTGATCTGCCCAGCCGCCAGCAATCCGACGACTTGTCCACATTCAAGCTATTTCCTCTTCCTCTGCTGACAATTTTGAATGGCCGACGGTCAACGAGTTGTACAAAACCCAACAAAAAACGCCGAAAACATCCCTTCCTTCTCATTTGGTAGCCGACAACGCCGATGGTTTGCTCAAAAACAAAACTGGTGCTTTGTGGATCCCCAGAGACGCTTTGCAGCTGCAGCTGCGACTTTGTGTCATCGCACATACTGGTCCAGCTGGACACCCCGCGAAGTCGGCAACAATAAAGGCTTTGCAAGCGTCCTTCACATGGTATAAAATGGATGAAGACATCAATAAGTTCGTTCGCGCATGAATTCAATGTCTCTCCACCCAAGCAGGAGAGAGAATGCCGCGCCCGTTTCGTACGTCTTTCTACAGTACGGAGCCAAACGACCTGCTTTAAGGTGATTACTTGGAGCTTGGGCCAAGCAGCATCGGTGCGAAATAAGTCCTAATGCTACTTGACGACCACAGCAGCTACTGCTGGTTTTTTGCATTTCCGGACACGCTCGCCGAAAACGCCGCTACTGCCATTATCGAATGGGCTGCAGCTTTTGGCGTACCAAATGAGCTCATATCCGACGATCCAACTCATTTACGCAATGAAACAATGCGCCTGATAAGCAAAGGACTCAAAGTACCGCATCATTTTACTTTGACATACCGCCTTTGGTCTAACGGAGCAGTTGAGCCTTTGGAAAAAGAGCTCATACGCGTCTCGAGAGCCTTAATCGCAGAAATATTCATGGCTTTCGGCGACTGGTCTGACATCCTACCGCTTGTCTAAAGTGCGCTCAACAATTCACCATCGGCCCAGCGATGCAACAGAACACATATTACAATGTTTCATGGGACGGATCCAACACCGCCTATTCGCACATTCTACAGGGCCGCAAAAAGCCGAGAAATCAAGATCAGCAGCCTGCTGTAAGAACGCGCTCTCAATGTCGGAAAGCTTCTCAAATTAATGGGAGAATTGCACCGATTGTCCAAGAAACCCTTACATGAAACCGCAAGCGCAAACTTGACGCTATCAGTCGCTGCAAACTACCCAAAATTGATGTAGGAGATTACATGCTCGTCGCACGTGGCGATTTTTCGCCCGCGAGAAGCTTGCCCTGTGTTGGCGCTGTCCTCGACGAATAGTCAAAGCCATAAGGCCTTATGTCTACACCGTAGAGGAAATGCGCAACTGCATGCACGATGGCACTCACATCCGCAGTCTCAAGTTTTACCACGACTTGGACCTCGACACTGAAGCGATCATGAGCCACGTGCCCACTTTGGAGACTGGAATGGTCGTTTCTCGTCTCATGCCTATAGAAGAAACCTCGAGTGGCATGTACGTACGCGTGCGCTAGGTCGGCCTTCCCGCATCCGAGGACATGCTCGAGCCGATCGCCATGGTGAATAAGGACGTGCCGCAACTGTTTAAGAAGTTGCTCGCGCGCAAGCAGAAAAGTTCTCGGCTTGATAAACAAGCTCGGGTCGAGGTCGGAGCTTGAGAAGGGGTATGTAACAGGACGCAGCAAGCCGTCTGTAGTCTTCCTAATGTATCAATTGTACGCAGCATAGTACTACGGCATTGCTAAATGCAAAAGTATACAGTAACAAAACTGGTGTTGTTGCGACTGCAACCCAGCGGAAATTGCAGTAGCGTCGAGTAATGCAGTATGGCCCCAGCTCAGCCGATAGAGCAAGTGATCCGGACCGCTTCATATCGGAGGTAAGTTGGTAATAAAAGACGCCGACGGACACATTGAGGGAACTTCCCCGTCAAGGCCATCGGTTCTCGCTACGAACAACAACACGACTAGTCGCAGGTTTACCGGCGGTTTGTTGTCGATCTATTGAGGATCGGATGATTAGAGGCACTTTTTCTCTCATCCTTCCATCACGGACAAATGCTGTCCTTCATATCACACCTAGCTGAGTATTGGCGTGGTACCGACCTGCATGATGGCCGCTATTTACTTAGCATTGAGTAGCGCGGATCTGGAGCAGTGAAGTCGATATACACAGGCTACAAACCGGACTGCTGATTTCTAACAGTAGGGAATCGCCCGGTGCGGTCAAAGTGGCATCGATAGGGATAGACTGTAGCCCAGACGGCGTGACACCAACACAGGAAGGTTCCAGCCCGGACTACGGTGCACTGCCTTCAATTTAATTTACCTAGTTACTGTATCAAACTAGGTTCACTCCCCGAAGGGGATGTTTGAATACATTTCGAGGAGATGCGATCAATTTAATTCCGTGATTCAACAAAGGCAGCGTCACTTCGACTAGCGAGGCCAAAAAAAGAGCGAAAAGACCTGGCCAACCATATCTACTCAGTTATTTTACTTTTACTCCCTCCTTCTACCTCTCCAGTACCTATCATATCATTTTAACCATTTTCCTTGTCCCAACAGTGATTCAGCACAAAATTACAGTTGCCCTGCCCGGATTGAGCCTGACTCCAGGCCCTTCTCAATGGGCGTTCTAGGCCTCCTGCAAACTTCAGACATTATCAAGGCTGCCTACGACGCATCTGTAATTGATTCTTTTGGACTTATCTCCGATCTGCTGACTCTTTCCCAGGACCGCCACCTGGAAGAGATCCCTTGGTCCCCTATCTCGCTCTTATCTTCCCCCAACCCGAAGCTGTCTTCGTTGCTCACAGCTACGGCTCTTTTCGAGCGTTGCTCATCGCCGGTCCCCGGCGAAAGGCTCCAGTCTGCGACCAAAACTGAACTCAAGCTATCGAAGTCCGAAGGTTGTTCTCGTCGGCGACAGCACACGACCGAGCACGACTCCTCTCCGTGCGCACATCATCCGACTCCTCTGTTTTCTCTTCGCTTCCTCAACCCACTGCGGTACGTACATGTCCTCTCCTGCGTGGAAAGCCGCTCTGGCTCTCCGTCTCGGCCTCGCGCTATTACCTGGATCTACTTGCTGTCCGGTCTGCTTTCGGCGCTCGGCCGACATCGCACCTGTCTTAGATCCAAGCGGTCAGCATGCGTTGACCTGCAAGTACGAAGACGGAATGACTCTTCGACATCACGTTCTCTAAAAAGTTCTTGCCCACTACTGTAAGGAAGTTTGGATCGTCGCCTTCATCGAGTATCCGCTCCTCTACCAGGTTCCCAACTAGTCTAAGCAGTCGGAGTCCCCCGCGTCACGAATGGAAATTTACATACCCGCTGCATACGGGCTTCACGGTACCTATATCGCCGTCGACGTTAATTTAGCCCACCCCTCCGCACGCCGCCGCCCTTGCCAAGTACGGTTACCACAAGCGCTGCCGCAACACTCGCAGAGCGCGAGAAACATCGTCATTATGGCACTTGATGCGACCAAAACGATATCCTCCTCTCCCTGTCGAATTTGACATCTATGGCGCCTTGAGCGACGACTGCTAGGATTTCTTCCGCCGCTTTGCTTCCTCCTCTGCGTCCGGTAGCGGTTCTTCATATCAACGGCAGCTCCGCGACTTCGTTTCCTGTTTTGCTTTTAGTCTCCCAGTAATGTAGGTGCGACAGGTTTCCACCCGCCGCCCGCATCCGTAGTTAATTTATGAATACCCTCCACAAGCTTCTCTGCAACATTGTACAACCCATAAAGATTTACCAACAACGCGCTTCTGTCGATAGTTCTGACAAGTTCCTAGATGATGGCGAACAAGAATTATTATCGTGATTCTGGAGTTCTGATAAATATATTATTTTATTCAATACTGAATGAAAAATTGATTTATATCTTTAATTTTTGGCTGGCCTTCCTTCCACCCTCTGGTAGCTTGGGGTGCCATCTACAGTTTGTAATACAGGAAATGGTCCTCCCGAAGGGATCAGCAAATTACAAACAAATTAACGATCCCGCTCTTGAATCTGCTCACCGTCCTTTCCAAATTTGTCTACCACCCCCCCCTAGATATTTTAGAACTGTATCCTCCCCTCCAAATCTACTCTAGATCAACATTTTACGTCTTTTTATCTACCTTCTTCATCAAATTCACTCCCTATGTAGAAATGTCACGCAAATGCGCTACTGAAAATTCGATTTTAACTTTTTAAAACCGACTCTAATCCTTCTCTAAGGTCTACTTAAACCCATTTACTCAGCATTTTTTGAGATCCACCAACCTCTACACACTACCCTCCTCTTCACACCTCTACCCTCTATCCACAATCGCTCCACATCATTTACAACCAAAATGAGGAACCTTCGCCCCTCCGCCCCCATCACCAAAAATCGCCCCTCTCGCCCCTTAAACGGCCTTGCGCTCGCTTTATATGACCCGACGGACACATATGACTACCTGAGACGCCAGACTAAGAAGAAGATAATAGAGTTCATTCGCGAACTCTTCGTCGAGGATGAGGACGAGGAGGTAGCTGAGGGGCAGGATTGGGAAGTCGAGAAGGGAGCTGGGGAGATCTTCGAGGAGTGTGCAGCCCCGGAATTGGTCTACGGGGTTGACGAGGAAGATGATGAAGAGGAGGACGAGGAGTATAAGGAGTAGTAGGACGACGATGATGATGAAGAGGAGGACGAGGAGGTTGATGAGATGGATGAGGGGGAGGGAGACATGCGAAGTGTTGGCATTGTGGGGCCGGGTCTGAACGGTATGGACCAAGTGATTCCCACGCTGAAACAGAATGGGGGCATGTTAATTGGTTTAGATATCTCCCAAGAGGAAATAGAGAATTATGAGTAGTTCGGAGATATTTTTGGGGACTGCTTGGGCAGCCTGGATAATTTGGAGGATTTGTTTGGGTCTGATGTCGAAAATGAGAAATAAGAGGACCATATCGGTCATTCGTTTCTTAAGTATCTTTTGTTTCGATTGTATCGTCCAAAAAAGTGTTTTAATGAATTTCCTGGTATGTCCTGTAGTTTTGTTTGGACTATAGGGGTAGCCTAAATTCTATATAAGCTGAGTGAACTGCTTCCTTATGGAGTGGTCAAGCAAGTTGGAAGACAACTTCAAAAGAGATACTCCAGTAGTAACCAAGTTGGGAGTCATCTTTGGAAGCAAAATTTATAAACAGCTCTCAAGCTTCGAAGATAGGTGGAAGAGCTTGCCCCTTTAGGATTGTTGGAGGATTCACTGAACCCTCTTCTATTTCAGCCTGTTGCATTTGCCTTGCAACGTACACGGAAGCAGATCCGTCGTTCGCAAGGCGAAGGTACATCCTGCCCCTTCCGGACAAAGTCGTTTGCCGTAGATTTCTCGCCCTTGTACATCACTTTTTGTTCCCACAACTACCTTAACATTGCACTTTTGTCGCTTGCAAAGCCTCCGTTTTTGGATAGTAGCCTTCGGATATCTCTCTTGCGCCGACTTTCTGATAACACAGTTTTCGACGCATTGTACGGTTTCACAATTGGATTGGCCACTATGCGGTATCTACGATCCGGTACAAATTTACTTGGTACCAAAGAAATCATCATCTTTAATGATCAATACTCAGGAGACCGCTAGTGTCATACAGCGCAGGGCCTGGGACTACAAAGCAGGGGCCAAATCGGTGGTCTGGGCGAGGCGCCGCCGATTAACAGACGTAGCAACGTATTGGACTATCAGGCATACGAATCTAACGAGGAGCGAATGTTTCTCGGCGGCAACAAAGGTACCACGCTTGCTGGCGAGAAAGTGGGCGACTTGATGCACAGCTTGATCAAACCTGGTTCCAATGAAATCATAGACATCAGCAACCATGGGGTGAAGGCCCAGTCCGTAGTATTCGCGTAAAATATGGTAATGGTGGCGTTTCTCTGATTTCTTTTCTTGGAGATATGGCCATGTAGAGGACAAGAACGAAACCCGGATGAGTGCGGACTGATGAAAGAGGCATCAAAGGCCTGCCGGCTGGCAACTAACTCGGAGTAATTAATGAAATATCTAGGCAGAGCTAGGTCGCGGAAGAAGCAGAAGGATAAATGCGGTCAATTTAAGCCTACTGTTCCTCTCTGGTCAGTAGGGAGGCCGCAAGGAAGCTAGAAGAAGGATGTGGAGGATCTAGAAAGCGCTGCTCCCGAGAAACGCGAACACCGTGGAGTAGAGCAGTGTGGCGGATGGACCGAGCTAGCTCGTCACGAAGTGCGTCGTGACCGCGAAGGTTATCGGCGCCAGTACTGCAAACCATGGCGTGATGACCATGAACATCTAGCATGGCAGTTGAACGGGAACATATGGTGCAGGAACGGGATCCAGAGAAAAGTGGCTCGCCGAAACATAAACAGACCATAGTAATCTAGACTTCAGGAGCAGCGCGGGCCCGCTACCGCTGAGTGGAAGAGTGGAGAAGGGTAATGAGGACGAGGAAGCAGTGGTAGATACATGACGCGTTGTGGAAACAGGGTGAGGGATGCCGTGAAGCGATCATACTTGTAGTCCACGAGCTCAGTAGTCAGTGCATGCTGCAAGCCACGAGGGGGAACCTAGGGGATTCATGATGGCCTGACGAAAGCAATTGACTAGGATTGCAAGCGAAACGGCTGGTATGAGAACAGAGAGGAGCGAGTGGAGCGGAAATCAGGTGACAGGCGGGGAACGCAGAATATGGAAGGCGGACAGATGGGAGGCTGGCGACAACAGAACCGAGTTAGGCCGCGTTGGCTATCCAGGAGGCAGGAGTGAGTCCTATACCACCCTTGAGGAAGGGAAATTGAGCGGAATGCCAGGCGTCATCCGAGAGTCTCACATGGGTATCTTCGAACACCCTTCGCATGTCATCATCATGGACTGATACTAAGGCAGAAGTTAAGTGCGGCGGGGTGCAACGAAGAAGATATATGAGACAGAATGCGCTGGCACAGAGTCGGAGAAGGTGAAAACTGAGTTGGGGATCTTGAAAACGGCGAAGCTGATTCCACATTCGTTGTATAGACATGTGCTTGGTGATAGGGGTAAATCGGCGGGGGAAGAGATCCTCAGAACCAATTACCCTGAGAAGAGGTGTTACGAGCGACAAAAGTGCTACCGTGGTATTGTTGAACGAACAAAAGGGAGTGTATATAGAAGGAGTTGAGAAAGCTACAAGCAAGTATAAAAGGGGCAGGGTCTACCACCGACGCTCTGCGACCAGCTTAGGAAAAAGTTTTCTTGGGTCTGAAGTTGACTCTCAACTTCCTACTACTCGGGACTTGGCTTGAGTTGTCTGCCAACTTGCTTCACCTCCATTAAAGGAAGCAGTTTACTCGGCTTATATAGACTTTTGGCTACCCCAAAAGTCTCAAACAAACATACTAATAACCATAAAATGTATTCACGGTAATCGTGTGAACCAGAGAGACTATTAGAAGATATTTCCTCAAGGTAAATATCTAGGTGCCATACCCATGCCAGCCACCCATCGGCCAGGGGTGGGAATTGATGTGGCCATTATATAGACCTTTCAGAGCTACTTGTAGTATCACCCACAACCTGGAACTGTACTGACATCTACTATGACAGCGTGTCCTAAAATGAAAAAAACCGACGAATTTGCCACACTCACCCAAATTAAAAATATCTTGCAAATTCAAAAACTGTAAAAATATCTTCCCAATTCCGATACTGTATACAATCATGGTCCTCATCTAGATTTTTTTCGTGTGCGAATTTGCGCACATCACGCCCTCTCGCTCAAGACGAACGTCCCGACTCGTCACTGCTCTTCTTCTGCTTCCGTTAGTGTTCGCTGTCTTATTGATAAAATGTATGGTCTCTCAAACGGGTACGGATGCAACTGATTACCAATATGATGCTCTAAAAAGTAGGTTCGCATTACTGGTACCTCACTTTGTAGCATAGCCTCATATATTGGTTTGATAACATCGAGGTGGGGTTGAATACATTCTTCTTCCGTGACTCTTCCGAATCTTCCAAGAGTGAAAAAATATATGTGATATGCAAACTCTTCTGGAAGATGCCGGAGGAATGGATGCCGATAAGAAAAGAAGACGCGCATCATCAAGAACGAATCTTCGTAAGATAAGTGCGGTCCATGTAGCGCCTAAAACATAAACAGATGCTTATCATGAAATAAGAAATGACCTGCGCATCGTTCGCATCCTCGGAGATATTGCGCAGCCAAAAAGATAATCTTCTTCTTCCGACTGTATGCTGTGCATGGTTGTGAAGCAGAGCTAGAGATGAAGTTGTGGTGGACGGTCCCGATGAATGGCCGCGACCAGCTCCTGACGTACTGGGACCTGCACGAGGTCCTCTCGGGGGACGACCGGAACCTCTTCTGGGCGGGTTGTTGTCTCCTGAAGGTCCTCCTCTGGTCATCATCACTGCTTCAGGAGGATCCTCGCCGCCTCCAACGTTCCCAATTTGTGGCGGAGAAACGTAAGGTTCCCATAGAGGATACGGGACCAGCCTGTATTCCATATCCGGGGTAAGGCGTAACCTCTCAGTCGCACATCTTGGTTGTTCTTGAGAAATACGTAAATTGGACGGATAATATTCAGATACGTTTGCGACAAGTCTCCAGCAGCTACCATTCCATATCTTCCTATAGAGTAATGATATATTACCTCCACAAACTCTGGACCTGCTTCCGTGAACCTTCCGTTTTGGAATGAAAATAGAACTCTTATTAATAGTCGGAAATCTTCTTCAGGTAGCAATGGTCCGTTCAACGTACGAAAACATAGGCATATATTAATGTAGAAATGGATGATTACGTGGAGTTCGTAGTAGTCCCGCGTAACCGAGATGATCCATTCCCAGGCCCTTTTTCCTCCCATAGGAATCATTCTATAGTTAAAGATGAGTATGCCCCGTGGTTGCGCATAGTCCTGTGTGAGAAGGAATTCTTCAGGCCTCTGATGGTAAGGGACCAGACGACGTGCATGGATGGCCCTCCTTGATCTCTTCCCTGAGCTTGAACAGAGCTGATAGTGCGGGTGTCTTTCCTCCGTGACGATGCAAGGGTTCGAGTACTTGGTTTGGAAGGCCGGCCACTTCACAGCCTGCTGCATTGCTTTTCCATGTACTACAAGTACTTTAGAGCCAACTGAAAAGGTTCTGACTGCAGGTTCTGCATCCTTATTTCTTGTCTGTGTTAGCGCGCGGTGTGATCTCCAGCCTTCGGTGGCCAGTAGTTCAACTTCCCTACTCTCTTCATCGATAATATTTGTTTCCATGTCTCTCTGTAACATTCTAGGAGCCCTTCCGTACATTAGCTCGAATGGTGAGCGTCCATTTCTTCCTCTTCTTCGACGGTAGCCGTATAACACTTTTGGTAAGGCATCTTCCCACTGGATTTCATTCTCCGACATAGTTTTCGATATTGCTCGTTTGATGGTTCCAACCATCCTCTCCGCTTTCCCGTTGGACATAGGAGCGTATGCGAGAACGGTCTTCAGCTGAATCCCTTTCTCTTCCAAAAAACGAAGCAGTGAAGTTGCAGTAAAACAAAGGGCGTTATCCGAGATGATCCTTTTTGGAAGACCAAACGGTTCAATTATTTCTTTTTCGATGAATCTCAGTACCACCTCAGCATTTGCCTCCTCAACTGCAACTGCTATTGGCCATCCAGTAAGATGTTCCACCCTATAAGGAGATATTTGTTTCCGGAAAAGGTTTCCTTGAACGGGCCGCGAAGTCAATTGAGAAGGTTTCAAAGAGACCGGAAACTGGAAAACTTAGAGTTGTCTTATACTTCCGTATTGGAGTGAATTTTTGGCAGTTGTCGCAGCTTTTCACGAAATTATAGACGTCCTTATGGATACCGGGCCACCAGAATCTCTCAGTTACGAATTTTGGTTGTTTCGAGATCCCAATGCCCTAGCTCATCATGGAAAGTCCTCAAGATCTTCATTCTTTCTTTCAAAGGGGCCACTAGTCGGGACCGGCTTTAGTGTGCCGGAAGAGTTTCCCATTCCACAATGTAAAAGCCTTTTGATTCCTGCGTACCCAATTTCGGTGTTCAAGATCAACCTTTCTCATTTCTAGTCCATCGAGGAATTTGATCAGTCCGTGAATATTAGCTTCGTACTCGTTATCGTTCGGCAACTGCAACTCGGCGACTCCGACGATGTCCTCCGAAGCTTTTTCATTTGGAATCAGTGCGTCCCTCAAGCGGGATAGGTAATCGGCAGGCTGATTATTGCGTCCGGGTCTATACACAATTTCAAACCGATATTCTGCGAAAATGTCGAGCCATCGGGCCAAGCGGTGATGTACATCCTTCTTTTGGAATGCTGTTTAAGTGCCTGGTGATCAGTTATCAAGACAAATTTCTCGAGTGATAAAAGGTATACGCGAAACTTTTTCAGCGCGAAGACGACAGCTAGCGCTTCTTTCTCGCAGACTGAGTATCTCTTTTCCGCATCATTCAGAGTTCGGCTTGCGAATTGAACAGTGTAGTCTTGTTTTCATCTTTTTGGGACAAAACGGCACCCAAAGACCGTTCTGAGGCATCTGTCTCCACAACGAATGGTCTCTTGAAATCTGGGTACATGAGAACTGGGGGGACACATAGCTTATCTTTAAGCTCCTGAAATGCAGTTTCCATTTCCTTGTTCCAGTAAAATTTCCGTTCTTCGTAGTGCTGGCATGTAACGGTGCTGCAGTCTTGGCGAAATCTTTGATAAATCTTCTGTAATATGAGGCCAGTCCTAAGAAGCTTCGGACCTCCGTCTTTGAAGCGGGCCTTGGTGCCAACTTTATTTTTTTCGTTTTCTCTGGATCCACTCTAATTCCCTCTTGGTCGACGATATGACCGAGTAATTGGATAGAAGTTTTCGCAAAGAAGCATTTGCTCAACTTAATTTTCAAGCTATACTCCGATATCCTCTCCACAACTGTCTTGACGTGCGAGATGTGCTGATCCAATGTTTCTGAGAATATGACGACATCATCGATATAGACTCTTGCGAATGGAAGTCCTTTCAAAACCTCGTTCATCATTCTTTGGAATGTAGCTGGTGCATTCATGAGACCAAAAGGCATCACTTCGAACCTGAACGTACCGGCTTTGCTGGTAAAGGTTGTTTTTTCCTTACATTTTTCATCCAATGGAATCTGCCAATAGCCAGTGTAAAGGTCAATTGAGGTGAAATATCTCCCGTCCTTCAGGTCCTCGAGGATCTTCCATGTTCGGAATCGGAAATCGATCGGGTATCATTCTCTGGTTCAGTTGTCGGTAATCGACGCAAAAACGCAGCTTTCCATCCTTCTTTGGTGCGACCACAACTGGAAACGACCATGGGGATGAAACTGGTCGAATAATATCATTTTTCAGCATACTTGTAACATTTTCTGAGAAAATTGGTCATATTTTGGCGGTTGACGTCTAGGCTTGTGGTAAATCGGTTGAGTGTCGGTAAGTTCGAACGAGTGAGTAACCGGTACACTTGCTTGTCTTAAATCTGAAACGCTCCATGCAATTACTTCGGAAGATGTTAACATGTCGGATATTTTCAGTGAGGCGGGGGCGGGAAGGTGCTGCACTTTTCCTTGGATTTCTGCCATTTGGCGCCCTTTTTCTTCTTGATCCTCAACCTCAATATTTTGAAGGACCTCTTCCGTCGTGCTCACATCTTCATATATGGAATTCGACGTATTCTTATTTTCTTTGCAAAGGTAATCTTCTTTCATGCTCCGAATTCTGTCCTTTGATTCGATATCATCGCAAAAAGAAACACATTCGGGTTTCAAACTTATCCTAGAATTCCAGTCGTCATCTGTTTCAAACCCAGAATCATAATCGTCCCATGCCATGTTCATTACCCCCGAGGGTACCCTTTTCCACTTCCGAAAGTGTTAGTTGGTTCCGAATCTTCGCTGTCATAGCTAGAAGTGAAATCTTCACTGTCCGTTTCTTTTAAATCTTCAGATGCGTGCTTTTGTCGAAATCCAGGGGCATCTTCACGGTTCTGCCGTCAATATTAACTGAAACCATTTGGTTGCCCAAGTCAATGCATGTTCCTAGTCTTTCCATGGTGGGCAGCCAATGATTGCATCGAAAGGGAGATGGCATGACAAGAAAGTCTACATCAACTTTAGAGTCCCCAAAAACACGGAAACATTGTCAACAGTGCCCATGCATTTTGAGACGGTTCCATCCGCTACAGATATTTTCGAGTCGTTGGAGTAATGTCGAGACCTATATCTGTCACCAAAGTTTCTGAAATGAGTTTGGAACAGCACCCGAATCGAAGAGAGCTTGGGTTTTCATACCCAATACTTTGACTGGTACCAGCTTAAGACGTCTTGGTGCTGTCGAGGCCGATTGAAGAAACAGTTTGTTACCCTTAGCGGACTTATTAGACCGATAATTTTTTTGGTTTTTTCTCGCATCCTCTGCGTCGCCCCTCAAAAGTTGACCAAACGTTATCCCAGTTGGGGCCGATGCAAGCTCAGCCACCAAATTGTACCTCTTCACATACTCTAGTACGTCCTTAGAGATACTCTTAACTTTCTTACTCTTTTTCGTCTTCTTGGCCGGAGTGACTCCCACTCCTGGAACAACTTGATCAGACCTCTCGGTTCGATGAGGTACAGGTGCTGGGATATGCCCAGCATTCCATACTCTAGCCTAGGTTTCTTCGATAAAATGTTGCCTTCCCATCCCTTTTTGTCACATTGACTTGACTAATCTCTTCAGCGATGGATACGTTACCAGCATCCGTCAACCTTTGATCCCTTCTATTTTGTAAGATTTTCACCTCTGGTCCTGACTCACTCCTTGCTTCCGATAAATTTGCTCTTCTGTTGTCTTTAGACCAGCAGTTACTTTCATGATGCCCATATCGACCGCACTTCCACAACGAGTGTTTCTATGTGGATTATCAGGACACCTGTTTGCAAAGTGTCCAGGCTTGTGACAGTAAGAACAGACTTCTGCGGCTTTAGGAGCCCCAGACTGGTTCTTCTTAATGGTAAGAGTAAGGCTTTCCAACTGCGAGGTTATCATGTCAAGTCGATTATCGAATCGGGTTTCCAACCTTTCTTCAAAGTTTTTGACATCGATCCTGACAGATTCTAATGCCGCTGCACTAGTAGCCGGCTTTTGATAATTCTTTTCAGGATGTACGATAGAGATCGATGTACGAATTTCCCTCGGTACCTCAATCAGTGACTGAAACGTCTCCGAATTTTTGACAAATTCTACTATGGTACCCTTCAGTTCATCAAAAGTGTGAGGGCCCTTGATGAGGAGGAAATCGGAGAGCCGCTTATCCCCCATCGCCTTCTTACGCAGCATTCCATACTTGGCTTGGGCGTTGAACCGGCCTTTTCATAGAGATCGCACAAGTATACCAATGAGCTTAACAAATCGTCGAAGTTGAGCCGGGCCTCTATGGCGGTACGAATCATCTCATCTGGTTCTACCTCCTTAGCATACTCTTTCACAAGCCACTCACATACCTCACCGAAGTTACCCCTTTCCCATTAAGAGACCACCCGTCGATAAACTTGGCCTTATATTTGTGCTTTGCGTCACCATGAAGATAGACGAAGATACTTGCGGCCTTCTCTTCATCGCTCTTCTCACGCATCACAATGTTGACATATGTGTAAAGAAACTCCTCAACGTCTTCAGTCTTGCCCCCTGTGAACGTTATACGAGCAGCGTTGAGATCCATGATTACAGAAAAGAAATCCCCCGAAGTGTTCCTTACTACTGCTCAACTCGAATACCTCGGGTGCAACCCCCTCCACAAGAGTACCAAATGATAGGGGTAAATCGGCGGGGGAAGAGATCCTCAGAACCAATTACCCTGAGAGAGAGGTGTTGCGAGCGACAAAAGTGCTACCGTGGTATTGTTGAACGAACAAAAGGGAGTGTATATAGAAGGAGTTGAGAAAGCTACAAGCAAGTATAAAAGGGGCAGGGTCTACCACCGACGCTCTGCGACCAGCTTAGGAAAAAGTTTTCTTGGGTCTGAAGTTGACTCTCAACTTCCTACTACTCGGGACTTGGCTTGAGTTGTCTGCCAACTTGCTTCACCTCCATTAAAGGAAGCAGTTTACTCGGCTTATATAGACTTTTGGCTACCCCAAAAGTCTCAAACAAACATACTAATAACCATAAAATGTATTCACGGTAATCGTGTGAACCAGAGAGACTATTAGAAGATATTTCCTCAAGGTAAATATCTAGGTGCCATACCCATGCCAGCCACCCATCGGCCAGGGGTGGGAATTGCTGTGGCCGTTATATAGACCTTTCAGAGCTACTTGTAGTATCACCCACAACCTGGAACTGTACTGACATCTACTATGACAGCGTGTCCTAAAATGAAAAAATACCCCGACGAATTTGCCACACTCACCCAAATTAAAAATATCTTGCAAAGTCAAAAACTGTAAAAATATCTTCCCAATTCCGATACTGTATACAATCATGGTCCTCATCTAGATTTTTTTTCGTGTGCGAATTTGCGCACATCACTTGGCGTGCAAGAAGCGACAATAAGCAGAGTCTTCACCAATTGGGGCGTCGAGGACGTCAGTAGAAGCCGATCGATTAACAAAGCAAGGGAGATCTCGCACAAGATGGTTTGAGGGAGACGGGAGAGTAGGCCACCAAGCTTCAGTCTTCTTCCACTGAACATGGAAGCCTATAGAGGCACCTTAAGCCTGTAAGTATTCGAGGACTCCACGAGAGTGCAGTAAAAGAACAATAATATTCAGATCATCTGCATAGGCAGTCAGGAGCTTAACGTTGTCACCAAATTTGGAGAGTAAATCGTCAATCAGTGGTTGCAGAGCAATCGCAAAGAGTATCATGCTAAGCGGATCCCTTGCCGGGTCCCTGTAAGGCTCAAGATTGTAAACATGCCAAAGAAAAGTGTCGGCGGGGAGCTGAAGAGGGAGTGAACGAATCGAGCGATGCCTGGGGCCCGTGTAACGAAACTGGCCGAAATTCGGGCACGCTCGATACAGTTGAAGGCGTTACGGGCGTCAATGGTAAGCAGTACGTAGGGAGAAGTGCGATGCGTGGCCACGAAGGAACGAGTGGGATGTATTGCGGCTTCACAGCTATTTGCAGATCCGCGACCAGCTGATGGGGATGAAGGTCTTTGAGAATAGTAGAGTCAATGGAAGCACGGCGCATGAAGAGACGACAGATAAATCGGCGTATAGTTCCTCCCATAACAATCGGCCGTAGCTTAGTATTTTTAGGTTTCGGGATACTGAGGAGGAGGGCACTACAGAATGGGTCGGCTCTGGACCCCCTGGATCATGAGCAAGAGAGTGTAGGACTCTTGGACGCAGTCCGTCAGGGCCACGGGAACTGTGAAAGGGAAGTGTCCTGAGGACGCGGCGCACTTCCGCCTCGGTGAAGGTATAGGGAGAAGGAAGCGTGGATGGAGGGGAGTATTGCAACGGCAAAGATGGGGAAGGACGGAGAGATTCCAGAGTAGCAGCGTTGTACGGTATGCAAGGAGCAAGAGGAGTATCGCAGCAGAGCGACTGGGCGGCTTTGCCGACAGCACCTTCGGACATCAGTTGACGTGTCCGACGGAGCGGGTCATGGGTTCGCGGGGACGAAGAGGAAGGGAGGGAGCCGAATGCCGTTGTGGCACTTTCGAAGAGATTGACCAGCCTTGTCGGAATGAATGCGGGAGTGGACAGATCGAGAGAAAGCAGCACAATTGCGGTTCCGTGGCTCTCCTTTTCCATCCTTCCTTGTAGCCAATTTTTCTGCAGCATAAATTCTGAAGAAAGAGGCCTCGAGGTCAGCGTTGTTCCGGGCGCGTAGAAATGAGGTGAAAAGACTTTCCATAAGCTCGTTCAAAGCAGATCGGAGGCAATTAGGAAGATACTTAACGTAGGCACAGGTAGGAAGGAGATGATGGAGGGAAAAGGACGGGATTCGGCAATAGGAGGATTGTGGCGGTCGGAGCAAGGGCGACAGGAACTGGAAGACGGAGAGCCATGGGGGAGGGGTACCATATTAATAGTCATCAATAGACGGAGCAGGAGGCGGTACGTACTCTAGACAGCTGTGGCAACGGCCAGCGTTGAAAGATGAGGGGTCAATGCGTTGAGCAGGGGGAACGCCGGGATCAGGGGGAGCAGGTTGGGGGACGAAGAAGGGGCAGAGCCGACGACAGTCCAGCCATCAGTAGAAGCGGCGGGAGTAGGACGTTCGGGGGATTGGCAGTAATGACCTGGACGGGAGGCGGAGAGAGCGGGCGATGATTTGGTATACGAGCAAGCTTGGAAGTTTGTTATAGATCACGGAATCAACATCGCGGAGGGCGGAGGCGAAAGAGGGCGCAGGGACCAAGTAGCGACTAGTAGATTCGAGACGGCCGATTTATGCACGCAGCCCAGACCAGATGGTAGCCATATCGCCTTTAGGAAAGGTGGCATCGAGAGAGACAATGTCAGCGAACTGGATCTGTGGGGGCTAGTAATTATCTGACGTTTTGGCAAGGGAACGAAACGCAGAGTAGGCAACAGGAAGAGATAGGAGGTCACGTTCCGCAGCAAAAACAAGGAAATCGTGGGGATCCCCAGTGCGAATTATTGAACAAGAGACAGGAAATCCGCCACTGGAAAGCGCGCGCCGTAATTGAGAAGGATTGCGAATGGAAAGCCCAGGGGGTGCTTGGACACGATCAAACCGCTTCTGGTGCCCGCCAAAAAGAAGGCGAGAGGTAGTACGTACGGTGCCGGCAAACTTCTTCGATAGTTTCGCATTCATCGTCTTTTTGTTCTTGGACGAGCTGACTCCGTAATTACAGCACGTCCAATAACAGGAAGACGATGAATGTGCTTGGCGGAGAGGCGGTGACGACGGATTGCAGATGCGTATGAGTCAAATGAGGCCTGAAGAAAGGCATCTAAAATAGTCTGGAGTGCGCGATCTCCAGGAGTTACAGAGATGAGCGAATTGAGAATAGAGAGTACGGAGCGGAACTTTGGGTTATTCGAGAACGACGGAAGGAGGGCATCAAATGCGCTTGAGCTCGCTATGGACGCAATAAAAACAGTTGTAGCTGCGGAGTCACTCAGCTCAAAACTCGCGTCTAACAATGAAGTATAGGTGACTAGAAAGTCGACCTACGCATGAGCCAAGTCAACATTACGGGTGGTAGATGCGGACTGGCGCGGAGGTGCCATTGTTGGGGAGATCAGGGACAAGCCATTAGGGAGAGGAGGAGGAGATCACAAGAAAAAACGGTAGCCCATTCGGGCCAGAGCTTTCCGCAGATCACAGAAACGAGATAGTGTTACCCCTGAGAGGAAGTTCTTGAAAAAAAAGAGGAAACAACAGAAACTGGAAGGATAAACGCGTTTGGGGAGAAGAAACCGCAAGCGCTGGTGCGAGACATACGCGGTGGCGGTCAGTGCGGCGGAGAAGACACGAGGGAAGGGGGATAGAGGCGACGGAGTTGTGCAACAATATCAGAGGGTTCAGAAAAAAAGGGTGGTTACAACGAGAAAACCATCTATATAGTATACAGTATAGATACAGTTGATTCTTAATGGCATTAGTGTAACAGGTGTCCGCTGCAGGGTCCGACTATATTGCTAGCTAGAAGCTAACAGAATGGTCCACGTGGTCCACGTGCAGCGACATGCCCGAAAAAATAGCTTGCGCAACTGACGAATAGATAGTGCAACTGATGCGACAACATCGGAGAGTTCACATACCCACATATCTACCACAGTAAATTTACCACCCATTTTCCCATATTTTTGAAAAGTGCGGTTCGGCTATCCCCTGGTGTATAATAGACATGTTCAGGATAATAGGTAATGTGACTCATGTGCCTAAATGGCTGGTTCTAAGCCTGTCAGCAGAATTGCTCATTCGTTCTTATTCAGCTTGGATGAGAACGACCTGGATGAGAACGAATGAACAATTCTGAAAATCGGGGAAAATATTATTCATCGGTCCTCCAGTGGTGTCGTAGTGGCGCATCCTCACGCCCAGTCTCGGGTCCCCAAGGGCGCTTGGTCAGGAGGCTACTCTCGCAGAACGAGCAAAATATGGGCATTTTGGCGACGGAAGAGTCGCCACAGTATCCTCCTCCTCCCTGTCGGCATTGACGTCGACGGAGCAGTAGGCGACGAGAGTTCCAAGCTCTTCCGACGTCGCGTCACCCATACCGCATCACGTCATAATACCCACCACCACCAGGAGATCCACTACTTCTCTTCGCAGTTTGACGTCTGCTTGCAAGGGATACAAGCCTTTCAGATTCTTACACTCCGTCTCCATCAGTGGCATGCATTCTACCCACGCGGAAAAAATGAGAGAAAGAATAGGTTTGTGGAACGCGGGGCACTTCAGAACACTATGGGCGCAAGCACTCGACGAGACCAAAACCGCACAGCACCAGCTCGTTCCACTTCGGACCCCAGCAAAAGTTCAATATAAAAAGGGTGACAAAACTGGCGAAAGAAGTTTCGCACGGAAAGGCTGCACAAGCTTTGCGCTCGCAAGGCGTTCTACCAGTTACCAGTGATGTAATCGATATCCTTATCGATAAACATCCCCAGCAGGCCCCTGATGAAAAAACTCTAGTCAGTGGAACATTTTCTACCACCAACACTTTCCGACCGATCACTGAAGACGAAATAATTGACACTAACAGGGCATTTAAACCAGAATCCTCTCCCAAAGGCCCAGGTCTAAAGCGTCGCTACCTGGTAGAATTGCTAAGATGTCCATCCTCATCGGGGAATTACGGCTTTTTGGCAGCTCTTACGAGACTTGATAATGTTTTCGCAACTGGAAAAGCACCAGCCGTTCTCGCTCCCTGGATCGCTGGTGCTCCACTAACCCCGTTGGCGAAGAAAGACATTTCGCCTAGGCCAATCTCCGTTGGGGAGACGCTGCGAAGGTTGGTCGGTAGCTGATTAATGAAGCGAGTGTCCCAGAAGGCGGTAGATTGCCTCCAACCTCTCCAAGTGGGTATCGCCACAAAAGCGGGTACCAACACAGTCGTGCACGGAATCCGACGAGTTGTGCAGGAGTACGGCAGTGACCCGGCATATGGGCTATTGAACGTCGATCTCAAGAACGCTTTTAATATGTGCACCAACTTAGTAGTTAAGAAGAAAGGTTGCCCACTTGCCTTTCGTACTTTACTGAAGTATCGTTTGGGGTACTCTTAAATACACAAAAGTTCACTACTTACTCTGACTATATTCTCCTTGACGAGGGACTCTACTATCCACATATGTGAGCCCTAGGCTCCAACGAGCCTTCTCATCCACCCAGAGCACTCAGAGCTCCAGCCCCAATCCGATCCCGGCCACAGAAAACGACAGAGGGACTCTTCTTCCTTTCTTGTCCTTCCGAACCAACCCCGCGCAACACCAAAAGTTATTTCAACTGCAGTCAGCAGCCAAACAGTCAGTTCTTGACCGCCTCTGAGGTAAATCAGACCCCACAGCTGACTGATACTCCATGTCGTGTCCGAAGCACAAAAGAGATAGAGCATGCAAATGCGTAACATAAAACAGGGAGACAGAAAATACTCATAGAGGATAACTAGACAAGCTCTCAAACGATTACGTAATAAGTCCCGAGATACAAACTGTGTCTTACCAACCTATCAGAAATAATTCAGAAGGCACACACACATATATTCAACCCCCCTCTTGCCTTCGGAATCCACAAGCTACTGGACTGTGCGAATACCGAGACCAATTCGATGGGCCTCGAATAATTGGCGGTTCAGCCGCTTAGTGAGGATGTCTGCAATCATCGGCTTCTTCGTGCAGAACTTGATCGCAATAATGCCATTGTCTACATTTTCCTTGACAAAGTTCCGACGAATTGCGACATGATTAGCATGGAGAATTCCTGATGTACCCCAACTGGCCGCGCCCTGATTGTCCTCCAGTATGGGTACAGGCGCGGTTGTGGCACATTACATTTCATCCAACATGCACTGAATCCACAACACCAATTTGCCCATTTCCGATGGAGCAATAAACTCAGCCTCTGTGGAGGACAGTGCAACTGCACATTGCTTGAGCGTCTTCCATGCGACAGCCGTCCTTCCAACTTTCAGCAGGGCACCAGACGTGGACCTTCTCTCTAGACGGTCGCCAGCCCAATCGGCGTCGCAAAATACGACAAGCTCTGCGTCATCTGTGCTGCCATCAATCCAAATACCCATGCCCTCAGTTCCTCGCAAGTATCTCATAACTCGCTTTAACGCAACAAAATGATGCCGCAGTGGCTCCGATGTGTACCGACTAAGGAGAGAAACTGCATAGCAAATGTCCGGCCTCGTTCGCGTAGCTACGAACAGCAAACACCCAAGAAGCTCCTGATATCTCGCCTGATTCGCCAACGTGCTGCTTTCCTCCGCAAAAACACGCGGTGTTCCCTCACACATGGGGGTTGAGACCGGTTAACACATCTCCATCCCAAACTGCTTGAGAACATAGTTCAAATAGTGTCCTTGCGATATCCACGCACCACCTTTCTGGCGTATGAACATTACCCCTAGAAAAGAACGCAACTTTCCCAAGTCCTTTACATCAACTTGCTGTGGAAGCTCCCTCTTGACACTCTCAATCTCAGCGATATCATCCCCGGCTAGAATAATATCGTCAACATAAATGAGCAACCACACGCCCCTCCTACGAAAGGCGCACTCGTCAGATCTCATGTTCTGAAATCCCGTGGTACCCATCACCGAGATCCACTTCCGATGCCACTGCCTTGGAGCCTGTTTTAAACCATAGAGCACCCGTTGCAGCTTCAGTATCTCGTTATACTCATGAAATTTGATACCTGGAGGGGATGTCACATAGACATCATCACCAATATCGCCATGCAGAAATGCAGTGCGGACATCCATTTGATGAATATAGTACCATTTTTGCACTGCCACAGTGAGAAACACTCGCACTGTAGTGAAATCCACTGCCGAAGAGAAGATGTGATCTACTTCTCCTTGTAGGAAGCCCCTCACGACCATTCGCATCCAATTGGTCGCTTTCGCACCAAAGAATATTGCCTCTGTTGTCCATTTCGAGCCTTCCACTACTGCAGTATCTTCTCTGATATTTACAACACGTTCTATCTCCTTGATTTCTAAAACGGAGTCTCGAATTATTCATTTAGTTTGTAGTCGTATTTAATTGCTTTATATCCGAACAAATCATCACCAGTTTCAGGATCTAGTCATTTTTTCAATTCTGTGGTTGCTTTTCTCATAGACTAACAGTGAGAATGATTTCCTCTGGATTTGAACATGGCTTCAGGCTACAACATAACGTTTATTTTACTAATTAATTGCCCCTTCTTGATTAAAAAAATCTTCATTCTAACCTGTTTGTGTGCTTATCTGATTTTATTGCTTTATGGTTATTGTGTCTCGATTATTTTGAGCTTTTCAATGGGAAACTTTATCTATGTGACTAGTTTTGCTTAAAGCTTCGATTGAGGCACGAAATTGGGATTCTAGTAAAAAAAGTATGTATAATTAATGGACGCGGTTACTTGATTCTGACAGGTTAGAAGGGATGAAGTAAATGTGGAATATAGATATTTTTATTTACTTGAAAACTAAGGAATAATATATACACGGGTCTTTGATATGCGTTCTGCTGGCTGATGTTGATATAATGGCATATAAAACTAAGTGTATCCTGATACTTTTGAAGCGCGACCACTGGCAGCTTTTTTCTTTTGAGTGATTAGCGGAGCTGAAGCTAGTACATTGTGATTCATTGCATTGAGTATATATTTCCTAGAGCACTTAACTTTTGTAATGCTTTGTGGAAGGTTATAGAATACTTTCCGATTACATTTATATACGCGTTTGAATCTTTTGATTTCTCTATTCTGAGGAAAGAGGGACTTAATATATTGAGATCAAAATCCAACATATTATATATGCAGTGCCCAGCGATCTAGGCTAACATGAAGAGTGTAGCTGGAGTTAATTTCAATCACTAGTGTCTATCCACGAAAGCATTTTCCTCTTATGATGCACATTTTTTACACAAATAGGGTCAAAAATATTGATCATACTATGCTTTACAGTAATTATAACAGAGAAATTTTTGGGACCGTAAATGTTTACTAAAAATGTAATCTAGAAGCGTAAAATTGAGTAAGCTGTTGTGTCTTTGTTGTGTCTTTGCTCTGACTCAACATACGTTTTTCGAAATTCTCCATTTGTGCATACTAAAAGGATGAAATGTAGCAAATTAACAATACAATGGAATTCCATCGGGTAGGAAAAACCGAATTGTACTCCAAGCGGCATAAAAGTTATAGAAAGGCTCTTTGATCCATCTTTAGTTCTCTTAAAAGTACATTTTGGAAAAAAGGACTAAAAACATTAGTTTAGAAATGATGCTAAAGGTTCTCCCCATATTTAGGTAATGGGCTAATAGAAACTAGATATGGATCCCATTAACTTCAAAAATAAGCCTAATCTCTTATTCTGATCGAAGATGTCGCATAAACTGAAAAGAAGGTTGATATAGACATTATTGGATGCTTGTTGTCATACCGCAAGGCGATTAAATTCCAAATGTGAAAAGGTTTAGGGATAGAACTGAATGACCGGTAATATTGACAATATGAGACAATTGTTTTTTATCTTTCACTACATTAATGTAACATAAGCAAATTTATACCGCTTTGGGCTTTTTGAAGGGAAATAAAAGCTACATAAACTACATAATCAGGTGCGGATCAAATCCAGATAGACGGCTGCTGCCGTACGTTTTTCAGGGGTAGTTAATAATATAGTTACGTGTCTGTTAATGAAATTGGATCCCTCTCTACTAATAATTACCGAAAATAATTCAGCGGTACAGGGATGGAGACTTCTGTTAGAAGTATACCTTGTGTATTTCAAAGTTTCGTGGGATGAAAGTCGATTTTGAGACAATCAAAAATCACGGCAAATTTCGGTATTAGAATCCAACAATAATTTTTTTCTGATTAGCTCTAGTTTTTGTCTCCATACCGCTTCCATAATACTAAGTGTCCGCGAATTAAAGCTTTTCAATTGGGAGTGTTAATTTTTGGGACGCTCTTATTTGTCGATGGCTTAGTTATACCGTCACAGTATGGTAGTAACTCGGTTCTATCGTAACTAAACAACAGAGAAGTAGTCTTATTGAAAAGCAATGTAAAAGTATAGGAATGTCATGCAAATCAATATTTATCACATGTATATAGGATAAAGAGTATGCTTTATGTCATTGCATTGCTTTTGTGAAGGTCTATGATTACGCACAAATGTTTCAAATACAGGAGGACCATGTCCTGTTGTGTTCGAAGCCATTAAAAAAGCGGGAACGATAGACTTGGTTCATATTCGATTGTTTGTGTGTTGGGCTCGAAATTTCAAGCAAAAAACGAGCCATTTGTATTAAATTTCAAGTCAGTATGGTTGAAGTTTATAAAAAGATTTCATAAATTTGTCCACGTTGGGACTTTCAACCATTACTTCAGTTTCAATAGAATTTAGACTGAACTTATGTATGAGTCCTCATCTTTAATCCAAAAGCTTACAAATCTTTGATACTCTCGGAAGTTCAGGAAATATTTATGGGTCAATCTATGAATATTCTCGTAATCATGTTATCAAATAGGACTGCTTCCTTTGAAATACTCGCAGAGGGGAATGTAAGGAATAATGGGGGCCATTTAGTTGAACTACTATAGGATTCTCGGGAGGAGCACCAGTATTTGACCCGACAAACTAGTAACTTAACCTTAAAAATGTAATAGTAGCTGAGTTCGCGGAAACGACGTGGTCTAGAAAAAGCAGTAGTATCATTAACTCCTATCATCTTTGTGAAATTGAAAATATAAAATGCATAATAGGACCAAATCTCGTTGCAACTAAAAAAATAGTGTGGCCAACAAATGGAAGATTCTATTGATTTCCAGGAAATTTTCAACGATGCGGAAAAGGCTTTCGTGGAGCACAAAGTCAATAAAAAGGAAAAATATATAGATAAATCATATCAAAGGTAGGTTTAATAGCTAAATTGATTGCTCTATGCAAATTATTTGGTTGTATATAAGGCCACCAAAAATTTTCATTTCTTTTCTTATACCTGTAGAAATACTGGATTACGAATAAGACATTTTAAGTTTCTATCAATCATTATAAGAACAAGCTTTCATTCCAAAATATTCTATCTATGATTTTTCTGGCGTGCATAGCAATAAAGATAGGAGTTGGAGCTTTTCATAAAGAAAATAAAACTTCAGAGTGAATCTCGTCATGATACGTGTCTTTTAGATTATTTCTACCTGAAATGATAAATTTAAGGACGAAAAAGCTCGGAAATACCAAACAAAGTTAATGATTTTCCTCATATGTTATGCGTTTCCAAAGTGCATCATTTTCACCATATATTTTTTCAAGGAAACAGTTTGTAAGCGGGAATAAACGCAAACAAATGATTATTGGCCCAAAAGTAAGTATTTGCTCCGATCATATAACAATCACATGTCATTATTACTTTTGAACAATTAATTAATAGCCAGGCCTACCACTTTTTGTAGTACGAAATACTAGCTATTATTATATGAGAGCTTTATTATTAAAAGTACATATTACAAACTGTTATCGGAGTACATTGAGTATCAATCGGAAGAAGATCCTTTAAGCAACGAGGCCATTTAGTTTAATGGGTAGAATTCAACTCTACTGTTTGAATAATTGATTAGGGAAATAATTTAGAGAGAGGGGCTGAGTTTAAATCCCAATAAAATAACAGCTTGATAAATAACAAGTTTTGATGCCGCTTAGGTTCAAAATATAAGATAAAGTATATCCCTAGCCAAAAATAATTTTAACAAAATGTTGAAGGGTCACTCCAACAGTGAACCAAAAGAATTGAGTACAAAAAAGTCTTTCGGAAAGAATTTATTTATAACATATCGAAGAATCGCGCGTCTTATTTCAGTCGAATCAAAAATATATGTACTTCATAAGGATAAAGCCCAGTTCAGATTAATCGAGATGCAAAAATGATTTTCTAGACTAATTTTCTTTCCTCCAATAAGATGAATACTGACATGAACTCTGCGGGAATGTTGACACACCTCCAACAGATTTGGGAAGTCGAAGATGTGAAGATATTACTTGAGGTCCTCGTAGGATGAGACTGAGAAAAGGTTGAATTACTCTCTGAATGAGTACTTACCTCCGAATTGGTTTACTGAGTTGGAATTTTAGTTTGTACTTATAAATCATTTAAAGCTTGGTTTTCAATATCTAATAAAATATTGAAGCTTTTTGATACATCAGTGAGTGGGATTTGCCCATAACTCCTTCAAAATATTTTTAGTGCTCGGTCCCTGCTTTCGACTGATTTCAATCCCCAATTCATTAAAAAAGTCGTACATGCAGAAAATCAGACCACAATAATCTGAATATATTGAATTAGATTGATTCACTTAGGCTCTTAGCAATGTTCTTTACGCAGGATATTGATAATGGACCACAGAAAATGCATATTATGTGCTTCATGATCTTTACTACAAAAGAAGAGTAATAATTTTGACAGAGGGAACCACACCGACTTTAGCAATAGGGTTTGTCCTAAACATGATTTCAAATGTTCCAGAGTCATATTTTGGGTTATTTAAAGATATATGAAGTTATGGAACATTAAATTGAATATTAATTTGGTAGAGAAAATACTCAGTTCTGCAATATAGTAATTCATTCATGATTATGATTATCAGTGATGCTACAATTATTCAATGATTAATAATGAACAAATTATTGATTGCAAATATTTTAATCTCCAACATCCATTTATTTTTTACCCATTTAAAACCAGAAAACTTCCGGCCAACAGGAAATGTCACATCTTTAACCTTTCATTGTAAAATAATATGACAAAAAATATAACAAAAGATTTCGCTCTTGCAAAAATTCTGCTTTTTGTGCTTCATTTTTGACTTTCACGTAATAAAGTTTGCGGGAAATTAATTAGTGTTACCCAGTGACGAATTTTACTCTAGAAAGCACACCGTTAGTGGGGTAAATATGACTAAGCACATCTTCCATACATTAAAAAACCCAAAAAAAACTTCCCTTGGCACTAAAGTTTCAGACATTGCAAGTAATATGTTATTTTTCTCTACTAAATAAGTTTTTCATTCATTGTTTGTAATTGAAAGCAGATTTTGGAACTTTACTGAAAGAAAAAGTACCAAAATGGCCCCAGAAGAGTATTTTTTCTAATATTGGTAATGGAAAATTAGTGTAGGATAATTTGAGAAGAACTTAAGAAATGGTGTCCATCAATTTTCTGTTTTGTTTCGAAAAGTACTATTAAAATAATTTTTCGAATCTAATTTTAAATGAAAAAATTGTTAATGAGTATCATCGTATCTGTTTTCTCAAAATTCTCAAGCATATTATAATATGTTCACTTCAGAAAGTGTTTTTCGAAATAAAGGCATTTATATCATGCAAAAATTAATTCTCTGTAATGCTTTTTGCTGTGATTCTAGTATGTTCTGAGAATTTTTATTGAAGTGTGGGGATTTCTTTGCGTTTCAATTTGAATTAATCTTCCATGTACATTTTATTGAAAATTAAAAACCAGGTCAGAACTTTGATTAATAAGCTTCAATATCAGCCCCGAAGTTTAGAAGTAGAATAAATTGTAGAAGTACTTAAAGGTAAGTTTTGCACCATTTTCAGGTTGACTATCATTCCATGGCTCATGAAATGTTTTTTTTCGTTGAAAAAATGCTTTTCGGATACTTCTTTACGACTCATGCAGTGAAAACAAAGGGAGCCGAAAACTTACTGGAAATATTCGCAATTTAAGTATTAAAATTTTATTCTTGGTATGAAAATAAGGGGGAAATTTTAGGTGTTTTAATATTTTAAGGATGTGGTCGGTTGGGGCCCGGAATATCTTAGAGGGTTACCGGTGATAGAAACTCCTATTTTCCGGCAAAGTTACCTGGAGCTTACCACGAGACATGCCCGCCCCTTACTGATTCTTCTCTTATTTACTATGGAAATAAGTAATTGTTCTGCAAAAATAATTTTCCTGAGATTATGTAGGAATATTTAAAATGTTTTCATTCTGAGAAAATAATCAAAAACAAAAAAAATATATATAAGTCATATGAAATAAGTTCTTAGCTAACTATTTAAGCAGTAATGTATAGCTACTTATAACAATCATATTATCGCTAATATACCAAAGCTATGTTTTACAAATATCAACTTGGTATAAAAAATACAGTCTTACTAATGATATTTGGTAATAAATTCTTAGTCATGTGATTTTCGTTGACCTTTCTGACATTTCTCACTCTGAGCAACAGAAAGACAAAGTAAATTCGTTCTCGCTATGAAGAAGCTAATATTATTTCTCTGTCGGATATGTTATGAATACATATATAGATACTCAAAATAAGATCTGTGAGAGAAAAGTAGTGTTTGTAGAACTGCATCTTCCATGATCAAAATAAAAGAGATAAAACTCACATTTAAATAAAAATGAAGTATGGTAGGCTATAATTTGAATTATGTACGGATAATACAGTAACCAATTGCGTATTCATAGTCATTAAAATATGCTTTCTACGTTTAAGTAGCAATTCTTCTAAAGTTTGCTTGAAGATGTCTATGAAGTAATTACCAAAGCGAAAAATATTCTTCACTGTTATAGGTATAAAAAAAATCTGAAATATGTTTGGTCCGTGTGGAGATTGGGATCGACATATTTCGAAATACATTACATTTTCGAGTTCACACCAAAATTTCAACTAACGTTCTTCATTTTGTGAAAATAGTTGCTCGCAGACTTTGTACCAAAATAATTCGTAAATATATCCCCATATCAAATGAGGTTTAAATTTAGTTATGTTGAAAATTTAATTTGATTTTCCGATGAAATTATATAAAGTGATGACAATTTCAAATGAAAAACATTTCATGACAACCTCTTCGTCCTGTTCCTTATTCATTGCATAGTTTCTCTGTAAGCTAAGTATTTTGAGTATTATTATTGGTTACTTATAGCAGTGGAGTTATTTGAAGAGTTCAAATCAGTCAGCATATAATGTACAAACGCTTACCAAATACTGATATGGTAAATGAAAATAGCTACGATATAACTGTAACAAAACCGAAGTTTGTCTATTTCTTCTAAAAGCTTTTTAACCATTTTTTCTCTCAGAAGTGTCAATATTTATTTGGAATGGGACTTCCAAGAATATTTATTTCTTAAACGTTAATCTTTAAGAGAATAAATTTAAAAATTGCAATTTGAAATCCATAAAAGTCGATAAAATAATCCCAAATGAAGGTATCGCATTAGTGCGTTATGCTGACCCTAAATAAAACGAATGGGTCAGGCTTGATCATTTTTATTTAGCTATTTCATAGTTCAATATCTTGCCGCTCCACAGTATATTATTGTCATAAATAACTAGTTAAAGTACTAGAAAAACTAGCTGATGAGATATCGTTGAACTATTCTGCAAATATAACCTGCTTTACTCTGTGTAATTGAAATATATCAAGACAATGGGCGTCGTCTGTGGCAGCGACTACATTTGTATTACCTTTGAGAACTTGATGGCCACTTCTAAGGGACGAGAAGATTCAACTCTCTGACGAGCTTAAATGCTGCCCACGCTGATAAGGTATGAAAATAACACGTGTTTATAGCTGGACAACCCGTAGTAACAGGATTTTCCCTGTTCCAATCTCCACGCCCAGAGCGTAGCACCCCGACCCGTTCTCACACATCACGGAGGTAGCACAATCGGCCATCAGCTAAGGCTTCGACAAAGCACTCTTAGTTGAGAACTATCTTACTACAGCGACATGTCCCATTGATGGTGACTTCCAACACAGCGTGCCAGTTGACTGGGCTATCAGCTACTTCATAGTTAGCTGAAATGCCCAGTTAGAAAAATCGTAGGTCTACCAAATGTTTTGAATACAAAATTCGTAGGATTCCCAATTTTCTTACTGCTCGAAGTAAACTAACCCCTTTTTTAAAAATATTAAAAGATTTGCTTTGGTTCCATGTTGAGAAATTTCAAACTCTTTTTTTTCTCTCAGTATCAATCAGCGCCATCAAAGTTCTAATGGCATTTACGTCAAAATATTTTATCAAAAATTGTAATGTTTCAAACAATAAGAGGAAGAGTAGTATTTCATTTCATATTACAAATATCGCTCAATCTATTGTGAGAAAAACAGGTAATAGTAGTTTACTGAATTTAAGTAAATTTTTCTTGAAACACTCTCTTTTTAACATGAAATTTGGGGTCAAAATAAGACCCTATTAATATACCAATTTGTCGCAATTACATAGTAACAGATTCTTGATGGTAAGTATAAGAATTCTACGTAAGCTTTTTAGTTGAAAAAATGATCAGTAGATATTGTATTGCAAATCTTTTGTATGTATTTGAAATCACTTAATTCATGAAACATGTTCCGTATTCTGAAATGTACTGATCGAAACCGAAAATTTTTTTTATATTCTCCTAATATATAAAATTATTTTAATAATTTGATTAAGTATCCCGTATTATTCTTTTTTGCATATGGATGTAAAAAAATTGCGTGTCTAGTGGTAAACAAAAAGGATTGAATATTTCTTGTGTTCCGAATAAAATAATCGCAAGTAATATATTTATAAATTAGTGGATCATTTATGAGTAAATAGTATTTTATGAGATATTTGCTATTTGATTGACCTGTAGCATCAGTAAATTTCACAGAATTTCAGAAAAGTTCCACTCCATTTACGTCATTAACGGATATGGCCGCATAAAATAGATGGAATATGTTTTTTGTATTTTCTAATACGTTAAAATAATTGGAAAGTTCTTCGGTAGAGAATGTGGTGGTTACCTTGAGAAATATTATTATTCAACACTCAAAGGCAAAGAATTTATGCATCAAAATGGTTGTTTAATTTTTTGTAAAATAAATGTCAAAAATTTGCGACACATTTCGGTTGAGTGTATAGTTACGCGACGAGGATGAAAAAAAATACCTTAATAAGACGTTAAAAGCAGTATATCATCACGTATAAATTTCGCCTCGCCCCGAATGATTTATTCCGTAATGTAGTTATTATATCCACAGAAATCTTCTTCGTTGATATTTACCTGTTTTTAAGGCGTAACGGATATTGCCCTGGATAAAAGTACTCTTACCCACGGGCATGTAAATGATGGAATTTATTTCTAAAAATGAACTAACTTACGTTCTTAGTAACCAGGTTAAAGGACCAGAACTAATATCATATTGCTGGACCAGTTTTGCAGTTAGTATCACCGCATTTTTTACGGCAGTATTTTCATAGGGATGATTAAGTTTTTGGGATGTACCATACTTTCATTTCCGAACTCATACATGTGAACATCTTTTGTAATATTTTTTGTCTCCTTATTCGAGAAATTGGCAGTAACTGCCAATCTCAGCCAATATGAAATTGGTGGTTTTTATTTCTTTGGTAATACTTATCGACCCTTTCCTAATCATTAATGGACAAATAGTTCCTGGATCATTCTTGATTCAGATTACAAGAAAATGTGGAGATATTTGCAGAGATATGGCTGACAATGTTCTTAAAGCTGATACGAGCTTGTCCTGTCGCTTTGAAAACCTGGAAACTGAAACTATCGGATCAGCTTACTTTGAAAATATCAAGTGTGACCCGCAAAGTCCTCACTCAACACAGTCACGGACCTAGTAGCTGAAGCATACAAATCGACTTGGTCGTCGGTTATACATGTTGAACATGATGAGATTTATACGTCAATCGGCGGAGTACTGTATAAGAATCCGATGAAAGAAGTAAAAAATATCGATAAAAATGGAAATTTGAGTCCACACACATCTAAAAGGTCGTTCATGAGACAAGCACAGAACATTATTGGTGGAATAAATGGCTTTGTTGATCTTCCGGGGTTTTCTGACGGAGAGGAATCAGGAGAGAGCAACCTCAACTTTAGATTCAATTTCGGAAGTGGAAAGTCGAGGCCGCCCGGGTGCAAAAAGAAAGAAGCTTCGCATGCCAAAACTTGGCGGCAAAAGAGGTGGCAGATTAAGAGAAAGAATTCGCCCTTTCTTTAC